>JAAGEH010000032.1:4437832-4467095 GCA_011751065.1 Lasiurus cinereus | reverse complement strand
TATATATATATATATATATATATATATTTATTTATTTATTTATTTTCATGTTCAAATTGTTCCAGATTTGGCAAATGGCAGCTTCCTGAAGCTGGTACACTGAAAACCCACAGACACACCTTTTTTCCTTTTCACAGCCACCTGGAATCAGCTGCTGGTCCAAGTGCTGATTTGGTTGTTTTAATGGAGGAATGTCATTTAAAAGTCAAGATCTGTGTTAGACATATATCAGCTTATGTATATGCATCATATATATGTATATGTACAAATTTGCATTTCATTTACATTTATCTATTTTTCTGGATATCCATTAAAAACTGCAAGTTACCCCCATACTTATAATTCCAGTCTAGCACTGCAGGGTTCATTCCTGCTTCCCCCTTTTTATATTTGTATTTTTATTGTCTGACAGTGAAAAGCCTGCTCCCATCATCCTCCATGTATTGATGTATTCACTCAATTCCCCAATCTTCTGACCCTATTATCCCTATTCTGATACTCTCCTGTGTAAACCCTGCATGTTACTGGGCTGCCTTACTACCAGGAAGGAGAAAAGAAGTCAGGCTCTTCACTTTCATGTGTGTAAAGAAAATGAGATGCTTAAAAAAATCTCATCTTCACAAGCTATAAAATGCCTCTGCCTATCTCTTTATATAAATACTACAGGCCCAGTGCACAAAGTTCATGCATGGTGGTGGGGGGGTCCCTCAGCCTGGCCTGCACCCTCTCGCAGTCTGGGACCATTCGGGTGATGAGCAGTGTGCCAAGCAGCAGGAGGCCAGGAAGAAGCCTAAATCGGGGGTGGGCACCACTCATGCTCATCCCGGCCCACTGTACCTGCTGCTGCAGAAACAGAAGAGGCTCCCATAACCACCTTTGCGCTCACCAGCTGTGATGCTGGCTTCTGGCTGAGAGGTGCTCCCCTGTGGGAGTGCACTGACTACCAGGGAGCAACTCCTGTATGGAGTGTCTGTGGTCAGTGTTCATGATAGCAACTGGTCATTCTGCTATAATGGTTGCTTAGGCTTTTATTATATGGCAATGAATTCATTCACCACTGGGATCCCTCGGCCTGACCTGCAGGATTGGGCTGAAACTATCTCTATGATATTCCCCGAGGTGTCCCTGATTGTGATAGGGTACAGGCCAAGCTGAGGGACTCCACTGATGCACAATTGGGGCTGGGGAGGGACACAGGAGGTTGGCCAACTAGGGAGGGACTATAGGAGGGGTCCAGGGCCTGTCTGGCATGTCTTGCTCAGTCCCGATTGGCCAGACCCCAGCAGCAAGCTAACCTACTAGTCAGAGTGTCTTCCCTCTGGTGGTCAGTGCACATCATAGTGAGTGGTTGAGCAGCTTTAGAATGTCATTAGCATATTACACTTTGGTTGAATGGCCAACCTATTGACCAGACACTTAGCATATTAGGCTTTTATTATATAGGATACACAGGTATAGATATATGTAAATGTTAATTTCCTTTTAAATCAACCAATAAAAATGATAACTTGAACAAACATTTTTTTAATAAATTTTCTGACAAAAAGAGGTCAGGTTACCTACTTAGCTCACTATTGTAGTGCACAACTTATAGTTGTTTGCACACATTTTATTCCTATCCCAGTACTCTATTATCTTTGAGGTCAGGGGAAGGCTTTGGTCTGTTCTTGAGTCAATGCAATACCTTATACTATATCTGGAGCAGAATGTATGTCCAATTTTTTGTTGGTAATTTTACTTTTTTCAGGACTGGCTAGCTATTTTGCAGAACTGATTCAATTTACTTATATTCCCACATTGCATAGCTTTCGTCTACCCAAATATCTCACCTGGGATGTCTTAGGAAGCTTGTGAGAAATGCAGAGGTCAGAAGTTTATACATAGAAAATCTTTGACAAACTTCATAATGTCCTTAATTGGGAAAATGGTAAGAAAAAAATGGTGTGGATGAAACACAGGAGGCATTATAAAGATGTTTATTTACATAAAATTGTTGGGGATATTTATTTTTTCTAGCATATAAAATTCTATGCAGTGAACAGATTCTGTTTAAAATAGGAGTAGTTAATTAATTAAGGGAGATGTGTACAAAATATTTACATTAAAATTATAAAATAGAATAACAGTAAATTATAAAAAGTAAGTTTTTAAGCTTAAGGATGAACTTGTTTTAGGTATAATTTGGCTTAAATATTATACCCTTAAGCTTTTGCCTGGTGTGTGGTAATCTTTACCAGGCTTTGAGTCCCTGTTACACTGTGTTCAAGTTAAGATAAATTTAAACCCCCACTATGGGAATTCCTCTCCCTCAACTGTTCTCATGGCCTGTCTGTAAATCAGTGTCATTCTTACTGCCCTCTTCTTTAGATGATTTCAAAGTGGGTCTTCCTTAAAGTCTTTCTTCATAACCACTGGATTTTCATTCCTCTGCTGGCCTCATAAATTAGATTTTGGACCCACTTAATTTATAGCCTAGTTGAGATAGATTAAAGAAATGATGACTGACACTTAATAGCACATCAGCCAAAGTTAAAAATGCATTTTCTCTTTCATTAAACTCCACAGAAAAGGTCATCCTTTAATAATTGTATGATCCACTAAGCTGGATTCTCAAGAGGTTTCTGATAGATTAGCTTATAACAGAGATGTGCACATTTGAGACAAGATGACTTCATTAAGCTTTAAAAATTATATATATATATATATATAGATAGATATATAGATAGATAGATATATAGATATATAGATATATAGATATATAGATATATAGATATATAGATATATAGATATATAGATATATATATATATAGATATATAGATATATAGATAATATTTATTTACCAATGAGATTTAATTGAAGAGACTGAGAAACAAGTTGACCTAAACAAGATATGAATGAATTTTCTTTTTCTTGCTGGCATTAATGGGACCCTAGAATTGAAGATGGAAGCCAATCAGATGTATATGATTATAAAATACTAGAGGCCCGGTGCATGAAATTTGTGCACCAGGAGAGGTGGGAGGATCCCTCAGCCCAGCTTGCAACCTCTTCAATCTGACTGCTGGACATCCTTCTCACAATCCAGGACCACTGGCTACTAAACACTCACCTGCCTGCCTGACTGGTTGCCCCAACCACTCTGCCTGCCTGATCACCCCTAACCACTCTGCATGCCTGCCTGATGTCCCTAACTGCTTCCTTGCATGCCTGATAGCCCCTAACCACCTCTACCTGCCTGCCTGATTGCCCCCAACTATTCCCCTGCCTGCCTGATTACCCCTAACCATCTCTGCCTCAGCCTGTATCACCATGCCTTTGTCTGGAAGGATGCCCAGAATGACATCCAGAAGGTCGTTTGGCTATCCAGTCTAATTAGCATATTATGCTTTTATTAGTATAGATATTTATCTCATGGCATTGCCAGCATTGTGGGAGTTGGGAAAACATTTAAGGCCCTGTTTATAGGAATAGGCTTTCACAGAATGTTATATAGATACAATGTCTTCCCATAGTATAACATTGCTTCCCAGTCTCTTCTAATTTGATCTTCTTCAAGTACAATGGCAAATCACATCTTATAATAAACAGAGGCAGCCACTATCAATAGAATGAGAGAAGTAAGCTATAGGTTTGTCTTTAGTTGTCTTTTTAGTGGCCTTAACTTGCTCTCATAGCTTCTGAACATACTGGGATACACAAACCTGGGCTAGTGAGCATTTAAAATTCCCTCTATGGATTAGTGCACTAATAATAAGTATTCACGTCAATATCCAGAATTCATAAATATGAATTAAAAGATAAACAAGATTAATTTAATTGTGAAAAAACTTTTCTCTAAGAGTAAAAAAGAGGTGGATGGGACTCTTGGCTCAGCTACTTCCTAGGCAAGTTTCTACATTTCTCCAAGTCTCAGTTTTATTGTCAATCCATTAGTATAACACCTCAGAGAATGGTTCGCATGGGATTATATCTCAATATGTTTCACACAATGCCTGATATGGAGTAAGTCTTCAGAAGGGATAATAATTATTATACTTACATAACACATTTGTAGAAGGGAAAGAATTTTAATTGTCTACTTATACTCCATTCTCCAAATGAAATGGTAAAAGTTTAATTCAAAGGACAATGCAAGTTATTATAGAGGAAATAATAAACTCATATACAAAAATACAGGCAATGAGTGATATCAACTAACCATCTTATAAGAGTATCAGAAGAGGAGAGGGATGCAGCCAATAATACATGTAAGTTTAGGATATTCCTCCCTTTCCTTTTGCCCTTATTTTAGATGTCTAATAGAGCTCGTCCCATTCAGTTGAAGTATCACCTCTGCTGGGCCTCCATTGAATGTCCCATGGAGATTCTTTAAGATCATAATTTTAAGGCTTAGTCAACTCCCATTACTAAAGAAAAAAAAATTTAACAAAACAACCATAAACCGAACCTTCAATATGTATGTAGAGTTATATTTTCATGATCAGCTCACAAATTTAATTTAAAGTTTCTGAGTTTGAGTTCTGAGATATCTGGCTAATAGGATTAAGTGAAATCAAACTGATGCTCTCAGAAGTTTCTTCTAATTGCTTAAAAAGGACAGGCTTCCCCCTGACTACTTGAATATCTAAATAAAAGATAGATAATTTATAATTGTAATAATATTAATGATACTAGAGGCCTGGTACATGAAATTTGTGCATGGGAGGGTGTGGCCCTCAGCCCAGCCTGCACCCTCTCCAATATGGAACCCCTCGAGGAATATCCAACTGAAATCAGGCTTAAATGGGCAGTCAGACATCCCACTCACAATCCAGAACTGCTGGCTCCCAACTACTTGCCTGCCTGCCTTCCTGATTGCACCTAACTGCTTCTACCTGTCAACCTGATCACCCCTAAACACTCCCTTGCCAGCCTGATTGATGCCTAACTGCTCCCCTGCCAGCCTGTTTACCCCTAACTGCCTTCCCCTACAGGCCTGGTCACCCTTAACTGCCTTTCCCTGCAGGCTTGGTCACCCTTAACTGTCCTTTTTTTGGAGGCTTGGTACACCCCAACTGCCCTCCCTTCCTGGCCATCTTGTGACAGCCATCTTGTGTACACATGAGGGCAGCCATCTTGTGTGTTAGTGATGATAAATTTACTTATTATTCTTTTATTATGTAGGATTAGTTAGGATAGAGGTCTGGTGCACGGGTGGAGCCAGCTGGTTTACCCTGAAAGGTGTCCCAGATCAGGTTGGGGGTTCCCTTGGGGTGTGGGGCAGCCTGGATAAGGGGTCTGTGGTGGTTTTCAGGCTGGCCATGCCTCCTGGTGACCAAAGCAGAGGCCCTGGTATCTGGGATTTATTTATCTTCTATAATTGAAACTTTGTAGCTTTTAGTGGAGGCCTGGAACTCACCAGGGCAGGTGGAAAGCTTGGCTTCCTCCATTGCTGGGAAACCCAAGCCTCCTGCCCTCTCCATGGTTTCAGCCATCTTGGTTGGGTTAATTTGCATACTTTCTCCTTATTGGCTGACAGGCATGGCTTGGGTAGCAGAGGTATGGTCAATTTGCATATTAATCTTTTATTAGATAGGATACTAGTACTTGGTTAGAGTATGCAATTTGATCAAAATGATGCCTGATAATTTAAAAAACTGGTCATTTTTTATGGTGTCACAGTTTATAATAAAAAACCTATTGAGTAGGAATCTTCGATAAAACAGAAGATAATATTAAAAACAAATATTTTTTTTTATTGAAAGAGGCTATGAATCAATGTAGTCTACTCAAGGCCATAGCTGTTGTTAGGTCTCTTGGGGACTCAGGAAGAATTTAGAAAGTATCTATATGGTCTGAGGAGGGTAGGCATTTCTTATATCCTACAAATATTTCTATTTAAACCACATATCCAGCTACTCAGAATGTGGTGGGCCTTATAGAAATCACACACAAAAAAATATGTAATTGGCTAAAAAATTGTTGTCTCTCTCTGATTATCCCAGAGACCTTGTAATATCTCATTTCTTTTTAAAGGAAAAAAAAAATATTTCATTGTGGTCAATACTAGCATACTCATTCATATAATATAAGTAGAGAGTTAGATATAGCATTTACAATCCTAGAATTGTAAAGAGAAGAAGAAAATCAGAGGAATAGAGTGTTCTAGAATCCAAGAAGAGAAAGTATTTTGAGAAGAAGGTGACATTCAATAATACCAAATAGAGCAGATAGAATATGCAGCCCAGCTTGCACCCTCTTCAATCTGACTGCTGGACATCCTTCTCACAGTCCAGGACCACTGGCTACTAAACACTCACCTGCTTGCCTGACTGGTTGCCCCTAACCACTCTGCCTGCCTGATCATCCCTAACCACTCTGCATGCCTGCCTGATGTCCCTAACTGCTTCCTTGCATGCCTGATAGCCCCTAACCACCTCTGCCTGCCTGCCTGATTGCCCCCAACTATTCCCACAACTATTTCCCCTTGGAAAGTAAGGGTTTGAAAAAAGCTACTGGATATGGTGAGGTCATTGGTTTGGGAAGTCTAATATATTTTTTTAAATGAATATGGGGTGATGATGGCTGGTTATGATGGGAATTTTAAAGAGTGTGAGTGAGAACAGAATCACTGGATGTAGAATATCCTTTAAATAACTTTGTGAAAAGAAGGTTACATTAAGGATGGTAGCTAGAAAGATCAGTAGTAGCATCTGGGAAACATCCTTTGAGCCAGTCATGCCTGAGTATCTGAAGACATAAGGGCTGAAACCTGTGACAGATTCTAAGGCTATAGATATAAGAACCAAATCCTCTAGGAGTAAGGAATGAGTCTTATTTTATATTTTATATTTTATATTTTATTACCTAAATATCTCCTCAGCATTTATTAAGTTGGTAATGTAGGCTTTGCAAAATGATATCAATATGGAACGGACTCTAATCCATGGTTTATGACTAGAAGTAATACTGACAGTCCTGAGTCTGACCTATATTACAAAGCTTCCTGGTCAGAAAGATGTTTTAAGCAGAACCTAACCTATCTAATAAAAGAGTAATATGCAAATTGACTGTACCTCCACTATGCTACAAGCCACGCCCATCAGCCACACCCACCAGCCAATCGGGAGAAAGTATGCAAATTAACCCCAATCAACATGGCTGTGGCCACTGAGTGAGCAGGAGGGAGACTTTGGTTTCCTTGGCGATGGAAGAAGTCAAGCTTTCTGCACATCCTGGCTGGCCCAGGCTTCCATTCAATGCTACAAAGTTTCAATTATAGAAGATAAATAAATTCCAACAAAAATGGTGGTAGCCACAGAGCTGGAGAGAGCTGGAGGCTAGGGTTGCCTCCGGTGATGGAGGAGGCTAAGCTTTCTGCAGCTCTGGCCTGTCTTGGCCTCTGCTTACGGCAACACAGTTTCAATTATAGAAGATAAGTAAATCCTAGATACCAGGGCCTCTGCTTGGATCACTGGGGAACATGGCTGGCCTGCAAACCACCACAGGCCCCTTGCCCAGGCCACCCCATGCCCCAAGGGAAACCCCACCCTGATCCAGGACACCCTTCAGGGCAAACCAGCTGACCCCCACCCATGCACCAGGCCACTATCCTATCTAATAAAAGAGTAATGTGCAAATTGACCATCACTAACACACAAAATGGCTGCCCCATGTGGTCAAAGATCCTGCCCCCATGTGGACACAAGATGGCCACCACAAGATGGCCTGCAGGGAAGGCCAGTTGTGGGGAGGGCAGGCCTGCAGGAAAGAGCAGTTTGGGAGTAATAGGCCTGCAGGGGAGGACAGTTAGGGGTGACCAGGCCTGCAGGGGAGGGCAGTTAGGAGAAAACAGGCTGGAAGGGGAGCAGTTAGGTATCTATCAGGCTGGCTGGGGAGTGGTTAGGGGGTGATCAGGCTGGCAAGCAGAAGTGGTTAGGGGCAATCAGGAAGGCAGGCAGGTGAGCAGTTGGGAGCCAGCAGTCCTGGATTGTGAGAAGGATGGCCGACTGCCCATTTAGGCCCGATCCTACCAAATTCGAGCCTAAACATGAAGTCGGACATCCCTTGAGAGGTCCCATATTGGAGATGGTGCAGACCGACTGAAGGACACCTCCAGCACCCTTTGCATGACTTTGGTGCACAGGGCCTCTAGTGCTGACAGAAAGAACTTGCTAAAGTCTTAGGTTATATTAGTTTTCTGAGCATGAAGCTAATTGTGGATATTATACATTGATTTGTCACATTCTGCTGACCAAATACAGTAAACAATACAATAGAAATACAGATCTTAAAAACAGTGCCATAAGTGGGAAGTCCAGGCTGGCAGTATGGAGTGGACCAGCCCAGTTCTAACTCTTTCATTCTAAAGGGCAATTGTGTTCTGAGAGTATTTATATTCTATTTGGATTTACTAACTGAAATTTTGGCCTTTTCTCTAGTTGTCTGTCCCTTTAATTAAAATTAATTTGTTACAAGGCACAACATATTAATTAGTATGATTAGCTCCTTGATCTCAATGCTTACATTTTTAAGAACCTGAAAGTCAAGGTACTGCTTCCATAGGTTATTTGCAGATAGTTAATTCTTGAGTTATTATCTTGGGATGGCCATTATCCTATTATTAGCATGCCTTTTGTTTACTGATGCTTTGGAACAGTGGTTGGCAAACTCATTAGTCAACAAAGCCAAATATCAACAGTACAATGATTGAAATTTCTTTTGAGAGCCAAATTTTTTAAACTTCTTCTAACGCCACTTCTTCAAAATAGACTCGCCAAGGTCATTGTATTTTGTGGAAGAGCCACACTCAAGGGGCCAAAGAGCCGCACGTGGCTTGCAAGCCACAGTTTGCCAACCATGGCTTTAGAAAGATGTGTCTCACCTTTTTGTCTCATTTTAGAACTTTCTTTGTCAGTAAATATTAAAACAAGTTTCTGTTCTGTCAAAAATATTTTTGTATTATAGTTATACACTTTTAACATATGAAATTTCAAACCCCAAAAGATTTTATGTCCTATACATGATAGGTTTAGGGAGGTGGTCAAAGTCAGCTTTCATTTTCATGAGGTTGTCATCATAACCAATAATCAATGAGTTTCAACCTATACCTCATTGGGAATTTGAAGCTGAGAAGAAAAGCAGACCACTAGGCGCCACTCTGATCTTAAAGCATAAACCAACTAATGGCAGTCCAGCAATGACAATAGAAGTGATTTAATAGGTAACTTTGTTGTGGTAAAATGGGAAGTAATTTGTGTGGATTTAATATCCTAAATTTGGGACATCAAGTTTCAGGCTGGATAAGGATTTTTGTTCAAAATGATTCATATTAGTTGACAATACTAACCTCCCCCAATCAGCAAATTTGTAAATACTGCTAACTTACATAAAAGATAAAAGTATATTTTGAAGATTCCAGGATGAGTCATCAAGTTAACATTGGTATCAGCTTTTACTACCACACTGGGAGAGCTATCTAACTGTTTTATTCTGGCTTAATTACCTATAAAAAGATAATGGGCTTGTCTGCCTCTCAGGAATGTTACAAGGGTTGGTTAAAGTGTAGTACCCTGATGACACTAACCATTAAATATTATACGTAAAGAAATGTAATGATAGTAAAATCAGTATAATGCTTGAATGAAAGAGCTGTTTGCAATCAAACTACAAATTAAAACATCAGTCATGTGTGATAAGATACTCTTTATAGAGTATCTATAGAATATTTCTATGTAAGGAAGCAGCTAATCAGCTGTTGGTTGCTGGGGCTTAACATTCTGAGAGGCCTTGGAGCATCCACCTCAGGTTTGACTGCAGCTCTGGTTCAGGGCTGGGCAAGGGTTGCCCCATGCTGGGAGAAATCTCACTTCAATGATTGTGGACATTTCAGGTGACTGATTAGGTGCCCAAAAGCATCTCTCCTGGGAGCAGCAGAGAAGCCCAGGGTAGACAGTGCTGGCTACCTGGAGCAGATGAGGTATTGTCAGATGTGAAAAGCTGGTTACCATAGCAATGACTGGAGTAAAGAGGCAGGTCCAGCAGATGAAAACTGGGGAGAAATGTTTGATACATACAGCTAGTGAGCAGAGCTGGTGGTTAAGTCTTTTTGATTCTACTGCCCCCAACTGCTATATCATCATCTCCTGCAACTTGTTAAACAAATGCACGTTTTTCCTAAGCATTGTGTTTTTTCTTTGCACTGAAATTCTCCATTTACTTCTCATTGCTTTAGTAAAACTATTTACAGCAGTGCTTCTCAAAACGCAATATGCACGCAAACTATCCAGGGGCCTTGTTAAATGTAGATTTTGATTCAGTGCATCTACATGGAGGTGTGGTCTTCTGGTCTACAAGCTCCCAGGTAATGCAGATGCTGCTGGTCCACAGACCACACTTTCAATAGCAAGGTCACAAGGTGAAACTATAAACAAAAAGTCAGAACTAGGTTGTATATTTGAGTTAATTGAATAAAAACAGGTGTGGAGCTGCACTTTGAAGTTGCTCACTCAACAGAGTCTTTGTCAAACTTACCCTCTAGGTGTATTTTGAATGATGGGTTGAATAATGTTGTTATATAAAGCATAAACCATTTTCCTAGGGAAGTTTAGAGTATTTTTTATAATGCTAGCTATCTGGTCATAGCTTTCTGAGGGTACTATTTTTCTCATAGGGAAATAGTAATAATAGACAAATAATTTAAAAATTCAAGTGTATGCTCCTCACAGAACATAATTTTCTTGCTCTGCAAGTACATCCTCATTACAAACTGTACTTCCTAACCAAAATAACAGTATTATTAGGATACACTGAAACCATTGCAATTTTGTCCTTTCTTCCTAAAGGGACAAACATTAGATTTCAAAGTTCTAACTCTTCATTTGCTAAGAAGTTTCATTCTGGGAACACTGTATTTACCATTGGCTGTTTCAATATGATTACATTTTCATTCATAAAATTTAAATTTCAAAAAATAAATTAAACAATCAGAGATCCTATTGTATATTTATGAAATTCTCTAAAAACATAATTAACTTCTGTAAAAATAGTTTCTGTAGAAGCACTTTGAAAGGGAATAGGTAAAAATGTACCATAGCATTTTAAACTATCTTGAAATTTGATGTTGTAATACAACATAGATAAAGAACAGACTTGAAACATAGAGACTTAATCCCAAATTTTTGTGATAGTTCAAAAAAATTCAGATACTTTCTCTTCTCTTGGGCTTATTAGTTATTTACTCAATGCTTGGCACAAATCTACTGGGCACCCACTGTGAGCACCAGGTATGTAATGAGGAACAAAACAAAGTTCCTGACCTCATGGAAATTCAGGGGTATGTGGGAAACAGACATAAAGCAAATAGCCACACATACGCATTCATGGTTATATAGGTAGCAAGTGCTGAGAAAGAGAATCCCTGTGAAGAGTCCTAAAGATAAGACAGTGCTCATCACATTTGATGAATTAAAGAAGCCAAGTGCTGCTGGAGTACAGACCCAATGAGGAAGATGTTGGTAAATGCTTGTGTAACGCACACAGTGTAGAAACTGAGAACGGTATTGCTCTCACCTCATTAAGCCCATGCTACTATCTCCTGCGGTCCATACCATTACTATCCTCATTTTTAACTACTTAGAGACTTGGATTACGGTTTCTTTAAGAAGCTAAAAGTTGTCCTTCCCAGAGCCATAGGAAGGGTAAGCAAGTTGTCCGGTTTTCATGTGTAGAGAGGGCTTGAACACAGGAAGTTTTTGTCACTGCCCACATTACTTCTCGGCAGGGGAAAAGGGTGATGGCAAGGCAGAATACACAGATTGGCAGATTGATCTTTCCCTCTCTCAATATAATCACATGCAGCTTCAAAATTTTAATTGCCTTGTGAAAGAACAGGAGGTTTACTGACTTAATTAAATAAAAATAACCATGAAATAAAATAATAATAATTGTTTACTAGATTACAAGACAATTTATGGTCCTGGTAACTACACTCTAAAATGCATATCCCTGTTGTCATTTCTAAGGTCTTCTCCACCAGGGGTTACATGTGAGAAAAAATAACTATAAACTATTTTCACATCTCGGTGTGGGTGACTCATGTCTCATTTTCTGACCATAATATTAACATATCTCTTCTATGATTCATTGAGGATGTGTAACAGATATAACCCAATGAGATCCATCTCCTTTGTATTTTCTAAGTCAGGACAACTATGCAGCACAACTTTAGAAGTCATGGCAGCATTCAAATAAATGGAATTTTTATTAATATAACCAATGGATACGGGGCACTAGGGTGGTCGGGGCTTGTCCTGGGTGGTGGGAATGGCCAGGGAGAGGTTCATCAGGGGAAAACAAGCAAACAAAAAAAGTTACTAGTACACATAAAAAGAAAAAAAAAGCAATGTTATGTGATTTTTGTTTTGATTCAGTGTAGTTTAATTTTGCTATGGATTTATTTTAAGCTTTAAATGATAAATGACTCTAATAAAAATAGTTATTACAATTTTTATTTAATTTCCTACTTATAACACATACATTTCCTAATGTAGAAGTCAAACCCTTGGAAGTGTTGTTTCTGCCATTGTTGTTGTAGTTCCAAGTGAGAATGCTGTAGGAAAGAAGGCAGCAGGCCCAAGGCCATGTGTTAACACATCCAGTATCAAAGTCTCTAAGTAGTTAGAGTGTTTGATGAGAAACTCAGAAAAGAATAAGAAAAGGTTGTTAATTTTCATGCGTCTTCAGCTTCAGGGCTTTCCCTTTTAGATCTAGGTGTTAACAGATGTCACAGTTCATAGAGGGCAGAAAGAGAAGAAAATCATGGGTAAACCACAAGCTGGATAACTGTTTCTTTAAGAAGCTAAAAGTTGGCCATTCAAAATTTTTATTATCATGGGATCATAGGAGTCTTAGAACTATGTCACCAGACTTTCCCCTTTAAGGATGAAAAACAAGTCTGAGATTGCAAGTGAATTTCCCAAGGTCATATATCAAGCTGGCAGTAACAGAGTAAGACTTTAAAGCCAGCATTTCTGAGGCAGTCCTCTGCAGTGGGATCAGGCATATATGAGTGTGGAACATTGTGTATAAGAGTATCCTCAGAAAAAGGACATAAAATAAGAAATACAATATCTAATTCTTAAGGATTGCATACATCAGAGAACATACACACAAAAAAATCCAAAACTTGGGGTGTACATGATTTATGAAGCAAAGATAAATCTAAATGATTCAATATTGGCATAATGTATAAACAATATCTTAACTTTGGTCTTAAAAGAATAAAACAGCCGAAACCAGTTTGGCTCAGTGGATAGAGCGTCGGCTTGCAGACTGAAAGGTCCCAGGTTCGATTCCGGTCAAGGGCATGTACCTTGGTTGTGGGCACATCCCGAGTAGGGGGTGTGCAGGAGGCAGCTGATCGATGTTTCTAACTTTCTATCATCTCTCCCTTCCTTTCTGTAAAAAATCAATAAAATATATTTAAAGAAAAAAGAATAAAACAACACAATACGATCAAATTCATGGTCATTCTTTTTTACTTAACCAGTCTCTTTAAAAATTAGAATACACCTTACAAATAGATTTTACATTAAAAAGTGGTAGGGTCATTTAATGAATTCATTATGCCTCTGTCCACTCTTGGCCATGTAGATCTCCTTTTCCTAAGAGAACCAAAAATGATTGTCTACTGTGAACTCTGTGTTAAGTGTACCCAGGGTACCACTGGAAGTATGACATACCAAGGAGCAGTGGTAGGAGAGGTCTGCCCAAGGCACAGGGAGTAAGTGTATCTGCTTTCTATTATTGCTATTCGCCTACAATTATAAACCATGGCAGTGATAACGTTCTTCCTACGGGGCTGGTTGCATTGTTTCCCTCCACCTTGGTACACCATGTCCAAGTAACTAAGAAAAAAACAAATCCAAGGATAAGGAAGAGGGAGAGAGGGGGAGGAAATTTCATCTAGATAATAACTGACCTTCAGACTGCCATCTAAAATAGTGAATCGTACCAATATGAAAAATAAGTAAGATTTTCTGTTGTAAGTTAAATGTTAATTAAAAAGAACAAAATCTAAATAACTTTCCTTTATAAAATAGAAAATCAGGTTTAAAATACAGTGGGAAATGATTCATACAAAGCAAATAAAAACTAGAAAAAAATTTAATAATAAAATTTACCCCAAATGCATAAGGTCTATATGAAGAAAAACTAAAATTGAATTACAAAAGAAGATTTGAATAAATGGTGGAGAATACATTGTTTTGGTTGAAAACATATTTCTTTCCTTTAGGTGAGCCTATGAGTCTAATGCAGTGGTTGGCAAACTCATTAGTCAACAGAGCCAAATATCAACAGTACAACGATTGAAATTTCTTTTGAGAGCCAAAATTTTTAAACTTAAACTTCTAACGCCACTTCTTCAAAATAGACTCACCCAGGTCATGGTATTTTGCGGAAGAGCCACACTCAAGAAACCAAAGAGCCACATGTGGCTTGAGAGCCATAGTTTGCTAACCATGGATCTAATGCAATCCCAATAAAATCCATAGAATTCAAAATATTTCTTTTTAATTTGATCTTGGACAAATTAAATTTTGTGCAAGAATTTTGTGCAAGAATAAACTAATCAGTGCTGCTTGAAGACATTTTGGAAATATGAATAATGGCCTTAAATATTCATATATCTTAAATAAGCAATTTCACTTCTAAGGTTTTATACTACATCAGAACTGGAGATGACCATAAAACTCCACTTGTAAAAATATTTGTCATGTTTTAAAAAAAACACAAAACTGGCCAAGGCAATGAGTTAATTAGTTTAAGTATAGTTTGGTATAAACATAAAGGGAAGTAAATTATTAAAACCATTATATTGATACTAATTAATGATATGGAAAACTTAAATGTAAAATTATATACACACATATGCAAAGTACATGTGTAGATGAAGAAAATTTATAAAACTGTGTCTAGTAGTTATCTCAGGATTGTGAAATTGCAAAGTAGATTTGGGTTCAAATATCACTTTCTAGCGTGACACTTAATTTTCAGGGTCTTAATTTCCTCTTATGTGAAATGAAATAGCAACAAAGTTTCTGTGAGAGTTAAATTAGCTAATAATGCAAAGCATGTAGTTTAGAAAGTACTAAGTGATATTTATTATTATGGTATTTATTATCAATACTTATTATTAAAGATTTATATATTTTTACATTTTTATTTTATTGAGATACAATTTACATATAACATTTTGTAAAGTGAAGGTGTAAAATGTATTGACTTCATACTTTTATATATCGCAATATGATTACCACTGTAGTGTTAGCTAACACCTCCATCATTTTGTGGTTAGAACATTTAAGATCTAATTTCTTAGCAACTTTGTAGTATATAACACAGCATTATTGAATATAACAAGACTGCTTCGCATTAGATCTTAAGAATTTACTCCTCGTCCAACTGCATATTGTAAACTTCAACCAACATCTCCCCATTTCCACCACTCCACCATTTTATTCTCTGATTCTCCACGTTAGGCTTATTTAGATTCCACATATAAGTGACATTACATAATAATTGCCTTTTTCTGTCTGACTTATGTTAGCACAACATCCTCAAGGTCCAACCATGTCGTTGCTTTTAGACATTGCAGATTTATTAATTTCATAATCAGAAAAATGATAAATATTTACATTCCAAAAAGTGGAATTCCAGAAAATTGAGGCAAACTGAAAACCAAGCATAAGAAGAGCTGAGAAATGAGCAGAGAACACAAAATATACCCAGTGAAGGAGTAGCTTTAAGTGGTCCAACTAAAGGAAATCATAATATAACATTTATTAAGTTATTTATCTGTACATATTTATAATTAATTTAGTTCTTGATATCAGCTTCAAAGGAAAGTGCTATTATTATCATCATCATTTTACAATAAAAGAAACTGAAGTATAGAATGCTTAAATAATTCATCTCTGATTGTAGAGCTAGGAAGAGGCAGACCAGGGCTTTACAGCTGTCTATATCAGTCTAAACCTATGCTAGACTGCCTTCTCACATGATGAGCTCTATCTAATTTATGTAAGATAAGAGCAAATGAATTATTTAGGCCAAGCACAATAATTCTTTTTTAATTTGCCTATTTAATTTTATTATTATTATTTTTTTAAATCTTTATTGTTGAATGTATCATATATGTCCCCTTTTCACCCCTATTGACTCCTTCTAGCTTACCTCCTGGCCCCCACCCCAAGCCTTCACCACCCTATTGTCTGTGTCTATGGATTATACATATATTCTTACAAGTTCTTTGGCTGATCTCTTCCCACCCACCCTCTCCCTCTTCCCCTTTAAAATTTGACAGTTTTTTCCATGCTTCTGTGTCTCTGGATTTATTTTGTTCAACAGTTTATTTTATTCATTGGATTCCACATATGAGTGAGATCATGTGATACCTGTCTTTCTCTGAAGCACAATTCTTGATGCTGAGATAAGAAACACATTTCTCCTGAATGGCCTCAGGAAGAAGATACTGCTTAATTTAATGGTGAATATCCTCAACAATTTTCTTACAGCAGATACAATGATTACATTTCATAGAACTGTTTATTATAATGTCCCTCTTGGGAATCTATAACCTTGCATTAAAGCAAAATTTATTTAAAGCTGTTATGTCTTAGAAGAGCCCATAAGTAGAGAGTGGACTAGATTGATGAAAGGACATTGGCACACTAAAAAATCTTTAAAATATTTTTTATACTGTAAAATCTTTAAAATCTTAGAGGAAATCAAAGAATGACTGGGAGCTTTGCTACAAACTTGAAACTTAAATAGAACTTCCACAGGGGTAAAAAAAAATCCATAAAACACAGGAATAAGACCATTAGTTTCTACTATTATTTAAGAATTTTGATCTGAAAAAAAAACAAACTATAAAATGTTCACTGGAATAACTTATAAAAGGTTATACACAGTTGTGAAATTGGAAATGACCTTTTTGGTTTGCAATTAAAAAAAGGTTATTCATTAATTTGGTGTGACATATTAAATAATTCAGTTGTCATGGATAGACTGAAGTCTCTGTCACAGATTGGACTCTCCGGAAGCAGACACATAGATCAAGTTTGGATGCATGATGTGAAAGCAACAGAGAGGAAGCAGGACTGTCCATGTTGGGACAAAATAGCCTGACTTATCTTTGTTTACCTGACATTTATACACATGCTTTGCTTAGTTATAGGATGCAGGTTGCCCTGCAATGGAAATGATCTGGGGAGAAGCAGTTCTCATCAGCTGAGGCAGATCCTAAAACTGCCATCTTGGACTGTCTAATGACTGTAGTTCCCACCATTAGGCATCAAGTTTTTCATTTATTTATTTATTTATATTTTATTTTTATTGATTTCAGAGAGAGAAAAGGGGAGGGAGAGAGAGATAGAAACATTAATGAGAGAGAATAATTGATTGGCTGCCTTCTGCATTTCCCACACTGGGGATTGAGCCAGCAACCTAGGCATGTAGCCTCACCTGGAATCAAATCATGTCCTCCTGGTTCATAGGTCCATGCTCAACCACTAATCCACACCAGCTAGGTTCAAGTCTTCTTTTAAAAGGGGACTTGGGCCGAGACCGGTTTGGCTCAGTGGATAGAGCATCAGCCTGCGGACAGAAAGGTCCCAGGTTTGATTCCAGTTGGGGGCATGTACCTTGCTTGCAGGCACATCTCCAGTGTGGGGCGTGCAGGAGGCGGCTGATTGATGTCTCTCTCATCGATGTTTCTGACTTTCTATCCCTCTTTCTTCCTTCCTATAAAAAATCAATAAAATATATTTAAAAAGGGACCTGGATACTGTATCTCTGTCACTATAAAAATATGATAAAGAATTCTAAAGAATATATATGAGCAATAGAAGAACATTTCATTTTTGTGTAAATTTTGTATCTGAAGTAGGAAGTGACCTTGAGAAACTTGAGCCTTATTATGTCTGCTTTATAAATAGAAGCAATAATAAGCTACTACTTGAGCCTCTTGACAGATATAGTGGGAGTGGGTGTCTCTGCAAACTGAATGAAGATTCTTGCTTGTTGTAGGTACCCAATAGTATGTGGTCAATTTCTAGTGGATGTAGTGATGTTTTAGTCTTCTTGACTGCCATAACAAAATACCATAGGCTGAGTGGCTTAAGTAACAGAAACTTATTTCTTTTTATTAAACTTACTAGAGGCCCGGTATATGAAATTCATGCATGGGGGAGGGTGTCCCTCAGCCCAACATGCACCCTCTCCAATCTGGGACCCCTGCCTCATTTAGGCAGGACTGGGCCTAAACAGGCGGTCAGACATCCCTCTCACAATCCAGGACTGCTGGCTCTTAATTGCTCACTTGCCTGACTTGCTGATTGCCCCTAAATGCTTCTGCTTCCCAGCCTGATCACCCCCTAACCACTCTCCTGCCAGCCTAATTGATGCTTAAATGCTCCCCTGAAAGCCTGTTTGCCCCTAACTGCCCTCCCTTGCAGGCCTGGTCTCCCTTAACTATCCTTCCCTGCAGGCCTGGTCACCCCTCACTGCCCTTTCCTGCAGTCCTGGTCACCCCTAACTTCTCTCCTCTGCCAGCCTGATCACCCCTAACTGCCCTCCCTGCAGGCTTGATTGCCCACAACTGCCTTCCCTTGCAAGCCTGGTCCCTGCCAACTACCCTGCTCTGCTGGCCATCTTATGGTGGCCATCTTGTGTCCACATGGGGGCAGCCATCTTGTATGTTGGAGTGACAGTCAATTTGCATATCACTCTTTTATTAGATAGGATAGAGGTCTGGCGCATGGGTTGGGGACCAGGTTTGCCCTGAATGGTGTCCTGGGTGGGGGTTCCCTTGGAGCATGGGGCAGCCTGGGTGAGCGGCCTGTGGTGGTTTTCAGGCTGGCCATGCCCTCCGGCGATCCAAGCAGAGGCCCTAGTACCTGGGATTTATTTATCTTCTATAATTGAAACTTTGTAGCCTTGAGCGAAGCCAAGCCTCCTGCTCACTCTGTGGTGGCAGCCATTTTTGTTGGGATTTATTTATCTTCTATAATTGAAACTTTGTAGCTTTGAGTGGAGGCCTGCACTGGCCAGGGATGTGGAAAGCTTGGCTTTCTCCATTGCTGGGGAAACCCAAGCCTCCTGCTTGCTCTGTGGTTGCAGAAGCTTGATTGAGTTAATTTGCATACTCACTCCTGATTGGCTGGTGGGTGTGACTTATGGGTGTAGTAGAGTGATGGCTAATTTGCATATTACTCTTTTATTAGATAGGATCTTTATTTTTGAAAACATTATAGATGTCCGTCTCTTCTCACCACTCCCGATTGACCTTATAGTGTGGAGGCTGGGAAGTACAAGATAAAGGTTCATTCTTAGGCCTCTTCTCTTGGCTTGTAGGTAGCTAACTTATCTTGTTCAGATGACCTTTCCTCAAAGCATGAGCATGGAGGAAGAAAGGGAGGGGAGAGAGCTAGAAAGAGAGAGAGGGAGAGAGATCTTTTTTTCTTCTTATAAAGCCTCTGATCCTATTGGGGACCCTACCATTATGACCACATTTAACCTTAAATACCTCCTGTAGTTGGTAAGTGTTGGAAAATAGTGCTTAGAACAGGGGTAATCAAACTATAGACCAAGAACCAAATCCATCCAGTGAACCACTTTTGTATGGCCTATGAGTTAATAATGGTTTTTATATTTCTAAATGAGTATATATTGAAAAGAGAGTAGTGTGTGCCAGATAGTGTATGTGGCTCACAAAGCCTAAAATATTTACTCCCTGGCCCTTTACCTAAAATATTTGCCAATCTCTGGACGCAGGATTAGATATATATCCTGGACCCAGTTTCTGCAGCTCAAAAAATGAGAATTAGAAAGTATTTTTATTGCATTCCTTAGGAAGAAGGGATTAGTTTGCTCATCAATTGTTGCAGGTGATATTTCTTAAATGGACATCAGAGTGGGAAAATCAATTCAGATGAAGTCTTTTGAGTTGGATCCTGAGTCATTTTGGACTTTGTGTTTTTTCTGCTTTAGAAATGACAGAACATGTGTCTAATCAACAATAGGTAATGACATGCAGCCATTTGGAAGTAGTGATGGAGATGCCTTGGAAGGGCTGGCAGGGAGAGTGCCCAAACTAAATTGGGTTGCTAGGAGAATGGGAAAATGAGTGCCAGGATGCTGAGGAATTATACAAGTTTAGTTGATACTAGAATAGGTAGTCTAGGTGCTATAGTAGTTGAGTGATCACAGTGAAAGAGGCCATGTCATGAGAAACATTTTGTTGTACTCTGGCTGATAACTTTAGAAACCCAGATATATCTGAATGTTCTGGGATGGTTCACTTTGGTAAAATTTTCTGTTTCTTGGGGGCAGTCAGAAGTTACTGGAAAATTACAGGCCATTAACATTCAAAGGGCCCTACTTTATCATCTCCAAATGGGCAGTGCTACCATCAGGTAGAATATCTGGTTTCTAACATCTTGCTGTCCTAGGAACAAGGAGTAAATGCTTTAAGGCTAACTAGGAGTCTCCAATGAAGAAAAGGAATACAAATCTAGATGATGGAATAAAATTTGATTGATGTTATAATTGTAGACTAGGGCATGGAATCAAGGATACATTCATCTACAAGATCAAGGTACCCTTAATAAGGCATTACAAAGGCATAATTTCATATTTAATATGTTTTAAACAACTTTATTTTAAAAATTTCAGTTGTGATTCCTATTTCTCTTTAGGTAATTTTATTAAAGCAACCAAGAATTTGAGGCCATTACTACCACTTAGCTAACAAGATCTTCAGTCCTGAAAAAACGTTATTTGTGTCATGGTTTAATGCCTCTGATAGCTTTGAGTTTCATTGAACTTCAACTTGTTTAAGCAGAAAGAATCCTGCTGAAAGCTCTGTTGCTTGACAACCCCATAAGTGCATGCTGGGTGTTGACTGTTGCTTTAGAGAGAACTCCTTAGCTGATTATTTGGTTCAGCAACCCTTGTTATCATTTTTTCTCTTCTCATGCCTTATTGCCCATTTAAAATGCTTTCATTAGAACAGAGAACTTTGTACATTTTGTTCTTGGAATTTTACTGAGTTATTATTATTTCCTCTTAGAGAAGATTTCACATAAAGGAAAATAAAAAATGAGCATGATGAGTTTCATTTATAAACTACTATTCTCTACCAGTTGGATTTCAAGGGCACTCACACAAAATTTACACATTTATACATTAGCTATGTCAAAAAATAAGGTGTCATAAGAGAAGTCAGCATAAGCTTTCAAAATAGGGGCACATTTTACTGAAAACTAATGATCATCTGGCTACCTGAAGAGTGGTGTTGAGAAGGTCATTTTCTTTAAGAAACACAGTATTATAATGGTGCATGAAGCTGTCAAGATGTTTTACCTTTAAGGATGACAGACAGTACACAAGGTTAAGGCAAAAAACAATATAATATATGATGTCTTGAATGTTTTGCCAGACAGATAAACTTCCTACATATTGAACAAAATGGGACTGGAAAGGAAGTATTTAATAACTGGGCTATGGTCAACCATCAAGGGAAAAGATGATTCAGTGCTTATAATTGATGCTGTCATTCACCCTCTGTTGTCTTCTTAGAATGAAATCTGGAAATGTCAGGTTATGAGTTCTAAATCAAACAAAATCACAGGTGATTATGGGTTTATCATTAGCAGATACATCTGGTTAAGTATTTTGTTTCTTAAAATAATTAAAATAAAATTTAAAAATATTATATCTGCATAGGCTCAGATAAATTTTTGGTTAATTTTTAAATTTTTATAGAAGAAACCCAATTGTCTTCATAATCATGGAGTTAGGGAAAACATGGGAGACAAATATGAAGACAGGAAATTATTATTCCTTATAGATCCATTGATACAGTATCTTCCAGCTCTAACCCATGACCCTCAGATGCTGACTACTGTGTTTCATTTATATTTTATCTTTTTGTTCATTCCCCACTAAAAATAGTGATAGGTAATAAAATAGCTAGAAAGTAGACAGAGAGCTAGTATAATTAATCAACCAGCTGGGAAATAGCCCTCAAAAATTGAGAATTCTTTATGAAGTAAAATACTGCATTTAAAATACTGACTTCATTTTACAAATCATAACCTAGGTTTAAACCCTAACCCAGTCTTTATTTTGAAGAGCAGGTTTATAGTTGGACAATACAAAAGCTTAGTCTACCCAAGGAGATGTTATTTTTCCATATAATATATTTAATCAAAGTACAAACTAATTTTAAGTTGCAAAAGGAAAAAATTAATGGCATTTTCAATATTTTTAAGGTATTTTTTTGCATATAATGTATTTGCTAATAAATTTTCAGTGACATGCAGAAGAGGACCTGCAAGACCATGCATATATTTTGTATGTGTATTAATGCATTTAACAATAAAGAAGAAAGCAATGATGATTATATATTATTTTTTATGAGATTAAAATATACAGACAAAAGTATGGTGATTACCAAAGTGAAGGGGGTTGTGAGAAGAGGAGGCACAAGTGGTGATGGAAGAATATTTGACTTTGGGTGGTAAACACACAAAACAATATACAGATGATGTATTATAGAATTTTATACTTTTATTTACTCTATAATTTTTTAACCAATGTCCCCAATAAATTCAATTTAAAGTAAATAGATAGCTTAATTATAAAATTATCAAATAAAGTATCTTGGGAATAAATATTAATTGACAAAAGAATTATTATTAATTATTAATGTTACTTCAGAGTTAATCCTAGACTCTTCAGTATGGCATTAAAGGTCCTACAACATATCATCTTCATCTTCCAGACCATAAGTAGATGTCTGCTTCCACCATATGAGTTTTATCAACTTTAATTGAGATTTTGCTGGAAGTGACTTTCTGGGTTTCGCACACAGAATAAGGCACCAACTTAATGATTGTGTGTTAGGTGCAAAGAGCTGCCTTGGAGGAACTCCTATGTTTGTAGCTGCTCCTACCTATTTTGATAGGATAACAATTAAGAGTTTATTTTTCATTCTGTACTTTATTTGGGGTTATTTCTATTTCTATCTTTTCAAGTTTACTAGTCTTTTCTTCTGTCATATCTACTATATTATTAGTCCCTTCCAGTGTAATTTTCATTTTAGATACTTTTTTAATCCCTAAAAGTTTCATTTGGCTGTATTTTATATCTTTTATTTCCCTTCTCATAATATAAATGTTTCTCCCCATCTTCTTGAACACAGGCAGGTAGTATATTCATAGTGTTTTAAGGTCTTTATCTGAAAATTCCATCATCTGTGTCATTTCTGACTATTTCCTTGGTTGATTGAGGTGGAGGGGATTCTGGTTATTGATCATATTGCTTCTTTGATTGCTTCATAATTCTTTACTGGATGCCAAATGCATATTTGATTTAGAAGCTAGGTATTTTCTTTATATTCTTTTAATCAGTGTTGGACTCCTTTTTTTGGCATGCTGTTATTTGGAATCAGTTTGTTCCTTTTGTGGCTTGTTTTTATGTTTGTTAGAATGGGCCCAAAGCAGCTTTTAGTCTAAAATTATTTTTGCCCCATTACTAAGATGATACCATCCTGAGAATTCTATCTGATGTTCATGTATTATGAGGTCTTTTCAATTTGGCTGATGGGCATACAATTTCTAGGCCTTTGTGAATTTTGGGTGACTACTTTCCACGGGTTCTTTTCCTACCCTTAGAAACTTTCCTTTTATTTATATCTATGCCAGTACTTGTCAGAAGATTAAGGGGGATCCTCTGCAGGTCTCTGAGAGTTTCTCTCTGTGCAGCTCCATATTCTCTATAATTGTGCCTCAAACTCTAACTGCTTTAGTCTCCTTGGACTCTGATCTCTAGCTCCTCAACTCAGCAAGGTTGCAGGGATTTATTTGGGTTCTCCCTCCCTAGAAGGCCTGGACACTCAAGCAGAAAGCTGGGCAATGCTAAGGCTAATCTAATCTCATTAATTTCTTCAGTCTCATAAATCACTGCTCTTCTCTACCCATTGTCCAATATCTGAAAAACTGTTGTTTTATGTATTTAGTCTGTTTCTTCAGTTGTTTATGTTAGAAGAGTAAATCAAATTATTTTTACTTGATCATGTCTGGAAGCAGAAGTCTGCAATTTCTTCTATATTTATTAGTTGGAGTAATTCTATAAGAACAACTTTTTTTCATCAGCTTATTGGTTATTCTTATTACTAGACATGATTTATTCTTTTCTTTTTTTTCAAAATGACATTTTTGTTTCCTTACAACTTCCAAAGAATACCAATAGGTTTTTAAAGTATGAAAGTATACTATTTTTGATGTGTTTTAATGTATTGCAGATATTATTCTCATGGATGCTCAGATTATATCTTTGGCTAGTGATAGCCTTTCAATTTAATTATTGTGTTATTTTGACAGAACTTTAGTAGTCTTTGAATCCTACCTTACTTTTATGTCATGACAAGACCCAGATAGATGCTGGGAGATTACTGGATCCTTGAAATCATATTTTTATAAATTTTATGCAGTCTAGGACTGATCATATGAGTGCAATTTAGAGATTGACAAAACTGCATTATTATAGATAATTATTATATATGTTCAGAAAGTAGCAGTAGTTACTATCCATCAGTTATAGAAATTGGCTGGAACATTACACAATGGCTGGAGGGCACACAATTTCTAGACCTGAATGAATCAGAGGGCATCATTAGGCAATGATATTGTAAAACTTTGACTGAGTAATTCAATTATGGATCATTTTTTTAACAAAATAAATCAGAAATACAGCATTCAGGATAAAACTGAAATGGAGAGTCAATGAAAGGTTTGGAGGGGCTGGACAGAGTAGCAGAAACTACTTTGAAAAAATGAAATTAAAAGCAAAGACCTCTAGTAAAAATAGTATGTTTAAAATTGTGGGTAGAAGGCAGAGCTTGAGAGTTCCCAGGCCCTGGAGCTCTTAACATGAGACAGACATTAACTGTATTTGGGAAACCTCATTATATCACGACACTGTAACAAAGGGATTTGGTTGAATGAGGCTGATGATGAGTGACAAGAATTTGCATTAATCTGACCCATGTTTGCTCATTATAGATCCACAGTTAACACAGAGACAGAACACACTTTTGATAATCAGGTGCTAGAATTTTGTCATTTTACACTGTGAAGTCCAGTCCTCTTGTGATAGTATGGTCTTTCTTTAGACAAGATACCACATAATTATTAAGCTTAAACTTAGCTAGAATCACAATTTTGTTACATATCCCTGAATTTCCCTTTATGTCACTGTGAGGAAGTTTTGGGATACTCTTAAAAACTTTCAATCTGAGAACAAGAGCCTATTGGATGGAGTCATTGGTATAGATACCATCTCATCATTCTAGTTTAATTCCTTCTAATTGCACTCCATGAGAATAACTTAAACTTCAGATAGGAGATTAGCACTTCTGTTTTATATACCTCCAATATAAGTGTTTATGGTATTTCTTAAAATCAGCTCAACAAATATTTACACAGTGTATAGTGCTTTCTAAGCACTTACATCCTATCTAAGTCTAAATAAGATCTACTTATTAAACACTCATTACATTTCATTGATTTTTTTATAACACTTAGCTTTGTTCACAGTTTCCTGATTTTGTTTTGATAATCATGTATCAACTTCATCACATAGGTATGCTATGGTGTAATTCCATTCTCTGTATTTTTTTCTGACATTAAAAAATAATGTTAAAGTAGCTCAGAAGGCATTTTATGTAGTTATTTTATATTTTGTTATTGTTATCATATTGCTTAAACTCTAAAGCATTCTTCTATAGAAAGAGATTGGTCATAAAGTAAAAACATTCAACAAATGAAATTTCAAATTCTGAGTCCAAAGGTTGACTACCCTCATTCTTAGCCCCCTTGTGTAATTTTATATGATTACATTTACCTTATTCATGGCATTTTTTCCCATTCTACTATACTTTGAGGTTAGGAATCTTATTTTAATTAAACAATGTACATGCACATTGAATGGCTTACTCAGTGCTAGATACTCGGTAAGCATTTATAAAGATTATTTTATTTAATCCTTACAGCAACCTTATACCCTTACCTGTGACACTTACTTGACATATGTGAACATTTAGGATTTAAACATGGTCATAACTTGCACAAGGACATATACTTGGTATCCAAACTTGGGTTGTCTGATATTAAAGTCCAAAATGCTATCCATTATGATAAATTGATGGGATACTAATAAGGATAAGAAAACTTGTATTTAATCCCTGAAAGGTTAAATGTATCGATAGATATAGATGGAGACAGAGTAAGAGAATGAGAACAAGAAAGCAAAATACAAACAAACATACATCATTATACTTTTAAATTAGTCCTGGATATTGATTATGTTTGTAACATTTATTTTGGGAATTGCTTATATCTCTGATTTAGGAATTGCTCATTTTTATTTATAAGTTTTATTAAAACTTTTTTGTAATGGTTAAGAAAGGCCTGATTTGTATAGATACTGAAATCCTTCACACTCACAGGCAATATTTAGAAAAATAAATAAAGGATGTCCCAAAAAGGCATCCACACACTTTGACTAATTATAAATGTAGTTTTTATTAAATACATTTCATTTTCAAAATTGAGCTATCAGCTATTAAAAATCTGTACACATTTTTTGGGACACCTGCATGTCAGTAAATATGTTTAAAAATTGAAATATTATTTCTTTTAAATCATAGATAATATGGAAAATTATTATATAACCATAACTTTTAAACAGTCAATCTGCCATCTATTGATACAAGTGTACTTTTCTCAAACAAACAACAACAATAACAAAACAGGTTAAGAAAGCTATACAGCAAATTATTAACAGTGGTTGGTTAATACTAAGTGGTGGGGCTAGGGATGTTTTATATTTTTAAAAGTTATTTTTTCAAATAAGTATGATGTATATGTATTGGAATAATTAAGGAGAAAAAAGTAGAAGTTATTTTTTAATTTAAAGAGTCATTAACATTAAACATGATCCTTCCCTGTGATGGAGAAATTTAGGGCTAGCCTTGTAGAGTTTATGATTGAGGCAGAGACCAATTAGTGAGGTACTTGCTTGGGCCACAAAACTTAAAGGCAGGACAGAAAATTCAGTAATGAAGTTGATATTTTTTAAATCAAACTTAATGCAAAACATCTTACCTAATAATAGACAAATATGTAAATTGACCATACCTCTGCTACACCCATAGCCAATCAGAGAGAGTATCAAATTAACCCAACAAAGATGGCAGTTAATTTGCATACATAGGCACCCAGCACCTGGGTCCTGGGAACATCCTGGCACCCAGGTCACTCTGAGGTAGGCCCTGCGTGGGCTCTGAGCAGCCTGTGAAAGGCCTTAGCCAGGGGGCTCCTGAGCAGGGCCTGTGATCAGAGCCGAGGGGGCAGGGGTAGAGCTGGTGATCAGAGGGAGCTGGGGGCCCCTGCCCAGGCCTAATGCTTCGGCCAGAGGCTTTAGGCCTGGACAGGGCCCAGCCGGTGATTGGTGTGTAATACAGAGGAAACACCTTTTCTGACTGCTCATTTGCTAAGCTCCCTGTATGCCACTGGTAATATTCTTAGTAACTTGGATATAAGAATCCAAAAAGGTGATTTAGGGTTTTCCACCACACTCCTGGAGAAAAAATGAAGATCTGCTGCCGGAGGGCCAAGAAATGTCATATCCTGCCCCAGCAGGTTTGGCTCAATGGATAATGCCTTGGCCTGCTGACCACAGGGACTGGATTCAATTCTGATCAAGAGCATGGACCTAGGTTGCAGGCTCCTTCCTGGCCAGGGCCCAGTTCAGGGCTCATGCAGGAAGCAACCAATCAAAGTGTTCCTCTCACTTTGATGTTTCTCTCTGTCTTTCTCTTTCTCTTCCACATTTCTCTAAAAGTCAGTGGAAACATATCCTCAGGTGAAGATTACAAAAAGAAGAAGAAAGAAATGTCATATGCTGTGAAAAATACATCTTGAAAATGCCTAAAGAAAGTTGTCATTTTTTCATGGTAAAGGAAGTGGAATCATATTGATGAAACCACCTTGGTGGCTGTGGTGACTGGCAGTGGCTGCAGCAGCAGGGTGATGGGGCTGGTGCCTTCCCTTGATCAGCCCTGTTGCTTCCCACAAAGGGAGGCCAGACTGGGGCTTAGGCCTGCTACCCTGGACATCCCCTGAAGCCTCCAGTATGTGAGAGGAAGCAGGTTGGGCTGAAGGGCCCCTCCCCTCCTTGTACACAAATTTTGTGCACTGGACCCCTAGTTAATAATAAACAAGTATCAAAATTTCAAATAAAGACAGGATTGAATAGGGCTGGGATTAGGGAAAGGTGAGTAAAGTAAAGCATGCAACTGTAGTGTTGGATCCTGTGTTTATGACTCATATATATATTAGAGCTTTCAGTAAAATTTATTTCTGTAGAGCAAGAAAAATATCCACACAATTAAATCTCCAGAAATAATTCTTTGGCTTGACAATGTTTACTACTGTACCAAAAATGATATTCACAGAGGTTTCTATAGTTCTCCCCTTAGATGACTGAAGGTGTTTCACAAAAAGATTTTGGAATAACAAATTTGGCTAGTCATTTCTTAGCATATATGAAGTACTTTTTCCTCAAATGTTTTATTCAATGAGCAACTCATTGTAGAATAGCTTTGCACAAAATAATTTCTTGTCAAAGAAAAGAACAAGATTCATTAAAAAAATTGAATAGCATTTTGAAAGGAACATATAACTGAGCAGTATATGTTGAAGTGGTCTTTAGGAAGTTCATATTTTGTCTCTGGTGCTTTTAAACAGAGAGGATGGAATAAACCCTGATCTCTATGTTTGTTAGGTAAACATTTATAATAGTTTTTGACTAGCAGAGCCTTCTAATCTTTAAAGAGAAATAATATGGTGCTGTTTTGGAGGCTTTCTGATGCAAAGAAAGAAACTTGAATGATCGGTGTTTTAATTTAGAAGGAAGATGGGTGGAGAAAAAAAATTGTGGCAGGATATAAGAATTCATGTTTCAGGGAGTCTTTAAATCCATTTTGGGGATCAGCCATATCAGCATGGAGGTGTCTATATTCTTGAACAATTATAAGCTATTAGAGGAGAGTTGTTTCCTCCCCCCCCTTTTTCCTTCCTTCCTTCCTTCCTTCCTTCCTTCCTTCCTTCCTTCCTTCCTTCCTTCCTTCCTTCCTTCCTTCCTCTCTCT
>JAAGEH010000032.1:4418577-4437732 GCA_011751065.1 Lasiurus cinereus | reverse complement strand
CTCTCTCTCTCTCTCTCTCTCTCTCTCTCTCTCTCCTCTTTCTACCTTTTTTTCTCTTTCTTTTTCTTTGCTTTCAAAAAGGTTTTCCAAATTTGTTCCCCTCCCCACTTCTCAGCAGACAATTTGCAAGTAATTTATTCAGAGTTTATTGTTTCCTGAGCAGAACTCCAGAAATGATATCTTTTATGGATCATGTTTACATGATATGGGAATAGCTAAAATGTGAAAAATAATGCAACTACTAATATGCCAATAACAAATCATTCTTAGATAAAAAGCACCTTAAATCCCTTTTCTGCTATACAATGAAAATCTGGATATTTTTTAAATTTTATTGAATTTATTGGGGTGACATTGGTTAGTAAAATTACATGGGTTTC
Organism: Lasiurus cinereus; assembly: GCA_011751065.1. Classification (NCBI taxonomy): domain Eukaryota; kingdom Metazoa; phylum Chordata; class Mammalia; order Chiroptera; family Vespertilionidae; genus Lasiurus; species Lasiurus cinereus. The sequence goes on along the minus strand of JAAGEH010000032.1, from coordinate 4,437,352 downwards.
AGGGGTACAATACCTTAAAACATCATCTGTATACTGTATTGTGTGTTCACCACCCTAAGAAATCTGTGTTTATTTCAAGGATTTATTTCAATGATATTTTTCACAACTCACTATTCCCATGATAATATAATTGGCAATGCCAGCCTGCCAGTTTAGTAATTGAAAGGTTGTTTTCATTAATTAGTTTTACAGCCGGGTGGCTTGACTCTCCTACTGCCATATGACAACTAGCAGAGATGAATATGTTGTGCTTAACAAAATAAATAACTGCTGAATTTGAAAAATGGACTCAATTTGTCTTCTCTCTTCTCAGTAGCAGATTCAAGATGACAACTAAATGAGTGATCAATTCATTTAAGAGGAAAATGTATATCAATATTGCCAACTACTGCCATTGAACAACCATACATAATTTGATATGTTGACATACTCCTCAAGGCAAATGCTGTGATAGCCACTTAAATCATGGTAATCTTGACATATAATGAGGAACTTTGAGCTCTTGATCATTCATTTATCTAGACAGAGGGATTTATGAATTATTACTTGGGGACAGTTTAGACCTTGCCCTTGGGCACGTTCTCACCCACTTCCTATTCAGGACCTCTTCCTTGGCAGGGTCCTCAGCTGTCCTCAGGCCAGATGACTGTTAAAGCCACAGACTTTAGGTCCTGTCAGCCTTTCTAACACAAACTTTCTCCTGCTCAACTTACACTTACCCTGTACACACTCACTGAAAGCCTACATTGTGCTAGTATCTGTGCTGCAGATTAGCACTGTGTAAGTGAACTATCAAAGTTTCATTTGAGAAAAGTGAAATTAATGGACAGACATAAAGTCCATATATCTTCAACAATCATGATTCAAAGCCTCATTTTGAGCTGCAAACCCCTCTGAGAATTTGATAAACCTGCAGGGGCATTGTTCCCTGAAAAATTCAGATTATGCACAAACTTTAAATTTTGCATTCATTTTTTGAAAATTAAAATATTTTTGGTGACATTGGTTAATAATAACACTACATGTTTCAAATGTAGATCTTTAAAATATGACATCTACTTCATTATGTGCTTATTTCTCAAAGTCCGGTCTCCTTTTGTCACCATATATTTTGACCCTCTTTGCCCTCTTCATCCTCTCCTTCTCCTCCTTCTGGTCTGATAAATTACCATTCTGTTGTCTACATGAGTTTGTATTTTTGTTTGTTTTGATTTTTATATTCCACAGGTGATTAAAATAAAATGGTTCTTGCCCTTTTATGTCTGTCTTATTTCACTTAACATTATATTCTCAAGATCCACAAATAGCAATATTTCATCATTTGTTTAATGACTGAGTAGTATGCATTTTATATATGCACCAAATCATTTTCTTCTTTACTGATTAATGTATTAGATATGTGTCCTTATCCCTCCATTGCCTCCCCACCTGCCCGTTCATGCCTTCACCCTCACCCCTGTTATTTACATAAATTATTATGCTTATATGCATGTATACAAGTCCTTTGGTTGATCACTCTCCTTTAACCCCACCTCAACCCCCCTACCTTCCCGCTGAGGTTTGATGACTGCTTCTCTGTCTCTGGATCTATTTTGTTCATTAATTTATGTTGTACATTATAACCCACAAATGAGTGAGATCATGTGATATTTATCTTTTTCTAACTGACTTATTTCAATAGCATTATGCTCTCCAGGTCCATCCATGCTGTTGCAAATGGTAGGAGCTCCTTCTTTTTTTACAGCAGCGTAGTATTACACTGTATAGATGTACCACAGTTTTTTAATCCACTCATCTGCTGATGAGCACTTAGGCTGTTTCCAAATCTGAGCTATGGTGAATTGTGCTGCTATGAACATAGGGCATACTTTGAAAATTAAAATATTTTTGGTGACATTGGCTAATAACATTTCATGTTTCAAATGTAGATCTTTAAAATATGACATCTACTCCATTATGTGCTTATACCTCAAAGTCATATATCCTTTCTGATTGGTATTTCTAGTTTTTTTGGGATATAGTCTTAGAAGTGGGATTACTAGGTCAAATGGGAGTTTCATTTTTAGTTTTTTGAGGAAACTTCATACTCTTCTCCACAGTGGAAGTACCAGTCTGCATTCCCACCAGCAGTGCAAGAGGGTTCTTTTTTCTCTGCATCCTCCCCAGCACATGTCATTTGTTGATTTGTTAATAATAGTCATTCTGACAGGTGTGAGATGGTACTGCATTGTTGTTTTGATTTGCATCTCTAGGATGATTAGTGACTTTGAGCATGTCTTCATATGTCTCTTGGCCTTCCTTATGTCTTCTTTTGAAAAGTATCTATTTAGGTCCCTTGGCCATTTTTTGATTGGGTTGTTTATCCTTTTTTTTTGTTAAGTTGTATGAGATCCCTGTACATGTTAGAAATTAAACCCTTATTGGAGATAACATTGGGAAATATGTTCTCCCATGAAGTGGGCTTTTTTGTTGTTTTGTTGCTGGTTTCTTTTGCTGTGCAAAAGCTTTTTATTTTGAAGTAGTCCATTTGTTTATTTTCTCTTTAGTTTCCATTGCCCTAGGAGCTGTATCTGTGAAGATATTGCTTTGGCATATATCTGAGATTTTGCTGCCTCTGGATTCCACTTATATTTTTATGATTTCCCATCTTACATTTAGGTCTTTTATCCATTTTGAGTTTATTTTTGTGTATGGTGTAAGTTGGTGATATAGTTTCATTTTTTTTGCATGTATCTGACCAAATTTTCCAGCACCATTTATTGAAGATACTGTCTTGACTCCATTGTATGTTCTTGCCTCCTTTGTCAAATATTAATTGAGCATAGTGATTTGGGTCAATTACTGGGTTCTCTATCTGTTCCATTGGTCTATATGTCTGTTCTTATGTCAATACTAGGCAGTTTTGAAAACAGTGGCTTTGTAATACAGCTTGATATCTGGTATTGTGATTCCCTTCTACCCTGTTTTTCTTTCTCAGGATTGCTGCAGATATTTGGGGTCTTTTTTTTATTCCAGATTAATTTTTGGAGAGTTCATTCTATGTCTATGAAATATGCCATTGTTACTTTAATGGGGAGTGCATTGAATCTATACATTGCTTTGGTAGTATGGAGATTTTAATGATGTTGATTCTATCAATCCATGAACATGGTATGTTCTTCCATCTGTTTATGTCTTCTTATATATCTCTTTTCAATGTCCTGTAGCTTTCTGAGTAGAGGTCAGATACCTAGGAATAAACTTATTTATGTTTATTCCTAGGTATCTTAATTTTTTTGGTGTGATGGTAAATGGGATTGTGTTTTTAATCTCTCTTTCTGTAAGTTCACTATAGGTGTATAAAAATGCCATAGGTTTCTTGGCAGTAATTTTGTATCCTGCTACATTGCTTTATTCATTTATTAAGTCTAATAATTTTTTGATTGAGTCTTTAGGGTTTTCTATGTACAATATCATTATTTCTGCGAATAATGACAATTTTACTTCTTTGCCAATTTGAATGCCATTTATTTCTTCTTCTTGTCTGATTACTGTGGCTAGCACTTTCATACTATGTTGAATAGGAGTGGTGAAAGCAGGCATCCTTGTTTTGTTCCTGTTTTTAAGGGAAATGGTTTTAGTTTTTGCACATTGAGTATGATGTTGGCTGTGGGTTTGTCATATAAGGCTTTTATTATGTTGAGGTATGACCCTTCTATTCCCATTTTGCTGAGCATTTTTATCAGAAAAGGATGTTGTACTTTGTTAAATGCCTTTTTCCATCAATTGATATGATTATGTGATTTTTGTCTTTCAATTTGTTTATGTGATATATCATGTTTATTGATTTGTGGATATTGTACCGGGCTTGTATTCTTAGAATAAATCTCATTTGGTCATGTTGTATGATCTTTCTAATGTAATGCTGTATCTGGTTTGCTAGAATTTTGTTGAGGATTTTAGGAATGTTGGCCTTAATTCTCTTTCTTTGTGGGGCCTTTTCTGGTTTTGGGATTAGGGTAATGCTGGCTTCATAGAAAGAGTTTGGAAGTGTTCCTTCCTCTTGAATTTTTTGAAATAGTCTGAGAAGGATTGGTTTTAGTTCTTCTTTGAATGTTTGATAAAACTCCCCAGTGAAGCCATCTGGTCCAGTGCTTTCATTTCCTGTAAGCTTTTTTATTACTGTTTCAATTTCACTAGTAGTTATTGGCCTATTCAAGTTTTTTAATTCTTCTTGATTGAGTGTTGGAAGTTTGTATTTTTCTAGGAATGTGTCCATTTCATCGAGGTGGTTCAGTTTGTTGAAGTAGAGCTATTCATGGTATTTTTTTTTCATAATCCTTTGTATTTCTGTGGGATAGGGTGTTAATTAACCTCTTTCATTTCTAATTTTGCTTATTTGGGTCCTCTCTCTTTGTTTCTTGGTGAGCCTGGCTAGAGGTTCATAAATTGTGTTTATTCTTTCAAAGAACCAGATCCTGGTTTCATAGATCTTTTGTATTGTGTGTGTGCATGTTTTTGTTTGTTTGTTTGTTTGTTTGTTTATTTGTTTTTGTCTCTATGTCATTTATTTCTGCTATGATCTTTATTATCTTCTTCCTTCTGGATACTGTGGGATTTTCTTATTGCTCTCTTTCTAATTCTTTAAATTGCAAGGTTAGATAATTTATTACTATTTTTTTCTTTCTTTTTTTTTTTTTTTGAGGTGGGCCTGTAAAACTATGAACTTCCCTTTTAGGACTGCTTTCATTGTGTCCCATAGATTTTTGGATTGTTGTGTTTTCATTGTCATTTGATTCCAGGATTTTTTTTTTTACTTCTTCTTTGATCTTTTTGGTAACCTAATCATTGTTTAATAGCATGCTATTTAGCCTCCAGGTGTTTAATTTTTTTTATTGTATTTATTGTAGTTGATTTTCAATTTTATGCCATTGTGATCTGAGAAGATGCTTGTTATGATTTCTATCTTCTTGAATTTGAAGAGACTTTGCCTGTGTCCTAATATGTGGTCTGTCTTTGAAAATGTCTCGTGTGCACTGGAGAAGAATGTATATTCTGTAGCTTTGGGGTGAAATGCTCTGAAGTTGTCAATTAAGTCCATCTAATCTAGTGAGTCATTTAAAATCGCTGATTCTTTGCTGATTTTTTGCTTAGAGGATTTATTCAGTGGTATCAGTAGGATATTAAAATCCCCTATTATGACTGTATTGTTATTGATCTCTTCCAGAAGTTGCTTTATGTATTTGGGTGCTCTTATATTGGGCACATATATGTTTACTAGAGTTATATCTTCTTGTTGAATTGCTCCTTTTTGTATTATGTAGTGTTCTTCCTTATTTCTTGTTTTGGCCTTTACTTTGAGGACTATTTTATCAGATATAAGTATTGTAATCTCAGCTTTTTTCTCATTTTTATTTGCCTAAAAATATTTTTTCCATCCCTTCACTAAAGTCTGTGTGAATCCTTTATTATGAGGTGGGTTTCTTGCAGACAGCAAATATATGGGTCATGTTTTCTTATCCATTCAGCTACTCTATGTCTTTTGATTGGAGCATTTAATCCATTTATGTTTAATGTTATTATTGGTAAGTACTTGTTTGTCATTATTTTTATTCTTAATGTTTGTGTTTCTTCTTGCCTTTCTGTTTCTTCTTTTTACAACAGTCCTTTTAACATTTCTTGCATTGCTGGCTTGGTGGTAATAAACTCTCTTAGCCTGTTTTTGTCCGTGAATCTCTTGATTCCTCCTTCAATTTTGAATGATAGCTTGCTGGGTATAGTATTCTTGGATTCAGTTTTTGCTTTGCATCACTTTGTATATTTCATTCATTCCCTTTTGGCCTATAGTGTTTCTGTTGAGAAATCACTTTATGTTCTAATTGGAGATCCCTAATAGGTAACTTTCTGTCTCTCTCTACCAGCCTTTAAGATTCTTACTTTGTCGTTGATGTTTGCCAATTTAATTATGATGTGTCTTGGTGTTGGTCTTTTTGGGTTCATCTTGTTTGGAACTCTATATGCTTCTTGGACTTGTGAAGTTTTTTCTTGCTAATATCAGAGAAGGTTTCTGTCATTATTTTTTCAAACAGGTTTTCTATTCCTTGCTTTGCTTTCTCTCCTTGTGGTACCCATATTATGTGGATATTGTTTTGTTTGTGTTGTCCCAAAGCTCCTTTAGGCTCTTCTCTTGCTTTTTAAGTCTTCTTTCCAGTTGCTGCTGTGTTTGTGTGTGTTTTTTTCTACCTTTGCTAATATGGTGCTCAGTCTCTTCTAGTCAACTGTTTAAGCCTTCCATTGTATTCTTTATTGTAGCTATGTCATTTTTCATTTCCTCTTGGTTCCATTTCATGTTGGTGACATTCTCATTCAGCTCGAGAATCCTCATAACCATTACTCTGAATTCTTTTCTCTTAGATATTACTTGCCTCTATTTCATTTAACTCCCTTTCTTATGATTCCTCTTTTTCTTTCCTTTGGGGATTGCATTTTTGTCTCCCCATGTTTTGCTATAATGTTTTAATTGTTTCTATGTCTTAGATCCAATTGCTTTGCTACCCAAGTTCTTTTGGGGATGGTGCTACTGTTGTGATCTCTCAGGTCTCCTGGGCTTGGTAATCTAGTGGAGTTCCCTACTTGAGCTATTTGGGTTCTCTTGACATAGTTGGATCTTAAATGTTATTTTCCTTATTCTTGGATGAAGTCTCTTTATGAATTAGCAATGTGACTCACCCTCACCTTTGTTGTGCAAGCTGTTTTGGATATGATTGTGGTTCCAGCTCTTGTGGAAAAAGTTTTCTGAGGTCTCACCGGTATGTGCTCTCTGTGGATTCACAGAGTCCACGGCCTGGGAAGATGGAGTTTCAGGGCCTGAGGTTCAGGAACTGTAACTTTGGCCAGTGTGGTGTGACTCTTGCTGGATTAGCGTCACTCTGCAACTCATTATTAGGGGCCTTGAGTCTGTGACAGTGGAGGGAGAGTGTCTCATAGTCTGTGGCTGAGGCAATAGGACTGTGGCCAAAGTTATTTCCCTCTCTGAATCACAAAGTGGTTCAGGATCCAGCAGCAGGCTATCCAGAGGTAAGTAGCTGGGGCAAAAGGGATGTTGTGGATCTTACTGAGGGAGCTGTGCTCCCTTTGTTGGAAAGGCACACACCCAGTGGAACACACAGAGGAGCCCACGAGTTATCTGCAAGGGATGTGTGTTTGTGGGACCCACATGCTGGGTCGGAATGATTGTGGTGTGCCACCAGCCCTGTGAAGGGAGAAGTCACAGTTTCTGCTTTGGGGGATGTGCACCCTTGGTTGGATATGGATACCCAATGGCTGCTTACAGAAGTGCCCAGGAGCCATCTCTTGGGGCAATGAGCTCAGGCAGCCCTTGTGCTGGAGTGGTGCTACTGTAGAGACTGCATGCCAGCAGCCAGGGTTGTACCTTGTGGCAGCTCAGAGAAGTACCCAGAGAATGCCTGCCAGGGCAGCAGACTCAGGGAACTTGTGTGCTGGATCAGTGCAACTGCAGTGACTGCAGTTCAGCAGCTGAGGAAGAAATCCGAGTTTCTGTTACTGGGGCCTTGAGCCCTTGATTGGATACAAGTGTACCTAGTGGCAGCTCACAGAGGCACACAGGAGTCACCTGCTGGGGCAGTGGCCTCAGCGGGCCTGTGTGCTGAAACCACGCAACCACAGTGTCTGTGGCTATGCAGCCAGGAAGAGGGAAGTCCAAATTTCTACTGCTGGGGCCATGCGCCCTTGTTTGGATATGAGTATGCTCAGCTGGGGATCAAGGAGGAACCCAGGAGCCACCTATAGGGACAGCAAGCTCAGTAGGCCTGCATGGTGGAAAGGTACAACTGCAGTGTCCAGAATTCAGCAGCTGGGGAGGGGTAAGTCACAATATTTGCTGCCTTGGGCCCTTGGTTGAAATTGTGCATGCCTAGTGGGGGCTTACAGAGGCACCCAGGAGCCACCTATCAAGATGGTGGGGCTCAGGAGGCCAGCTCTCTGGAAAGGCACCACTGTGGTGTCCAAAGTTCTGCAGCTGTGGGATGGGAAGACTTAATATTTTCTGCTGCAGCCATGGTTGGATACACATGCGCCCAGTGGTGGCTCACAGGGGCACCCATGGTGCATGCGCTTTAAAGGGCCCTGGTGCTGAAGCCGCACAACAAAGGTGTCCGTGGGCAGGTATCCAGGAAGAGGGAATTCAGAATTTATACTGCCAGAACCATGTGCCCCTGTTTGGCTATGAGTATGCTCAGCCGAGGCTCAAGGAGGCACCCAGGAGCCACCTGTGGAATGGTGGGTTTGTGAGTCCTGTTCCCTTCAAAAATGTGACTGTGGTGTTTAGAGTTCTGCAGCTGTGGGATGGGAAGACTCAGTTTTTGCTTCTGTGTCTGTGGTTGGATATGCGCGCTCCCAGTGGCGGCTCACGGGGGCATCTTCGGTGGGTTTGCCAGTATGCACATTGACGCATTCTGAAGGGTCCTGGTGCTGAAGTTGTGCAACCAAAGTGTCTATGGACAGGTAACCAGGAAGAGGGAATTCAGAGTTTCTACCGCTGGGCAATATATCCCTGTTTGTATAAGAACGTGCCCAGCTCGGGCTCTCAGTGGCATTCAAGATCTGCAGGTGGAGCTGTGGGCTTAGAAGGCCTGTGCACTGGAAATGCATGACTATGGTGTCCAGAGGTCTGCCACTGGGGAGGGGTGAAGTTGCACTTACTGCTGTGGGAGGAATGCACCTTTAGAGGTGGAGGTCTTAGGGGCTGCAGGTCTGCAGGTGGGGCAGCAGGATTTGGGCTGGAGTGGCTGCTGGGTCATGGGCAGAATCCAAGACCTGTCTGAATGATGGTGTTGATGAGTTCCTAGAAGAGGCTGCTCTTCCCTTCAAGGCAGTGTGGGCTCCATGCCTGAGTCCTGCAGCCTGATGAATGTCCACAGAGTTGGTAAGTTCTCCTTGTCCAGGAGAGCCTGGTCTGCCAGCCCCTGCTACTCCTGGCTAATTTAACTGTCCCTCACTCACTCACACACACACCACATACATTCACACACTCTCCTTTCACCTCCTCACTCACTCACATCCTCTCCCTCACCTTTGTTCTGCCTGCCACCATCTTCCTGAATCACACCAAATAATTTTTATGCAGTCACCTATAAAGGACACAAGTCATTTTCAGCTTTTGGCCACCATTAATGCTGCAAAGAACATATGTATCCTTCTGAATACATTTTCTGAAATTTTTCCAGTAGGTTTCCAAAAGAGAGATTGCTGGGTTACATGGTAGTTCTATTCTTAATTTTCTGAGGAACCTCTAAACCAGCGGATCTCAACCTGTGGGTCACGACCCCTTTGGGGGTTGAACGACCCTTTCACAGGGGTCGCCTAAGACCATCGGAAAATGCAGATATTTACATCACGATGCATAACAGTAGCAAAATTTCATGGTTGGGGGTCACCACCACATGAGGAACTGTATGCAAGGGTCGCAGCCTTAGGAAGGTTGAGAACCACTGCTCTAAACTGTTTTCCATAGTAACTATACCAATTTATATGCCCACTAGCAGTGTGAGGGTTTTCTTTTCTCCACATCCTTTTCAACACTTGTTATTTCTTGTCCTAATATATAAAAACCCTGGGTCCATCATGACCAGAGGCTCGACCCACCAGAAGTCAGTACTGCAGTCAGTGCTGGGTTGTCGTGATGGATGACCCAGCATTGACTGTTATAACTGTAGGCATGGTGACCCAGCACTGACTGCTGAGGGGCCTACGAATCAGGCCCAGAGAGAGGCCTGAAGAGAAAAGCAGTGTTTTTTTTCTGTAGTCTCTGTGGCAGCTGTTGATCATCACTTGCCTCTCTCTTTAGCTCTGGGCCTGGTCAGCAGTGATCAATCTGGCAGGGGAGCAGTGAGGCCTCAATTAGGCTGGTTAGGGTGTGATCAGGCAGACAGGCAGGTGAGCAATTAGAAGCCAGTGGTCCTGGATTGTGAAAGGGATGTCCGACTGCTGATTAGGCCTGATCCCTCTGCCTGCCTGATCACCCCCAACTGCCCTTCCCTGCTGGCCAGATATCACCCCCAACTGCCCTCTACTGCAGGCCTGGTTGTCCCCAACTGCCCTTCTTGCTGGCCTGTCATATTGGGCCCAAACCAGCAGTCAGACATCCCTTTCATAATCTGAGACTGCTAGCTCCTAACCACTGAGGGGTTCCAGATTGGAGAGGGTGTTGTCTGGGCTGAGGAACACTACAACCCCTCCCCCTTCCTGCACGGTGCATGAATTTTGTGCACCAGGCCTCTAGTTTTATTTGATAATAGCCATTCTAACAGGTGTAAGGTGGTATCTCATTGTGGTGAAGAAATCAAATTACAATGTAATAAGCTGAGTGGCAGAAATGCATAGGTGTCCATAAAAAATACCCAGGAGATAGTTATTAATGTAGGAAGAGGTCACAGAGGGGGTGATCTTTTGCAGAATGAAGAGCAGCTTGCTATTTGGGTGAGTGGATGAATGGCATTCCTGGAATAGCAAACAGTATGATATGGAGCCATTCAATGGTATGGTGTGTCTGAGGAACTACCTGGTGTAAAGCAGGGTGGAATATGAGGTGGGAGGGTCAGAAAGCTTCTAAATCACCATACCTGGAAGAACCATACCCGATTTCTCCGTTAGACATCCTTCTCACAATCCAGGACAACTGGCTCCTAACTGCTCACCTGCCTGCCTGCCTGATCACCCCCTAACCATTCCCCTACCAGCCTCATTGATGCCACATTGCTCCCCTCCCAGATCAATCACTGCTGACTAGGCCCAGAGCTAAAGAGAGAGCCAAGTGATGATCAACAGCTGCCACAGAGGCTACAGATAAGACCCTGCTTCTTTCTTCAGGCCTCTCTCTGGACCTGATTTGTAGGCCCCTCAGCAGTCAGTGCTGGGTCATCATGCCTACATCCATAGTAAAGGTGAGAGGTGATGGGGAGTGGTTGAGATGTTCTGCACAGATTCTTTTCTCTCATCCAGCTTCTAATTTTCCCTTCTCTACAAAGCCACTCTCTGAACATCTGATGCTCTCTCACTGACTGAAACTTCAGTCTGGCTCTCAGCCCATTTATTTATCCTAGATGTATACTTGAAAACTATGTGTAAATTTTCTTTCTCTGGAAAGACAACCTGGACTTTCTCAAGCTCCCAGACTTGGTTCAGTTAACATTTCTCTGGGACCTTGCATTACATGCAACCTATGCAATGGGAAAATACATGAATTGGCTAAGGTTCAACATGATCTGGCATCCTCCCACCACACCATACACCTACCTTGATGCTGAAGTTTACTTTAACTCTAAAGTGCTTCATGTTCCACCTTTTCCAAATCCAATGTTGAAAAACTAAATCAGACAGTCAAGAGTATGCAATGGGACAATCATCCAAATTAAAACTGCAATTAAAATTGGCAAGAAAAATACTAACTATATATGCATAGCAATCCTATCTAAAAAAAGAGTAATGTGCAAATTAACCATCACTCCACTATACCCACAAGCCATGCCCACCAACCAACCAGGAGCAAGTATGCAAATTAACCCAACCAAGATGGCTGTGGCCACAGGGAGAGCAGGAGACTTGGGTTTCCTCAGCAATAGAAGAAGCCAAACTTTCTGCACACTTTATCTGGCCTAGGCCTTTACTCAAAGCTACAAAGTTTCAATTATAGAAGATAAATAAATCACACAAAAAATGGCAGCAGCCACAAAGCTGCAGAGAGAGGGCGGCTTAGGTTTCCCCGGTGATGGAGGAAGCCACACTTTCTGCACATCCTGGCTGGCCTAGTCCTTCACTCAAGACCACAAAGTTTCAATTATAGAAGATAAATAAATCCCAGATAGCACTTGGGTCACTTGGAGATGTGATCAGCCTGCAAACCACCACAGACCCCTCACCCAGGCTACCCCACACACTAAGGGAACCCTCACCCTGATGTGGGACATCCTTCAGGGCAAACCAGCTTGCTCCCACCCATGCACCAGGCCTCTATCCTCCTATCTAATAAAAGAGTAATATGCAAATTGACCGACACTCTAACACACAAGATGGCTGCCTCCGTGTTAACACAAGATGGCCACCACAAGATGGCCAGCAGGGGAGGGTAGTTGGGAAGGGACCAGGCCTGCAAGGGAGGGCAGTTGGGATCATTCAAGCCTGCAGGGGAGGGCAGTTAGGGGTGACCAGGCCCATGGGGGAGGGCAGTTACGGGCAAACAGGCTGGCAGGGTATTGTTATGCTGTGATCAAGCTGGCAGGCAGAAGCGGTTGGAGCAATCAGGAAGGCAGGCAGGCAAGCAGTTGGGAGCCAGCAGTCCTGGATTGTGAGGGGGATGTCCAAATGCCCATTTAGAGAGAAACCATCAAAATGGATTGGGCCTAAATGGGCAGTCAGACATCCCTTGAGGTGTCCCAGATTGGAGAAGGTTCAGGCTTGGCTGAGGGACACACACACACACACACACACACACACACACACCCCACCCCACCACCCATGCATGGATTTCGTACACTGGGCTTCTAGTAATACTATAAAAGTGCTTATCTCCTTATTTCTACCATAAAACTCTAATTTATAAAACTGCAGTTGGTCCAAATATAAATGGCATTGTTAACTTGACATATGTGCACACTCACACTGTCATACACATGCTTGTTTGATGTTTTCTTTCTGAATGCTTCAACTCTCTCCATCCTCTCCTTGTTCCTATGGAGACACTCTTTTAAGTGCAAAATGACTGAGATGATCAGCTCCAAAGCAGAAGGGGCTGTAAATCAACAGAAGGTAAGGGCAGAGATGTGTGGTTGCTCTGGACTCCTGTTTGTGGGTCTTCCATATAATTTCTGCTCCACGTGGTGCCTTTCAAGTTTCCAAAGGCAGAAAGGGCATCCATAAGGATGATCTCAACAGTAGTTAGTCCCAAATTCTCTCTGCTGCCTGAAGCTGAGAACACATTCTTTCAAGCCCTCTGGTTTGCTGTGGATTAAAAGAATAGTTATACCAAATTCAGACTTGCTCATAAGTAAGTGCTGGTGTTGTTTTCAATGAAAGCTCCTAGTACTCTAAAAACCAGTAAAACAGCAAAGTCAAAAAAGTGACAAAATAGCTAGGCACACAGATAGAAGCATTTGCCTGCCATTCTCCCTAGCAGAGCACTAGACATCCGGTCATAGAGTTGGAGCCTAGATTTTGCCTGGCATTGAGGAGGGCCTAAGGGGTAGTCAGGAATTCTGCTGAACAGCAGTAGACCCAACATTTAGCATTGTATTCATGCCCTATTTTCACAATAGTTCTGGTTAAAAAGAATATATTATATTTTTGTATAAGAGATGTGATTGGAATTATTGCTTTTACTTTTATAAAACCATAACAATGAAAGGTTTTCTACTGTATAATATGTCAAATAGTAAGAATACAGTCTAAAAAACCTCCATAGTCCAGGGTTCTTGACTCTGGCTGTACCGGGGTAGAATCCTTGGATAGTTTGTTAAATATGCAAAAGCCTGAGCCCCACACCTAGCAGGTTATGATGTGCAACCAGGGTTGAGAACCACTGCTCTCAGCATTAGGTGAGGAAGCTGTCATAAAGCCCTCAAGAATATACTGATTTTTTTAAATAAGAGAAGATCCATGATATCTCTAATTGGTAGTATTTCATTTGCAATGGATAAATGCTTTTATTGCTTTCTGTTTTATATCTCACACTAGAGGCCTGGTGCACAAAATTAATGCACGGGGGGCGGGGGCGGGGTCCTTCAGCCCAGCCTGCACCCTCTCCAATCTGGGATCCCTCTTGCAATCTGGAACTACTGGCTCCTAACCGCTCACCTGCCTGCTTGCTTGATGCCCCTAACTGCTCCCCTGCCAGCCTGATGGCCCTAACTGCTCTCCCCCCTGTCCTGATTCCCCTACCTGCCTATCTTTGTATTCTTGGCCTGATCCCCCTAACTGCCTATCTGCTCTCTCCTGGCCTGATCCCCCTAACTGCCTACCTGCTCTCCCTTCTGCTCCATGCCCTTTGGACTCCCAGCACAGGTGTGCTGAGAGCTCTCCACCATAGCCATGGCCCCACCCCCATCCTGATTAGTCGTTATGTGATGGTATCCTGGCCAATTTGCATATTCCTCTATTATTAGTATAGATCTGGATAATGTCCTTGTTCTTTTTCATCTTACTGATTTCATTTAGCATGATACACTCAAGATCCATCCATGCTATTGCAAATGGCTGGGCTTCATCCTTTCTTATGGCTGAGTAGTATTCCATTGTATATATGTACCATATCTTCTTTATCCAGTCATCCATCAGAGGATATTTAAGTTGTTTTCCTGTCTTGGTTATTCTGAATAATGCTTAAATGAGCATAGGGGTACATATATATATTTTTTAAATTGTTTTCAAATTTTGGGGGGAGATGCCCAGAAGAGAGATTGCTACATCTTATGGTAGCTCTATTTTTAATTTTTTGAGGACACTCCATATTGTTTCCCATAGAGACTGTACCAATTTACATTCCCTCCAATAGTGTACAAGGGTTCCTTTTTTCTACATCTTCTCCAACAAGTTATTTCATGTCTTGTTGGTAATAGCTATTTTAGTAAGTGTAAGGTAGTACCTCATAGTGGTTTTGATTTTATTTTTACTTATAGTGTTACAGAATTTACCAGATGACTAAAAAATATACAGGCAGTACTTGGAGATCCAGGAGGAACCCATTTATTTTCAGATGTACCAGTACAGTGACTCAAGGGGTCAGTTCTCCAAATCCTGAGTGAGTGAATATGAAGGAAGCTTCCCTTGATATCCCGTGGTTTCTCTGTTTTTTATCTGTTTCCTAACTACCAGGTGGGCTTCCACAGCCCCTCCTGAATCAATTAAAATGGGGAAGTTAGATCATATCTAAATGCCTGGCCTGGGTGGTACCTGTGACCTCCCTTCTAGCTAAGCTGTTGCATTCTTTGTTTATGGCCCCTTTGTAAAATGGGAGTAATTCTTGGAACATGTTCTGCAAGACAGGACAGGCATCAATAGAATTAATTATCAGCTAGCAAGAGTGTGCTTTAGAAGGCAGGATACTGGCACAGATTCAGACTGCTAACCCCTCAAAAATGTCTAGTATTCCCGATCAATAGCTAGTGGAGTTGAGCATCTTTTCATTTATCTGTTGGCCACCTGTTTGATTTCTTAGAAAAATGTCTATTTGGGTTCTCTGCCCATTTTTATTTGGATTATTTTTGTTATAGTTGAGTTATATTAATTTTTTATATATTCTTTATATCAGACTCTTATCAGATATTATTTGGAAATATATTTTCCATTCAGTTGGTTAACTTTGTTTTGTAGATGGTTTCTTTTGCTATCCAGAAGATTTTTAGTTTGTTGTTGTCCCATTTATTTATCTGTGCTTTTACTTTGCTTGTCTTTAGGGTTATGTTCACAAAAAACCCCTGAAATGAACATCCATAAGTTTAGTACCTATGGTATTTTATTGTTTTAAGTATTATAGTCAAGATTTTTAAAATATATATTTTTTTATTGATTTCAGAGAAGAAGGGAGAAGGAGAGAGAGAGATAGAAACATCAATGATGAGAGAGAAATATAGATTAGCTGCCTCTTGCATGCCCCACACTGGGATAAAGCCCACAACCCAGGCATGTGCCCTGACTAGGAATTGAACCCTGACTTCATGCTTTATAGGTTGACACTCAACCACAGAGCCCTGCCAACTGGGCAATATAGTCAAGTTTTTAATCCATTTTGAGTTAAATTGTTTATGATGTCAAGAGACCAGTCTAGTTTCATTGTTTTGCATGTGGCTTTCCAGTTTTCTCAACATCATTTAGTAAAGAGGCTTTCCTTTCTTCATTGTAGGAGAAATTTATTTTCAGATGTACTAGTACAGTGACTCAGGAAGTCAGTTCTCCAAATCCTGAGTGAGTGAATATGAAGAAAGCTTTCCCTTGATATCCTTTGTTTTTTTTTTATCTGTTTCCTAACTACTGTTATAGAAAACCGGAATAATCAAATCATGCTCGGAGAGTTTGGAGTTACATTTATTACTCACGTGGGTCCAGAGAAAAATATTTCTCAAATTCTGGGCCCCAACATTCAGAAATTTTCCATATTTATGTTTTTAACCTTCTTTGTCTCCCAAATATGGAATGTTTCCCACCCCTTTGCAAGTTCTTAAAGGG
Organism: Lasiurus cinereus; assembly: GCA_011751065.1. NCBI lineage: Eukaryota > Metazoa > Chordata > Mammalia > Chiroptera > Vespertilionidae > Lasiurus > Lasiurus cinereus. Next base: position 4,421,140 of record JAAGEH010000032.1, on the reverse strand, counting down.
CCCCTATGTGCTGAGGCCTTGAGACCTCAACCAAAGGCCTGGCCTGGTGCCAGCACTGATAATTTTGTCCAGGAAAGGTTTAATGGCCTCTCTGAAGTGAGAATAGTCTCATTTTCCTTATTATTTAAGCAAGCAAACATTTACAGAAGCCAATAGCAAGGTTAAAATTTCAAACAGCAATTTGTATATAAGATGGACACTTCACTACCAGGCTTTTGTGGTGGGCTTCTACAGCCCCTCCTGAGTCAATAGAATGGGAAAGTTAGATTGTATCTAAATGCCTGGTCTGGGTGGTGCCAGTGATCTCCCCTGTAGCTAAGCTGTTGCATTCTTTGTTACGGCTCCTTTGTAAAATGGGAACTGTTTTTGGAACCTGTGTGGAAAACAAATTGCCCATGTAGGTGTAAGCTCATTTCTAGACTCTCAATTATAAAACATAAAGCAATCAATGAATTTAAAAAAAACAACAAATAAACAGATTCACAGACACAGACAACAGTATGGTGATTATCAGAAGGAAAGGGGAGTGAAGGAGATAGGATATTGGGGAAGAGATGGTAATGGAAGGAGACTAGATTTTGGGTGATGAACACACACTGCAATGAACAGATGATATATTATAAAATTGTACACTTGAAACTTCTAAGATGTTATTAACCAACGTTACTTCAATAAATTTATTAAAAATGCTTTGAAAATATTTTAGCCTGTGTGTATATGAGGGAAGAAAGAAGTAGTTTGATATCATATAACATGAACTTAGAAAACCTGAAGTTAAGACTATGATCTCCTACCTAGCTAGGTAACCTTGAATTCAGCTATATCTTCTGTAAAATGAGAATATTAGCATCTCTATTATGGAGCATGACCATCAAATGGGGTAGTGATCATACTTTGAACTACTTTGTACCCTAAAAAGCACTCTACTAATGCACAGAAAAAAAGGCCAGAGGCATAGATAGGCATGATGCTGCCACAAGCTGAACACCAGGAGCTGCCAAAGCTGGAAGAGGCAAGGGTGGATTCCTCTCTAGAGCCTTCTCCTCTAGAGTGTGGCCCAGGAATGCTCTGATTTTGGGTTTCTGGCATCCCAAACCCAATAACTGAGAGAAAAAATGCCTGTTATTGCAAACCACCCAGATTGTGCCCAGTCGGTGTGGCTCAGTGCTTGAGAGCTTTGACTTAGGAGCCAGAAGGTCACAGTTGGATTCTTGGTCAGGGCAATGCCTGAGTTGCAGGCTAAAATCCCAGGATGGGGGTATTTAGGAGGAGGAAGCTGATCAATGATTCTCTCTCATTATTGATGTTTCCACCTTTCCCTTCCTTTCCCTTCCTCTTTGAAATCAATAAACATATATTTAAAAAAATAAAACCAGCCATTTGTGGTTGTTTGTTGCAGTAACCCTAGGAAATGAGCACAGTTTAGTTGGATAGGCTTTGGGAGGAATAGCAGTCAGTGTAGGCTGGCTCTCCCTGAAGAGCAGGCTGCTGTGGGGGGTCTGACTCCTTCTCTCAGTTTCTTCTTTTCCTCTGCTTTTGGATTCAGAGTTTCCCACCTGATTTTCATAAGAGCAAGAGCTGGTGTTCTTGAGGCACTTTCTTGGCTGGAAGTGAGAACATGGTAAGGAGAGAAGACACAGGCATGGTGTGTGGAGTTCATCTCTAAGTCAGAAACAGTTTGGAATGTTGAGTTTAAAGAAACAGCCACACGAGCTAACCAGTGTGGGGAAGTTTATTGCTTAACTATAAAATTAAATGAGCTTCTTTTTCCATTGGGAGTATCATTTGCACAGAAAAAAATTGCTATAATAAAGTCCCCCCAAAGTATCTTATGTTATTTTATAGAGATGTTAGAAACTTCAGTCCCAACTTAATTATTTTATGGGAGTCTAATTTGGATGATTCTAAGTTATTAACAACTTACTGTACACAAATGCAAATCATACATTTACTTTTATTCTTGCATTTACATTTTTGTAGGTCATAGGAATAGAATAAATTAGGAGAAAATATCTTAGGACAAATAAATGCTTAGTGGATATCTTAGTGTGGCTAGCCTAGCAGGTCATTTTTGCTGAGCTGAAAACTTTTAATCTTCCTCTATCTTTACTAGAAATAATACTTCTAGTTTCTAATTGGAATGTCCTACATTTTTAAAGTTGAGTTATTCTATTTTATATGTGTTCCACATTGCTAGGGATTACTTTCTTTTTAAAAGGTAAACATAATCTTAAGGAAATAAATATAATCAGAACATCCTGAAAGATTTCAGCCTTCCTTCCTTATGTCTCCTGTGGTGGTTGTTCTATGAATAGCTGCAAACATTTAGGGGCTACCTCTAAAATGCAAGTTGTCCTTTGGTGTGATTTGAGGCATTAAGTCCTTTCAAATGTTGGAAGAGGGAAGATTGAAGCTCTTTCCCATGTTTTAATGTCTCTTTACAAGGGGAAATATCCAAATGAGTTTCTAATGGCTTATATCTTTAAAACATATTTCTTATCTTTCTTTTGGCCTTTCTCCTCCTCCTCCTCCTCCTCCTCCTCCTCCTCCTCCTCCTCCTCCT
>JAAGEH010000032.1:4332119-4418567 GCA_011751065.1 Lasiurus cinereus | reverse complement strand
CTCCTCCTCCTCCTCCTCCTCCTCCTCCTCCTCCTCCTCCTCCTCCTCCTCCCTGTATTCCATTTGCTTTTTTGAAACAATAAATTTTTTAGTTTGGTCCTACTGGTACCATTACTGAATTTAAAATTGAGTACTCTTCATAGAGTGAATAATAGGTAGATGATACACAGATAGATAAAGGTGCATAGAGGTACAGTGTCTTTTTTGATGGTTTCCAACCAAATTAGATAATATAGACTCCATATGACAGTTGCTCATTAGACACTCTATTCACTTTATTAATGAATCAAGTTATTTACTTGGTAAGACAAAGAAGACAAAATGCAGTATTACCTCACTAAATGTGCTTTATAATCCATGAGTTCAAATGTAGCATGTAGGCCACGGTTCATGAATCAATCTAGAAAAATATTGATTAAAGCCTTAGGCTTCTCACTTTTTTAAATAAAAAATACAAGATAGGTTTTAGATATGCAGATGTCTGTTGCTGGTGAGAGATTGTGAGGCAAAAGTCTTCTATCACTTGAAGTTGAGCTCACCAGAGTCCCAGGGAGTGACAATAGATTAAAGATTAGAATTAGCTAAAAGAGAATTAAAAATTTGATTTCTATAATCCTTTGGAAATAAGATTTTAAATAGTTGTAAAAGAAAATTGTTCTCTAAGCATTCTTAAAATGTCTTATAAAACAATGAGATACTTGAGAACCTTAAAGAAAATTTGCTTTTGTAGCACAGCCTATGAACTCAGTTGATCTTAATAAGGAATTCCACAGACACAAACTGTAGTAATATTGGAGGTAAGTGAGTGACTCCTGTTGGATTCTTAAATCTCTAACTTGGGTGGATGGCTGGCAGCTGTCTTAGGTTCAGCTGAGATTGTGCCACATGGCAGGTGGTTCAGAGCTAGGAGAACAGATCAGTCCCAGGATGCACTGAGGTAGATTGCCTTCAAAGGAGCAAGTCAGGGTAGCTTAATAGCTATATTTATATTGCAGACAGGCCAGACTCCTTATGTTGATTCCATCTTTGTGATATTGCTCATTTTGCTTCCTGAGTCTTCAATGGTCCACATGAGTTGTTCACAAAGTAATCATTGCCAGATCAGCATCATGAGCATAATTTTGGAATTTGTTAAAAATGCAAATTTCTTACCAGATGTATCATTGGCAAATATGTTCTCCCATACTGTGGGTTACCTTTTCATGTTAATGCTGGTTTCTTTTGTTGTGCAGAAGCCTTTTAGGATGATGTAGTCCCACTTATTTATATTTTGCCTTTGTTTCTCTTGCCCTAGGTGATGTACTGGTGAAAATTCTGCTATGTGAGATGGCTGATTTTTTGCTTCCTATGGTTTCTTCTAAGATTTTTATGGGTTCATGATTTATATTTAAATCTCATCCATTTTGAGTTTATTTTTGTGTATGGTGTAAGTCGGTGGTCTAGTTTCATTTTTTTGGATGTACCTGTGCAATTTTCCTAGCACCATTTATTGAATAGGCTGTTTTTACTCCATTGTATCTTCCTTGTCAAATATTAATTGAGCATAATGGCTTGGGTCAATTTCTGGGTTCTCTGTTTTGTTCCATTGGTCTACATGCCTGTTCTGGTGCCAGTACCAGGCTGTTTTGATTACAGCAGCTTTGTAGTATAACTTGATACCTGGTATTGTGATTCCTCCAACTTTGTTCTTCTTTCTTAAGATTGCTATGACTACTTGGAGTCTTATTTGGTCCCATATAAATTTTTGGAGTCTTTGTTTTAGATCTGATAAAGGGTTAATTTAAAAATATATAAAGTATTCACACAACTCAACAAAAGGAAGACAATTCAATTAAAAAATGGGCAGAAGACCTGAATAGACACTTCTCCAAAGAGAACATACAAATAGGTAAGAGATATATGAAAAAATGCTCACACATATGTAATATCTTAATCAATATAGAAAAAAAATTATCAATGTCACTAATCATCAGAGAGATGCAAAATTAAAATTACAATGAGGTACAAACTCACTCGTAGAAGGGCTATCATTAATAAATCAACAAATGACAAGTGCTGGCAAAGATGGGGAGAAAAAAGAACCATAGTACACTGTTGGTAGGAATGCAGACTGGTGCAGTTTCCTCAAAAAATTAAAAATGGAAATGCCATTTAAGCCAGTAATTCCACATCCTTAGAATCTCAAAACACCAATTATAAAGAATATATGCACCCCTCTGTTCATAGAAATGTTACTTAAAATAGCTAAGATCTGGGAATAGCACAGGTGCCTGCCAATAGATGAATGGATAAAAATTTGTGATACATTTACACAGTGGAATACTATGCAGTTATAAAAAAGAAGGATCCATTACCATTCAAAACAGCATAGAGCAGTGGTTCTCAACCTTCCTAATGCCGCAACCCTTTAATACAGTTCTTTATGTTGTGGTGATCCCCAACCATAAAATTATTTTTGTCACTACTTCATAACTGTAATTTGTTATGAATCTTAATGTAAATATCTGTGTTTTCTGATGGTATTAGGAGACCCTGCTAGCTGTTCGCAACCCACAGGTTGAGAACCGCTGGCATAGAGGGACCCAGAGATAATTATGCTAAGCAAAATAAGCCAGTCAGAGAAAGATAAATATCAAACACCTCACTTATTTGTGGAACCTATTGAACACAATAAACTAATGAATAAAATAAAGCCAGAGGCATGGAAACATGGAACAGACTGATGAATCTCAGAAAAAAGTGGGGAGAGACTGGCTTGAAGAAGTTAACCAAAGAACTTTTGTGCATATATGCATTGCTCATGAACATGGAAAATAAGGTGGTGAAGATCTCATGTGGTGTAGGAACCAAGTGTAAAGAGTCAAGGGGGAGAGAAATGAAAGGGGACATCTGTAATTCTCTCAAAAATGAATATTTTTTAAAAAGCAAATTCCTGGGCCTCACTTCATATCTACTGAATCTCAAACTCTAGGGTAGACCCAACAACCAGTGTTTTAATAAGCCCTCCAACTGATTTTGATTCATGCTAGTATAATTTCTTGATTAAAGTTTTTCCCTTTTCTCAGAAACCTCTCACATATATAACAAAGCATGCAACAAAACACTTAGTGCATAAAAAGTACTTGATAGTTGACCTATGAATGTTCAAAACTCCTGTAGAGTTTTTAAGAGAAAGGAGAATGTCTTGTTCCTACTCTCTCACATTCCACAAATATCAGTAAAACATAGAACCTGCCCTCAGGGAGCCACAAATACAGTGTGGTAGCCACATAAATCAAGTATACTTCACTGTGATATGGTTTTATGATGATCATTCTTTCAAAATATCTGTCATAATTCTTTTATGTCCTTTTCCTCATAACTACCCATGTTTCTCTCTGGTCATATGTTCCAAATTTTACTTGAGGAAATACAATGATTCTAGCCATAATTAAACTAATGAAATGAGGATAGTTGGTATGTAAAGAAAGAAAAAAATTTAATAGAAGTAAGTCCTCAGACTGAAGACAAGACATTGAAACCATTCAGATATTTTGGCTTGGGTGAGAGTGGAGACAAAAAATTTATAACTTGGAGGGCTAGTATTTACCAGATAATAATGAAGAATAATTAGCTTCCAAACAAGAAGCAGTGATTATGTTACATAGAAAACAATGTCAAAATCTATGACTAGCTGCATGTTTAGAAATGAAGTGGAAAATAAAGAACTGGACCTGTTGCAGGTTTTTGTTCACTAAGAAAAGCCAGTGTGGCATTATTATTTTTGGGTGTCAGCATTGACCAGAAGTACTAAAAAAGCTTGTTTACATCTGAATTGTTATCGTAGAGTCAGGGTTCTGTTAAATTTTCCACAGCTCAGAGTCAACATCCAGTTCTGGGTCAAAAGATCATGTAACTTTTGACAGTTGCCAGCCAAAAATATCTAGAGTGCACAAACCTGCCATTTGCTCAGACAGTAGTTCATCAATACTGGTTCTATTTTTCATTTCTTTTCTATATAGCCAACATAAAAATGTTGTGTCAAAGGAGAAAGTTATCTAGAATCTTCATGCCTACTTCTCTTCTGATTCATCTTTATTCCCCAGATGGAAATTGTGAAAAAGTCTCTGTGATGGAGAAGCATGGAATTTTGGAAACTCTTTCTCTTTGAAAATTTTGTTTTGTTTCCAACCAGAAGAAGGTAAAAGGTGCAGGTGTGGTGAGAAAAGCATAAAACCAAGTAGCCTCACTGATTTCTATTGATTTCACTGGTGAAATAAGGGGGTGTGAATATATTATGGATCAATAACTAAATATTTCATAAAGTCCTTGTTGGCTCTAGCAGTTCATATTACAGTCTAATTCTATTTTATTGGAAAGGAAGAAGAAAAATTGCTCTTCTCAGGGAGCTTCTTGCTGTGACTCTGAAGACATCACTATTTCTTTATTAGCTGAGGATGCCCTCACCATAAAAACATTTACAACTTGACTCTAACTAAGAAGCACAGAGTAGAAAAAGAAATGGATTTATGTTCCTTGAGTATCCTCAGTACCTGATACATAAAAAAGTCCTGTTAAATTTTTGCTGAATAAGCCAAATCAAAAGTCAGAAAATCTGGGTTCTATTGTTGGAACAAACTAGTTATATAACATTGGCCAAGTCACTAGTGGTGCCTGGGCACTATGGAGAGGAGACTGTCCCAGGTGACCACTAAGATCTTTCTTAGATTTTAAATTCTGTTAAGCTGAATTCCAAACAAATTGATTTCTGAAAGCACTTTATATTTTCATAGACTCTCATGTTTTGAACATTTATGAAATGGAAAACAGCTATGCTCAGTATGCAAGTTTAAAGTGGTTGAAATTAGAGCACCATTACAGTTAATTAGATAACATACTTTCACCTGGAATATCATAGGATAAGAACATCAGTACCTTAGCTGATTTCCATTTGAAGGAACAGACCCGGTTCAGGGAAAGGAAAAAGGAATGAGGAATGAAGAAGGGCTTAAATATAGTGATGTTGAGCATTGTGTAGTTGGAGAAACTAAGAAGTGTGAAGGCAGGGTCTGGGTCCAGGGTGGGAGTAGAAGTTGGAAAGAAGATCAGGATACCTCTGATGGCTTTGGCCAGGTTACAGTTAGTCAAAGGCCTACTGCTGTGTGCCACATATGCACATGGCTAGTTCCTCTTTCCAGTGAGTGTGTGGCCACTTATTCTTAGCAGTTGTGGTCCAACTGTTCCAACTGTTTATACTTTCTGAATTTAATCCCAGCTCTTTGGGTGCTTTCTTAACCTAATCACTATTAAATATCTTCATCTTTGAATGGGGGATTACATGATAGTAATTGCAAAATTCTTAGATAAGTGAGCAATGAATGTTATCTATTAATGTTAACGAACATCAAAACATTAATTATTATTTTTTATTTTTTACTACTACTACCCATTCATTAGAAGAGACAGGCTAGCCGACCGCTTTAATGGGAAACATACAGGATGAGAAGTTAGCTTCTGCTATGGTCACGGAAAATTCCTCAAACAACTCTCCCCCTTAAAAAACACATTTCTTCTCAGATGAATTTAATTAAATTTCTAATAACTTTATTATCTTGGGAAAAGCATTGCCTTCTTGCTATAGTCTCTTTTAAAATTGAAATATTTACTGGGGGGCAGTATATTAAATCCATATTTCAACACCTCACATACATAAGTGACACACTCAAGAGACAGACTGGGTGAGCACCAAAGCCCCACTGAAGCAAGTTCTGCCCCATAGGGGTATCTCTAACACAGCAGTTCTTCCATTAATAGACACAGCTAATCCTCACAGTCATTTAGCCTGGAGACCAAGAAACATGTCATGAATGAAAGAAATGAAGGAAAGCAAACGACTGGACATAGAGTTTAAAACCACATTTATAAAGTTACTCAAGAATCTTCTACAAACCACTGACAAACTTAGTGAGACCTCTGAGAAACTTAGTGAGACATTCAAGGATCTTAATGAGAATGCCAAAAAATGGAAAAGGACCAGTCAGAAATTAAGCATGCACTCTCTGAAATAAAGAATAATATACAGAAATCCAACAGCAGACTGAAGGACCCCAAAAATCAAATCAAAAATCTGAAATATGATGAAGCAAAAAACACCCTAACAGAAAAACATAAAGAAAAAAGAGTCCAAAAATGTGAAGATAGTGTAAGGAGCCTCTGGGACAACTTCAAGCGTACCAACATCAGAATTATGGGAGTGCCAGAAAAAGAGAGAGAGCAAGATACTGAAAACCTACTTAAAGAAATAATGACTGAAAACTTGCCCTACCTGGTGAAAGAAATGGACTTACAAGTCCAGGAAGCACACAGAACACCAAACAAAAAGAATCCAAAAAGGACTACACCAAGACACATCATAATTAAAATGCCAAGGGCGAAAGACAAAGAAAGAATCTTGAAAGCAGCAAGAGAAAAACAGTTACCTACAAGGGAGTACCCATACGACTGTCAGCTGATTTCTCAACAGAAACTATGCAGGCCAGAAGGGAGTGGCAGGAAATATTCAATGTGATGAATATAAAGAATCTACAACCAAGAGTACTCTACCCAGCAAAGCTATCATTCAGATTTGAAGGTCAGATAAAGAGTTTCACAGAGAAGAAAAAGCTAAAGGAGTTCATCACCATCAAACCAGGATTATATAAAATGCTGAAAGCTTTTCTTTAAGAAGAGGAAGAAGAAGAATAAGGTAAAGATAAAAATTATGAACAACAAAGTGATAACAAATACATACTTATCAACAAGTGAATCTAAAAATCAAGTGAATAAAAAAATCCAATGAACAGAATAAACTGGTGAATATAATAGAATTAGAGGCATAGAAAAGAAATGGACTAGCTGTTCATGGGGGAAAGGAGGAGTGAGGGGTGCAGGAAGAGATTTGACAAAAATCTTACACCTATGGATGAGGACAGTGGTGAGGGGTTAGGGTATGGGGTGGGGAGGCAGGAATCAGGTGGAGGGGAGCTATTGGTGGCGGGGGGAAGAAGAACATCTGTAATAAACTGAACAATAAAGATTTATTTAAAAAAAAAGAAAATGTTTCTCAAAGGTGGGAGTAATCAGCTATGTCAAACTCTTCTAATAGTTTAGATAAGATGAGAACTGAAAATGGCTGATTTGATTTAGCAACATGGTGGAGGGAAAAGGTGATTAGAATAAAAGTATGATTTGGAATGAGTTATCTTCAAGGGAGTTTCCATAAGACTGTCAACTGATTTCTCAACAGAAATTTTGCATGCCAGAAGGGAATGGCAAGAAATATTCAAAGTGATGAAAAGCACAGATCTACTACCACAAAGCCGTCATTTAGAATCAAAGGACAGATAAAGAGCTTCCCAGACACGGAAGAGCTAAAGGAGTTCATCACCACAAAACCCATATGAAAAAAATGTTAAAGGATTTTTGTAAGAAGAAGAAAAAAAGATAAAAATATGAATAATAAAATGCCAATAAATACATATCTATCAACAATTACTTTAAAATGTAATATTCCCCCATGTACTTTTCAGTTGTGAAAAACCTAAACAATAAGATATTTCCTAGTGGAAGATTAGCTATGACTTATATTATGTCTCCTAAATCCACTTTTGATCTCTCAGACACAAGTTCATTCCTGTCCTGGTAGAAGAAGCATTTCTCTCTGTCTTAATTCATTTAGCAGCTGTTATTGCAATTTCATTTCATTCTCCTCTAGGCATGTTTACTTTAAAAATTCTGAAACAGATGTGGATAAGCTCTCAACTCCAATATTATTTGAAGGAGAAAACACAGTTTCCCTGCTAGAAGATGTTTTAAGAAATTTAATAAATTCAAAAAAGTGTATTTCCTTTAATAAATATTTTAACTTAGTTTTTAAAGGAAATATACACATTTGCATTATGCACTTTAGGAAAATAGACGGTAAAACTAGCTCTAGGTGGATATTTGATAATTTTTCCAGCCACATAAAACTCTGTAAATTAGTGACAAGCAGATGGTGTCTCATTATCTTCAATGCAGAGCCTTCAGTGTGGCCTGGGAGCTTTTAAATCATCTGTTTTTGTACCTAAGTGAAAAACTTTTGAGCTCAGTCCTTTTCTCCTCTTTCCTTTTGCATTGACACATTTGTAGGCTATATTAACTCTGAAAATTAAATTGATTTCTATTTCTATGCTAGAAAATGCTCACTTTGTGAATAACAATCTATTTCACACTGCGGATTTGAAGTCATGATTAACAAACATAGATGTGAGACTTTGAAATATAAAGTCAATCACAAATGTGTCTATAAATCATTAATTATTGCAGAAGCTTATTTAGGTGGATAATTTATGGATGGTTGGATGTTAGGAATTAATGGCATTAAGGGTCAGGCCTTAGTCATAACCAGATTTCTTACCCCCTCACACACTTTGTTCAGTGATTGAAAAAAAATTTGTTTCATTTAATATTACATTTGCACTTTTAGTGCTTTGGATTCTTATGGCTAATCTAATGCATCATGAGATACACTTATACTTGCATTTATAATGACTTCACAGCTTAAAATTTCTAACAGAATTTCATTTTGATATAACATAGTCTTTTAATACATGTGTCAAGTATAAGCATTTCTGTAGTTTTGATTTCACAATTCTGTAAGCTTTTATGTACAAATACGTGAGGAAAAAACAAAATTTCCTGACATGCTCCAGTGCTAATGGAGGACCCAGAATATTGAAGACTTGCATCTATATTCAGATCAATAGCATTGGTTCTATTCCACACTATACTAGTCAGCTGGGCTGACATAACAAAATCCTATAGACTGAGTGACTTAATAACAGAAATGTATTTCTCATAATTCTGGAAGCTGAGACGTCCTAGATCAAGGTGCTAGTGAGGACTCTTCCTGGCTTTTAGATGGCTTTCTTCTCTCTGTGGCTTTACATTTTTTTCAACACACACACACACACACACACACACACACACACACACACACGAGAAAGAGAGAAAGAGAGAGAGAGAGAGAGAGAGAGAGAGAGAGAGAGGGAGAGAGAAACTGATCCTATCATAAAGACTTCAGATGGCTTCTTCCAATCCTAAGTACCTCCCAAAGGGCCCATTTTAAAATATCATCACATTGGGCCTAGCACTTCATCATATGAATTTTTTTTTTTTTGGGGGGGGGGTCAAACATTCGGTCCAATACACAAACAGAGCTCATTTCTTGTTCTTCCCTGCTTAGCTCTAGCCACTATCCCCACTCTGTAAAGTCAGCTTATTTTGCCTTTGAAATTCCTGCTGATCCAAAAGGTGAGTTAAGAGAAACAAAGCACCTAACTGATGAGTGAGAAGAATACATAAAAGCATAGTGGTGGAATGAATTAACTTAGACTACCGTTGGGAGTAGAAACAATGAAGTGGCCAGAATGTTATTATTTTAATCACTGGAAAACATTTTAATGTAAAATCCAAAAGCATATGAAGCTCAAATCAGACAAAGAGTGATAACCAGTGTACTGAAGTGGTATTGAGATGCTTGCCAAGGGACTTCTGGAAGAGCCTGGCTGAAAACACCAAGGCAGATACCAAAACCAAGGATGGATGGGCCTGGCTACCTACAGGGATTTCTCTGGGACATGTCAGAGATGTGTGGTTCTGGAGGCGAGGCCGTGTCTGCCTCTGAAAGTTCCCAAGTCCATGTGTCTGTGTGGTTATTCACTAGTTACAGTAACCACAGTACCCCGGTAGCTGTTTTGACTCAGCACAGGAAAATGAAAGTGGAGAACTTCTTAAACTCCTCCAGTCTTGTCACTCTGTCAGGATGTGAAGACAGCTCAGATTAGCTAAGGTATTTTACTCTGGCTCTGCAGTGATGACATGGATACTGAGATCCTGGAGTATGGCTGCAGGGAAGTGCAACCTCATTCAATGGGTAAATAGTACACATTGCTTTTCTATCATAATAAAATTAGTGCAATGCTTCCAAATAAAACCTCTGGAAATATTTGTCAGCCTTAACAGTCCCTCTAGACCAGTGGTTCTCAACCTGTGGGTCACGACCCCTTTGGGGGTTGAACAACCTTTTCACAGGGGTCGCCTAAGACTATTAGAAAACACGTATTTCCCATGGTCTTAGGAACCAACACACCACTCCTTGGTGTAGCAAAATGTAGCAATGTAATCTACTGTTGTCATATTAAGACTGTTACCCATGCTACACCACGATTCAAGACAAAATTTCATTTATTTGTAATTAAAAATAAATATTTCACAATATATAACTACATATTGTTTTTGTGATTAATCCCTATGCTTTAATTATGTTCAATTTGTAACAACGACAATACATCCTGCATATCAGATATTTACATTACAGTTCATAACAGTAGCAAAATTACAGTTATGAAGTAGCAATGAAAAGAATTTTATGGTTGGGGGTCACCACCACATGAGGAGCTGTCTTAAAGGGTCGCGGCATTAGGAAGGTTGAGAACCACTGCTCTAGACCTATGAAGAGATAAGAACACCACTTCAAATGCAGTCTGTCAATCAAGATTTGAGTTTTCTTCCCCCTAATACCAATTGTTCAAGTCGTGGTACAAAGAAAGCCAACTGTGGGAGAAGGATCAAAAAGTTAAGTTAGCAAGCCCCGTTTTTTCTTTAAATATATGTTTTTTTTATTATTATTGATTTCAGAGATGAAGGAAGAGTTAAATATAGAAAAATCAATGATGAGAGAGAACTATTGATTGGCTGCCTCCTGCATGCTCCACACTGGAGACCAAGCCTGCAACTGGGCATGTGCTCTGAGAAGGAATCTATAACTGTGACCTCCTGGTTCATAGATCAATGTTCAACCACTGAGCCATGCTGGCCAGACGAGAGTCCCACTCTTGAGATACTTTGTGGAGCTAGTCTTTTCTACCTGAGCACTCTGTTTCTGGAATTTAAAGAGTACAGTGCTGGTTATGAAAAGCTACTGATGATTTAGCTTCTGTGCTATTATCCACACTAATAATTACCCCATTAACTAGAGAGTCTTTGGATTAGGAATCATGTATTATTCACCAATGTATCTTAGGCATTTAGTATTTTAATGAATGGAATAATTATGACTGAACTAGATTTTTCTAAAAACAGAGGCAAGATGGGCATTAAGGAAATTGACTATATTCATATAACTAGTATATCCCTTACTCAGACAAATGAAAACAAAATAAAACAATTCTTTCAAAACTGGTGGCAGTGGCATGCCATGTTCACATCAAAAATTCAACGAGGAGGTTGTTTCCTCTTGTCATTGCCCTTCAGTTTCCTGGAATGGGATGATTCTAATAATAATAACATATAGCATCTGTTGCATGCTTATTACAGTTAAAGAATCATGATATACAGTAAAATACACTAAGGATAATGATACTAGCAATAGCTGATATTTGAGTAGATGCTATGTGTGAGGGGGGGACACTAGTAATTTATATGACTAAACTAGAAAGTTAACTATGTCCTGAGAGCTATAAAAATATTTGGATGTGTCCAATAAATTATTCGTAAAAGCATATTATGTGTATACATATTTGATTTTTGAATATATAATAGTGTTTAAGGAAAAGTCTGACCATACTGCACATACTATTATCAAACTTTGTTTAAAAATTGTGGTAAGAAAATTTAACATGAGATCTGGCCTCTTAACAAATTGTGAAGTTTGCTCTACAGTATTGGTAACTATAGGCAACAGTATAGCAGGTCTCTGGAATTTAATCACCTTACCTAGCTGAAACTTTATGCCTGTTCAATAGCAATTTCCTATTTTTTTTTTCCTTTAGTCCTTGGCAACTACCAGAATATTCTTTGCTTTATGCATTTGACTATTTTGGATACTTAATATCCATGGGGTAATGCATTATTTGTCCTTCTGTGATTGGACTTTTTCATTTAGCATGTCTTCAAGGTTCATCCATGCTCTAAGGCAGGATTTCCATCTTTTTTAAGGTCAAATAATATTCCATTGTAAGTATATACTGTATTTTCTTTATCCATTGATCCATCAATGGAAATTTAGTTGTTTTTGTTTTTTTTTATATCTTGACTATTGTGAATAATGCTGCCATGATCATGAAAGTGTAAATATTTCTTCTAGATCCATATTTAGATGTTATGGGAGAGATATTCAGAAATGAGGTTGCTGTATTATATGGTAGTTCTGTTTTTGATATTTTGAGGAATATCCTATAATGTTTTGATAACAGCTTCATTGTTTTACATTCTCATGAACAGTGAGTAAGGGTTCCAATGTCTCCACATCCTTCCAACATTTAAATGTGAGCTGATATTTCATTGGGGTTTTGATTTGTATTTCTTTGATGCCTAGTAATGTTGAGTTAAAAAAAACACACAACACAAAACAACTATTCACCAGGGAAATGTAATATTTTAATGAGAGATAAAACTGGTTTTTTTTTTCAAAAACAAAGATATAGATGTGACAACACTATCATATTCCTACTGAGGTCATTAGTCAGTATAAATTGTAATTTTTCACAAAGTTGAAGTAAATCATAATCTTCAATCTTTCAAATTATATATGTCATCTGGAAGAGTACTTCTAAGTCTGTAGTATGCATTAGGATCTTTTGAGATAAAATTCAAATGCAGATTCTAATTTATTAAGCCTAATGGGACCTGAAATTCTGCAGTTCTAAGAATCACCCAGGTCACAAGTTGTTGCTAGTCAATAGAGTAAACTTTGAGTAGCAGAACCTACAACAGTGGTCATTATCATAGCCTTTTAAAGACAATATTATTATATTCAATATGGAAAAATTGCTGTTGAAATTTAGTTTTGAATCATAGCAGGGCTGATATGAGACTTGTTGGTGAAATAAGCCTTCTTCCTCTTTTTTTGTGGTAGTTCAATGTTGGAGAAGTTGGTCTCAGAGTCATAAACTGCAAATGGTTCAACAGCAATGACATGATTTTACTAAGCAGCACTGCTTCATGCTTCCTCAGATAATTTCTTATTCCTTTTGATTCTTTCAAAGGCACATTAAACTAAATTTTGGTTCCTGGACATTTTGCATGTAGCATTAAATATCTTTTATAAGGAGGCTGCAGTATTTTTAACAGGAGTTAATTTTTGTACTTCCAGAATTTCCATAACAAAAAATTATCAATTGCCATGTTGGGTGAATGATTACATAGTAATCTCTATGTCTAAGTAATACTTGGTGTATTATTAATGGGAAATAAAGATTTGTTGTTACATAGTGATTTACATCATTATGGAAGTTTTTATAGATTTAAGTTAAGAACGCATAAATACTATTCCAATACAGTAAACAAAGAGCAGATGATACTCTGACCAATGATTTTTATTTCCAGATGTGACTTTCAGGAAAGTGAATTCCCTATGTCCCCCCAATTTTACTGGGCATGTACCTAGCTTCCTTTTGTTCAGTCCTCTTCCCCCAGTGTTCTGCAGAGCATAGAACAGTGGTTCCCTGGGGAGTGCACAGTTGCAGCTTCTTGGTGAGGCTACCCAAAGGACATAGCAACAGTATTATTATATGTATGTGAAACACAGAGGTTTTTTTATTATTATTTATTAATAATTGTATTATTTTCTATACAAACTACTGTTAAACTATTTTTCCCTTTTTTTGGGAAGCATATAAGAAAATACCAGTTTAATTGGTATTAATTTATTAATATCTTTTGTGATTTTCAAATCTTTTCTCAGACATCTACCAATACATTTATATCTCAATCCCAGGCCTATTTCTTTTTTTTTTCCTACAAAATCTTTATTGTTGAAAGTATCACCTTTTTTCCCATTGACCCTTTCAGCCCACACCTTCATCACACTGTTGTGTCCATGAGTTATGCATATATGCATACAAGTTCTTTGATTGATTTCTACCCACCCACCCACCTACCCCCATCTTCCCTCTGAGATTTGATAGTCGGTCCCATGCTTCTATATCTCTGGATCTATTTTATTCTTCAGTTTGTTTTGCTCTTTACATTTTACATATGAATGAGAACATGTGATACTTGTCCTTCTCTGACTTAAATACTCTCCAGGTTCCTTATGGTGTCTCAAACCTCCTTTTGGGGAGGAGAAAATGGCGGCGAAGTAGACGGATGCGTCTGGAGCTTTGTCGCTGGCAGAGGAAGAGAGAGCGGCTGAGAGTTGCACTGGGAGTGTTTGTTGGCAAGTTAAGAGTCAGTTATCCTCCAGGAGAAGGTGGGGGATTGCTGGACAAAGCTCTCCCAGTCAGGCAGCCCCACTGCCACGGGGATTTTGTCTGCCGGAGCCACCAGCGAGTACGGAGACCACGCCATCTTGCAGTGGGAGGTGGATGTCTGTGGCGCTCTGAAGCCTGCGGCTGGGGCACCCGTCGAGCAGCCGGGGACCCAGGGACCCAGAACTCTGCTCTCCAATCGGCGCAGACACGCGGCGGAACCAGAGATCCACAGAGCACACGGAAAGGTCAGATTTCACCTGAGATAAGAGGGAGGTGGATGTCTGCAGAGGTCTGAAAGCTGCGGCTGGCGGAGGCACCCACAGAGCAGCCGGGGACCCAGAGCACGGCTCTCCAGGCAGCGCGGACGTGCGGTTGGTGGATTCAGAGATCCACACGGCGAAGGAAAAGGTCGGATTTCGCCTGGGACAGGGTGAGGTCTCCTACCCCCGCACAACAGAGACACGCACGCTGTGGGAGCCAGGCTGTGGGAAAGCTGCCTCTGGAGAGGTCTGCAGAGGTGGGCAGGGCGTGATCCCTAAGTGTGGAGGCAAACTCTCGAAGCTGTTGACAGAGGGGAGCTCTGGAAAATGACTCTTTTTTTCCTGGGGCAGAGGGACAGCCTGGGAGTTATTACAGTGTCCCGGCTGCAAAATCCCCACAAACTGGCTTTAAGAACCACAGAGTAGCAGGATCTGAGCACAGCCTAGAGAGGTCCTGTGCTTGTCTCAGAGATCAATTCTGAAACACTGCCACCCAGTGGATGACACACAAATTGACTCTAGCATAACCAAAATAGAATAAAGAGATTAAAACACCAACAGGGGAACACAGGGAAGTGCAATAACTTCCCTACTGGGAAACAGGAGTGCCAAGCAGAATAATAGTGGAAGTGAATGACCATTTTATTTTTTTTTCCTTTTTCCTTTTTTTTTAATTTTTATTTTTAGTTTTCATTTCTACATATTTTAATTAAAAGACTATTTTTTTCTTTCTGCTTCAATTGATTTTACCTTTTTAATTATTACATTTTTGTTTTAAACTAGTATTATTAATTAGTACTAGTATTTTACCTTTTTGGAAAAAAACAAGGGTCATTTTGTTTTCTCTTTATTTTATTTTGGGATTAGAGTTCTACATTCTATTTTCATCTTTCCTTCAGCATAATTTTACTCCAACTCAACTCTACCTTTATGCCAACACTTTCCTCCTAACTTTCCCCATTTCGTTGTCGTGTTTCTCTTTCCCTTTTCCAACTTTAGATTCCCCCTATTCTTTCTCTTTACTTGGTTAAAATCTCACCCCATTTATATATCTAATTTCAAATCCCCTACTACAAGTCCATACAAACCTCTCTCTTCTTGTCCTCACTAGCAAAAAAGTTGTTTTTTCTCAATGTCCTTTTGTTGCTATTTGCCTGAAAAGTGATTATATCGATTTTTTGAAATTTTTGGTGAGATTGTTTTAGTTTATTCTACTTGTTTTATTTTGATTTTTGCTTGCTTTGTTTTTTAACTCTTTTCCCTCACCTACCTCGATACCAGTTGCTATTTGCAGTTTGTATTAATCTCTAGGTACTGGTTGCTGGCCTTTATTGGGATTAGTGACTGTTCTATTGGAGTTTTCTCCTGACATCTATAGTTTGTTCCCCTTTTCTCTCTTATACACTTTCTTTTCTCTCTGACTTTTCTCTCTTCCTCTTTTCTTCTCCTTCTCCTTTTTATTTTCTTATTTTATTTTATTTTTTTTGTTTATTTATTTATTTGTTTTTCTTTTCTTGCTCTCCCAATTTGATTTTGGCATTTCTTTCTTTTCTTTTTTCATCATTTTCCTCTTCTTCTTTCTCTACTTACCCCTAATTTGTCTTTCATTAGTGGTCACCTTATCTGTGATTATTAACATCTTGAATACATTTCTACTCTGTGCCTTGTGTGCTGTACCTGGTCGTGTTGTAGTTTGTGCCTTTCAATCAATGTAGGAGAGAGAACTACATAACCAGACACCTGGAGAAGAAAGACCATGGGCAGAAAAAGAAACAGCCCACATAAGACAGAAAGGCAGGTTTCACCAGAAAAAGAAGTAAACGAAATATAAGCAGAAATAAGCCTGCCAGAGAAAGAATTCAGAGAAATTATCATAAGGTGGATGAAAAGAATGAAAGACAAAATCGACAATCTGAGTAAGAGCTAAGAGGAAATGAAGAAGACCCAAGAGGAGATGAAGAAGCAGCAAGAAGAAATGCAGAAGAACCTAGAGGAGATGAAGAATAAACAAGAAGTAATGAAAAATGACATCACTGCTATAAAGAACTCAATAGAAAGCATCAAAAGTAGACTAGAAGAAGCAGAGGACAGCATCAGTGAGCTAGAAGACACAGTAGAAAAAAATACCCAAGTACAGCAGCTTCTAGAAAAAAAAGTTAAAAAGCAAGAGGAGAGCCTAAGGGAACTTTGGGATAACATGAAACAAAACAACATCCGCATAATTGGGGTTCCAGAAAGAGTGGAAACTGAACAAGCATTAGAGAACATGTTTGAAGAAATAATGACAGAAAATTTCCTAAATATAGGAAAGGAATAACCCACACAAATCCAAGAAGCTCACAGAGTCCCAAGCAAAATGAACCCCAACAAACCGACACCAAGGCACATAATAATTAAATTGGCAAACACCGAAGACAAAGTAAGAATCTTAAAAGCAGCCAGAGAGAAACAGAAAGTTACCTACAAAGGAACCCCCATAAGACTAGCTACTGACTTCTCAACAGAAACTCATCAGGCCAGAAGGGAATGGAATGAAATATACAAAGTCATGCAAAGGAAGGGTTTGAATCCAAGAATACTGTACCCTGCAAGACTCTCAATCAAAATTGAAGGTGAAATCAAAAGCTTCACAGACAAAAAAGGACTAAGGGAATATATTACCACCAAACCAGCAATGCAAGAAATGTTAAAGGGTCTGCTATAATAAAAAGAAAGAGGAAGCAAAGAAGGAACTCGGGGGTAAGGACTAAAAATGGCAACAGATAAGTACTTATCAATAACTTTAAATGTAAATGGATTAAATGCTCCAATCAAAAGACATAGGGTAACCAATTGGATAAGAAAACATGATCCATATATCTGCTGTCTGCAAGAAACCCACCTCAGGAAAAGAGATGCACACAGATTGAGGGTGAAGGGATGGAACATGGTATTTCAGGCAAATGGAAATGAAAAAAAGGCTGGGGTTGCAATACTTATATCTGACAAATTAGATCTCAAAGTGACGGACATAATAAGAGATAAAGAAGGCCACTTCATAATACTAAAGGGAACAATCCAACAAGAAGAAATAACTCTCGTAAACGTATATGCACCCAATATGGGAACACCGAAATATATTAAAAAAAACTCTTGGAGGATATTAAGGGAGAGATTGACAGCAAGACAATCATAGTAGGAGACTTTAATACCCCACTGTCACCATTGGACAAATCCTCTAAACAAAAAGTCAGCAAAGAAAGATTAATACTAAACGACTCACTAGACCAGATGGAATTAATTGACATCTTCATAACATTTCACCCCAAAGCCACAGAATATACATTCTTCTCCAGTGCACATGGGTCATTTTCAAAGATAGATCATATGTTGGGTCATAAGAAAAGTCTCTTCAAATTCAAGAAGATAGAAATCATATCAAGCATTTTCTCAGACCACAGTGGCATAAAACAAAATCAACTATAATAAAAACAATAGAAAGAAATCAAATACCTGGCGACCAAACAGCATGCTATTAAACAATGACTGGGTAACCAGAGAGATAAAGGAAGAAATTAAAAAACATCATGGCAACAAATGACAATGACAATACAACAATACAAAATTTATGGGACACAGTGAAGGCAGTCTTGAGAGGGAAGGTCATAGACCTACAAGCCTACTGCAAAAAACAGGAAACAATGGTAATAAATTACCTAAATCTACAACTCAAAAGCTAGAATGAGAGCAACAAGAAAAGCCCAATGTACTCAGAAGGAAGGAAATAGTGAAGATCAGAGCGGACATAAACAACATGGAGACCAAAGAAACAATTCAAAAGATCAACAAAACAAAGAGCTGGTTCTTTGAAAGGATAAACAAGATTGATGGACCTCTACCCAGGCTCACCAAGAAGAAAAGAGAGAAGACCCAAATAAACAAAATCAGAAATGAAAGAGGAGAAATAACAACAGACCCTGTGGAAATATAAAGGATTGTTAAAAAATACTATGAACAACTCTATTCCAACAAATTGGACAACCTGCAAGAAATGGACATTTTCCTAGAAAAATATAACCTTCCAAAACTCAATGAGGAGGAAGCCAAACATCTCAATAGTCCAATAACTATGGAAGAAATTGAAGCAGTCATCAAAAAGCTTCCAGCAAATAAAAGCCCGGGACCAGAGGGCTACACAGGAGAGTTTTAGCAAACATTCAAGGAAGAATTAAAACCTATCCTCCTAAGACTATTCAAAAACATTCAAGAAGAAGGAACACTTCCAAACACCTTCTATGAAGCCAGCATCACCCTAATACCAAAACCAGATAAAGACAACACAATGAAAGAGAATTACAGGCCAATATCTCTCATGAACATAGATGCCAAAATCATCAACAAAATTCTAGCAAATCGGATCCAGCAGTACATCAGAAAGATCATACACCATGACCAAGCAGGATTCATCCCAGGAATGCAGGGATGGTACAATATCCGCAAATCAATAAATGCGATACATCACATAAACAAATTGAAAGATAAAAATCACATAGTCATATCAATTGATGCAGAAAAAGCATTTGACAAAATCCAACACCCTTTCTTGATTAAAAACTCTCAGCAAAGTGGGAATAGAAGGATCATACCTCAACATCATAAAAGCCATATATGATAAACCCACAGCTAACATCATACTCAATGGGCAAAACTAAAACCATTTCCCCTAAGAACAGGAACAAGACAGGGATGCTCACTCTCACCTCTGCTGTTCGACATAGTACTGGAAGTATTAGCCATTGCAATTAGACCACAAGAAGAAATAAAAGGCATCCAAATTGGAAAAGAAGAAGTAAAGCTGTCCCTATTTGCAGATGACATGATACTGTACATAAAAAACCCGAAGGATTCCATCCCAAAATTAATTGACTTAATAAATGAATTTGGCAATGTAGCAGGATACAAAGTTAATGCCAAGAAATCTGTGGCATTTCTGTACACTAATAGTGAAATTACAGAAAGAGAGACTCAAAAAGCAATCCCATTTACCACTGCACCAAAAAAAAAATTAATATACCTAGGAATAAACCTAACTAAAGGGGTAAAAGACCTATATGTAGAAAACTACAGGACACTGAAAAAAGAGCTAGAGGAAGATGTTAACAGATGGAAGAGAATACCATGCTCATGGATTGGGAGAATCAACATAATTAAAATGTCCATACTACCCAAAGCAATCTACAGATTCAATGCACTACCCATTAAAATACCAATGACATATTTCACAGACCTAGAAAAAATTCTTCATAGATTCATCTGGAACAAAAAAATGACCATGAATAACTACAGCAATTCTGAGAAAGAAGAATAAAGTTGGTGGGATCTCAATACCCACCAACTTTATTTGTAGTATAGATTTCAAGCTATACTACAAAGCAACTGTTCTCAAAACAGCCTGGTACTGGCACAAGAACAGACATATAGACCAATGGAATAGAATAGAGAACCCAGATATCCAACCAAACCACTATGCTCAACTAATATTTGACAAAGGAGGCATGAACATTCAATGGAGCCAAGATAGCCTCTTCAATAAATGGTGTTGGGAAAATTGGACAAATACATGCAAAAAAATGAAACTGGACCACCAACTTACACCAAATATAAAAATAAACTCAAAATGGATACAGGACTTAAACATTAGAAGGGAAACCATAAAAATACTAGAGGAATCCACAGGCAGCACAATCTCAGATATATGCCGAAAGAACTTCTTCACGGATACTGCTCCAAACGCAATGGAAGCTAAAGAAAAAATAAACAAATGGGACTACATCAAAATAAAAAGCTTTTGCACAGCAAAAGAAACCATCAAGAAAACAACAAGGAAGACCACTGTATGGGAGAACATATTTGCAAATGTTATCACTGATAAAGGTTTAATCTCCAAAATCTACAGCCAACTTATACAACTTAATAAAAGGAAGATAAACGATCCATTAAAAAAATGGGCAACGGACCTAAATAGAATCTTTTCGAAAGATGACAGAAGGAAGGCCAAGAGACACATGAAAACATGTTCAAAGTCATTAATCATCTGAGAGATGCAAATCAAAACAACAATGCGATACCATCTTACACCTGTCAGAATGGCAATCATCAACAAATCAACAAACGACAAGTGTTGGCGAGGATGCCGAGAAAAAGGAACCCTTGTGCACTGTTGGTGGGAATGCAGTCTGGTTCAGCCACTGTGGAGAATAGTATGGAGTTTCCTCAAAAAACTAAAAATGGATCTCCCATTTGATCCTGTAATCCCACTCTTAGGAATTTATCCTAAGAAATTACAAACACCAATCAGAAAGGATTTATGTACCCTTATGTTCATAGCAGCACAATTACAGCCTAGGTGCCCATCAGCAGATGAGTGGATCAGAAAACTGTGGTACATCTACACAATGGAATTCTATGCTGCCATTAAAAAGAAGGAATTCTTACCATTTGCAGCAACCTGGTTGGAATTGGAGAACCTTATGCTTAGTGAAATAAGCCAGTCAATGAAGGAGAAGTATCACATGATCTCACTCATTTGTGGATAATAAAGAACATTATAAACTGATGAACAAAAGGATAGATACAGAGACAGTAAAGCTTCAAACAGACTGTGAAATTACAGCAGGAAGATTAAAGTTAAGTGAGCTAGATAAGAGATCAATCAAAGGACTGGTATGTATGCATATAAGCATAACCAATGAACATAGACACTGGGGGGTTGGGGTATGCCTGGGCGGGAGGGGGGCAATGGGGAGATATGTATAAAAAATTAATAAAAATTTAAAAAAAAACAATCTCCTTTTGCCATATCCTGTACTTACCAAAGCTGAATTTACTAGTAAAGTATACATATAGCTAAAAAGAAATGTAAAGAGGCAGAATATAGAATTACAAAATTGGAAAAAAGTATATAATAATTTATCTTTGATCTTCATTTATACCTTCTCCCAATATATGCTTAAGCATAGTGTTCTCCTTGTGTACTATAAATATCAAAAGCAAATAAGAGCAGAATTGCTATCAAAATACCACTGAAAAGAAATTCTCTACAGAATGTAACTGATTATATAGAAATGTTCCAGTTCATTTAGTGTAATTAGCAGTAAAGTCAATTACTATGTACTGAATGTAGTGGATGCCCATGGAAATAATTAAGCTAATTGTCTTTGGGGACTCCACACTGCAGATTTTTTTTTTCCAATATGCCAAGCTCTGTCCCTTTTCCCCTTCTCTTTCTATTTCTTTTTGTGTTTTCACTTAAGATTAGTAAATATCTGTGGACAAAAAGGGCCCACATACTAAACCAGATAAGCTCAGGGAAGGCCTGCATGGCAGCCTTACAAACTCAGACCTTAAGTTTCCACATAGGATGGTCTGAAATGAAAACTTTTTAACTAAAAGCCATTTATGGCAGGTAGTCATGTCCTAGACTAGGATGTTCCCTGACAAAAGTCAGTCTTTACCTTAGTTAAGCCTGTCTATTATCTTTTTGCATCTATGATAACATACCTTTAGAATGGCAAAGTAATTTTCTTTTTCTGAATCATTCAAAGCCCTCACACCACACCAAAGTGAATTCACATAGACTCTCATTGTTATTGTTATATTAATTGTTGACTGTTAACTATCCTGTACCACCAATGTAAAAGAAGTATGTGTCTATCATTTTGTCTTTATCCAATCCCAGAGGTTTCCCCACTTTGCTCTCCCATGTCTCCCTATCTATCACTAATAGATTTCATGTCACCCTTTTATGTCTTCTCTTGTGATTATAATGGATAAAATAGGGTACAGAACTGTAATTTGCCAGAACTTTTTCTCTCTCCATTGAGATTTTGCTTCCCAGCAGTTGTCATTAGTCTGGTTCAAATAAACTCATAAAATTCTCTATAGGTTTGATTTTTTATTTCTTTTTTACATTGACAGATCCAGTCAGAATTTAAATTGTAAGGATTCTCATGGGAATGACAACTCTATCTTTTCCCTTTTAATTAGGGTCATATTTTTTTTCTTCATGAAAGATTTGGACTGAGCTTGAATAAATCATGATCACTGTGGTTCCACCAGCATGTTAATGAGCAAAATGAGGGCATGCTGGCTTCAGTTTCAATGACAAGTTGCATGTGGACGGCCATGCTGCTGAGGATGGCTGTATGGGTGGGTGTCTGAAAACTGAGGAGAATGGTGGGAAGAGTGACACAGCATGTAAAAAGAGGACAATGTCCCTTACTAATGTCAATACCAACATTGCCTTATAGGGCCAGTGGAAGTGCACGGAGTACTCGATACACAGAGATACAAAAGCCTGAGTCATTACAACTTTACCCAAAGAGTGTTATCTATCTCTTAAATGCACAATTTAGAATTCTTGTGAACCATTTAGCAGGGAATTGGATTCACAGTGAAAGGAAACATTCATGGTTCTATTCTTTCTTTTGTACTTCCTCCTTTCAGCTCCCTGTGCCTGTAGAAGCAAAATCAATAAATATTAAGTGAATTTTATGGAGGATTCTCACAGGAATATGATCTAGCCAAGAGAAATTTCCTACCTTTTAGTCATTTATAATCAAATTATAAATGGATGAGAGGAACATGTACAAAGTTATTCAGACTCAGTATATTTTTAAAAAAACAAAACAAAATCCCACAAAATGGGGGATTTATAACAAAGTAAGTTTTATTTGTTTTTTATCAATATATTTTGAATGTTCCAGTTTTAAATATTATGTCCCATTAACTCCATAAATTACCTAAATGTTCTGATGATGCCTTTTTTTCTTTCTTTCTTTTTAGGTTCAGACTCTATTTTTGAGTGAACTCTTTCTCCTGGAAATGATGCCGAAACTTACTGAGATCATATGTCTTGGTTTATAGTTAGAAAATTTTGGTCACTGTTAATTCTAGCTTTAGCTTTTCTACCAACTTGAGTGTGACCCTAGAAAATTTGATTTATTCTAATTTTATGGCTTCCTAATTTATAAAATAAACTGATCTTGTTTATTCTTGAAGTCATTAGGAGGTCTAAAATACAATGATTCTGATATTTTGGTAAAGGTTAAAGTCTTTTGACCTTAGGGATTTCTTCATGGTGGCTATCTCTTGATCCTCTCAAGTCTTGGACATAAATTTTTCTTCTCTAAAATGTTTTTTAATTAGAAAATTAATTTGTTAGTCATAGAAAAACTAAACAAATACAAAGGAGTGAAAAAAGCACAACTGCTAGATTAACTGAATCATCCTATATACTTCCCTTTCCACCTGAACCCTATCTCAATTCAGCCCAGGTAAGAGTCCTGGTAATTATAGTGTGAGAGCTCTCAAGGGTTATTACCACACATTTGCCATTCTGGGGCATGCCTGGTGTCTGGACAGTGAGGGATCCAGTTCTAGAATCATATCCTGAAAAGCTTACTTTGAGGACCATTTCCTTTAATTTCATTAATTTTCTCCAGTGTTTGTCTGTTTTTTAATACATTGATTTCTGCTTTTATTTTTCTTAAGCTCTTTCTCCTGCTTACTTTAGGTTTAGTTTGTTCTTTTTTCTAATGTTTCTTTATTAATTTCAGAGAGGAAGGGAGAGGAAGAGATAGAAACATCAATGATGAGAGAGAATCTTTATCAGCGGCCCTCTGCCCAATTGGGGTTTGAGCCCACAACCTGGGCATATCCCTAACCAAGAATCGAATCATGAACTTCTGGTTCCTAGGTTGATGCTCAACCACTAAGCCACTGCGACCAGGCTCTTCCTTTCATTCTTTATTAATATAAAACATACATCATGAATTTTAGACCTTCCTTATTTTCAAATGTAAGTACTTACTTTTCTAAGAAATTTGTTACATATATCATACAAATCTTGATATGTTGTATTTTTTAAATTTTTATGGATCAAAATATAATCTAGTTTTTCTGCTGTGCTTCTCTGAGCCACAAATTATTTATAAATATGTTGTTTAATATCCAGATACTTGGAGATTTCCAGAAGTAATTTTGTTATTAAAATGTCTAGTTTAGCCCTAGCTGGTTTGGCTTAGTGGATAGAGAGCATTGGCCTGAGGACTGAAAGGTCCCAGATTTGATTGCGGTCAAGGGCACATGCCAGGGTTATGGGCTTGATCCCCAGTAGGGCATATGTAGAAGCTAGCTGATCAATGATTCTCTCTCATCATTGATGTTTCTATCTCCCCCTTTCTTTTCCTCTACAAAATCAATAAAACTATATTTAAAAAATATCTAGTTTAATTCTGTTGTGGTCAGAAAAATACTTTATATGTTTCAATGTTTATCTCTTTATCAAAAACCTTGTGGTAAAGAGTATTAATCATCTTTGTGAAAGACATAGCTGCCCTTAAAGAGAATCTTAACCTGTTTTTTGGGGGTGTAGTTTCTATAAATGTCAGTTAAGTCAAATTTGTTTATAATGGAATTCAAGTGTTTTATACCCTTACTCTTTTCTGAATACTCATTCTATTGTAATTGAGAGATGAATACTGAAATCCCCAGTTATAATTTCGGATTTATCTCTTACTGCTGCTTTTGCTTCATGCACTTTAAAGCTCTGTTATTAGGTACATAAACACTGAAAACTGTTCTTTCTATTAACAAACGCAGCTCTTTATAATCATGAATGGTACCTCTTTACACTTGATATTTTCTTTTCTGAAATATATTTTTTCTGATAATATTATAGTTATGCCACTTTTCTTATGACTAATTTTTGCATGTTATAATTTTACATCATTTTCATTTTAACCTATTAGTTTTTTAATATATATTTTTATTATTAACAATATTAGTTTTTTAATATTTAAAGGGCTTCTTGGTGATATATAATTGGGGCTTCATTTTCTATTCAATATGACAATTTTTGCATTTTGATTGTGTATTTAGACTATTCATATTGTATATAATTAGGATATGACTGAGTTTAAAACAACCACTTTGCTACTTGTTTTCTATTTGTATCTTCTGCTTTTTGTTTCTGTTTTCTTCTTTTTATGCTTTCCTTTGGATTATTTTAATACTTTGTGGCCCAGTGCATAAATTTATGCATGAGAGGGGTATCCCTCAGCCTGGCCTGCACCCACTCCAATCTGGGACCCCTTGGGAGTCCTCTGGCTTCTAACTGCTCACCTGCATGCCTGCCTGATCACCCCTAACCACTCTGCTTGTCAGCCTTCTCACTTCAACCGCCCCCTACTGGCCTGCTTGTCCCCAATTCCCCCCACATCAGCCTGATCACCACTAACTTCCCCCCCTGCAGGCCTGCTCGCCCGCAACTCACCCCCGTGCTGGCCTACTCATTCCCAGCTTGCCCTCCTGCTAGCCTGCTTGCCTACAACTGCCCTCCCCTCCTGGCCTGCTCGCCTCTAACTGCCTCTGCCTTGGCCCCCACCATGGCTTTTTCCAGAAGGTTTACCAGTCTAATTAGCATATTACCCTTTTATTAGTATAGATTCTAAAATTTCATTTTATTTTTAATATCAGTTTCTTAGCTATATCCTTGCATTATTTTTTATATGTTTTTGTTAATTTCAGAGAGGAATGGAAAAGTAGAGAAAGATAGAAACATCAATGATGAGAGAGAATCATTGATTGGCTGCTTCCTTCATGCCCTTCACTAAGGATGGAGCTACAACCTGTTCATGTGCCCTGACCAGGAATTGAACCATGACTTCCTGATTCATAGTTTGGATGCTCAACCACTGAGCCATGTTGGCCAGGCTTCATTTTTAAATTTTAATGGTTCTTTTATGGATTAAAATATATTTATTTAATTTACCACATTCTACTTTCAAGTAATGTTATAAAACTTCCCCTTGATTATAAGCCCCTTACAAAAATATACTTCCATTTGTTTCTTCTTATCCTTGCTACTACCATAGTTTATATTGTTATTATTTTTGCTTAAAAATGTCAATGATCTTTTAAAGAGATTATAAATGAGATAAAATATAGTTTTGTTGACCTTCTTTCAGTCTTCTTTCAATAAGTGCCTTTTTAGATCAGTTGCCCATTTTTTGATTGGGTTGTTTATCTTCTTTTTGTGAAGTTGTATGAGTTCTCTGTAAATGTTGGAGATTAAACCCTTATTTTTTATATCAGTGGCAAATTTGATCTCCCATGCATTGTGCTTTCTTATTGTTTTGTGGATGGTTTCTTTTGCTGTGAAAATCTTTTTATTTTGATATAGTCCCATTTGTTTATTTTCTCTTTAGCTTCCATTGCCCTAGGAGCAGTATCAGTGAAGAAATTCCTTCTGCATATGTTGGAGATTTTACTGCTTGTGGATTTGTCTAGTATTTTTATGGTTTCCTGTCTTATGTTTAAGTCCTTTATCCATTTTGAGTTTATTTTTGTATATGGTGTAAGTTGTGGTCTAGTTTCATTTTTTTTACATGTATCTGTCCAATTTTCCAAACACCATTTGTTGAAGAGACTATCTTGACTCCATTGTATGTTAATGCTTCCTATGTCAAATATTAATTGGGCATAATGGTTTGGGTCAATATATGGGTTCCCTATTATATTCCATTGATCTATATGTCTGTTCTTGTGCCAGTACCAGGCTGTTTAAGAATATTGGTTTTGTAATACAGCTTGAAATCTGATATTGAGATCTCACCTACTTTGTTCTTCTTTCTCAGGATTTCTGTGGCTTTTTGGGGTCTTTTTTTATTCCGGATGAATTTTTAGAAAGTTCGTTCTAGGTCTGTGATTTTAATGGGGATTGCATTGAATTTATAGATTGCTTTGGGTAGAATGGACATTTTGCTGATGTTGATTCTACAAATCCATGAACATTGTGTATTCTTCCATCTGTTTATGTCTTTCTCTATCTCTTTTTTCAGTGTTGTGTAGTTTTCTGCGTATAGGTCTTTTACCTCCTTACTTAAGTTTATTCCTAGGTCTCTTAATTTTTTTTGGTGCGATGGTAAATGGGATTGCTTTTTTAGTCTCACTTTCTGTAAGTTCATTATTGGTATATCGAAATGCCATAGATTTCTTGGCATTAATTTTGTATCTTGCTACATTGCTGAATTCAGTTATCAAGTCTAATAATTTTTTGATGGAGTCTTTAGGGTTTTCTATTTAAAGTATCATGTCATCTGCAAATAAAGACAGTTTTACAACTTCTTTTCCAATTTGGATGCCTTTTATTTCTTTTTCTTGTCTGATCACAATGGCTAGTACTTCCAGCACTATGTTGAATAGAAGTGGTGAGAGTGGGCATCCCTGACTTGTTCCTGTTTGTAAGGAAAATGATTTTAGTATTTGCCTATTGAGTATGATGTTGGCTGTGGGTTTGTCATATATGGCTTTTATTATGTTGAAGTATGATCCTTGCTGAGAGTTTTTATCAAGAAAAGATGTTGGATTTTGTCAAATGCTTTTTCTGCATCAATTGATATAACTATATGATTTTTATCTCTCAATTTTTTATGTGATGTGTCACGTTTATTGATTTGCAGATATTGTACCATCTTTGCATCCCCAGGATAATTCCTACTTGGTCATGGTGTATGATCTTTCTGATGTACCGCTGGATTCAATTTGCTAGAATTTTTTGAGGATTTTAGCATCTATGTTCATGAGGGATATTCGCCTGTAATTCTCTTGCATTGTGTTATCTTTATCTGTTTTCGGTATTAAGGTGATGCTGGCTTCATAGAAGGAGCTTGGAAGTGTTCCTTCCTCTTGAATTTTCTGGAATAGTCTGAAGAGGATAAGTTTTAGTTCTTCCTTGAATGTTTGGTTAAACTCCCCGGTGAAGCCGTCTGGCCCTGGGCTTTTGTTTGCTGGAAGCTTTTTGATGACTGCTTCAATTTCTTCCATAGTTAATGACATATGAAAACCCGCTCAAAGTCACTAATCATCTGAGAGGTGCAATTCAAAACAATAATGTTGTACCATCTCACAACTGTCAGAATGACTATCATTAACAAATCAACCAAAGACAAGTGCTGGAGAGGATGCGGAGAAAAAGGAACCCTCGTCTACTGCTGGTGAGAATGCAGACTAGTGCAGCCACTGTGAAGAACAGTATGGAGTTTCCTCAAAAAATTAAAAATGGAACTACCATTTGACTCAGTGATCTCACTTTTAGGAATATATCCCAAGAAACTAGACACTCCAATCTGAAAGGATATATGCACCCCGATGTTCATTGCAGCATAATTCACCATAGGTAAGATTTGGAAACAGCCTGAGTGCCCATCAGCAGAAGAATAGATTAAAAAACTATGGTACATCTACACAATGGAATACTTTGCTGCAGTAAAAAAGGAGCTCCTACCATTTGCAACAACATGGATGGAGTTGGAAAGTATTATGCTTAGTGAAATAAGTCAGGCAGAGAAAGATAAATATCACATGATCTCATTCATTTGTGGAATATCATGATTGACATAAACTGATGAATAAGAACAGATCCAGAGACTGAGAAACATTGATCAGAACATCAAACCTCAGGGAAGGTGGAGGTCAGTGGGAGTAAGGGAGAGAGATCAACAGAGGGACTTGTGTGCATGCATATGAGCCTAATCAATGGATAGAGACAACAGGGGGTTGGGCATGAGTGGGGGCAAGAAATAATGGGAGAATAAGGACACATTAAAAAAATAAAAATTAAAACCAATTATAAGGAAAAAATAATGATAAAATATTAAATCTAATCCATACTAGTGGTCACCATAACCTTAAGAAAAATTGTTTCATGTAACAAAAATTTTTGAATGAAACTCTAGCATGAAAATCATTTTGGAAGGAAATAAAGTGAAATTTCCTTCAAATGTCATAAGGATTATAATTGAAAGTCAATATATGTGGCCTCTTAAACTAAAGTAAGTAATTTATGTTTTTGCCTCCCTGAAAAAGTTTATATAAAGTTACAAAAAGAAATTGACAGTTTGAAATTGAATTGCCATGGCCTAGAGCAAAAAATATCCTTGCATGATATTATTCTACAATGTCAATATAATTTTTGATATTTCATAACAGCATATTGTACAATTATCTCAAACAAAATTACAAACTAATTCTTTGAATGTTTGTCAGCAATTTAAAAAGGACATTAAAGAATTTAATCCCTTTCAGGAGGAATTAAGGCACTGGGAAGGCACTTGAGCATTCTATACTGGCCCCTTTTACCTTTTTTGCCAAGAGGGACCCTCTTCTCACAATCCACTTACCCTTAGCTGTTGCCTGAGCTTTCTATTCATGCTGAGGTTGAAGCCTCCAGGTGGCTGGTATAATGGATCTGTCTCTCCCACAATGGTGTGAGCTGGGCCCTCCCTGGAGAAGGAACCTGAGTTTCCCGAGATATGTGATCAGTTCTGGGGGCCTGCCAGCAGGTGAGGAGATCCCAAGACAGGTGCTGGGCGTGGAGGCCATGGGGGCATAGGCTACCAAGGAGACAGAACTGAATCTCACATCACCCTGCTTGGCCCCGGAGGATGATTGGTTAGCCAGAGACGGGTAAGATTCCTCAGGGAAGGAATGACCTAAGACAGGCAAGTCGCAGAGGGGCCATCAGGAGAGAACTTGGAGGTCAAGAGAGGTGGGGAACAGACTCTCACTCCCCCAACCTCGCAGAGGCCTGAACCCTCATCCCTTCTGAGGGAGGTCTTCTGCCCCCATGGCTGCTTTGGTTCCCATACTCAGGACAGATCGGGACTCAGGTAACAGACAGAGACTTGGCCCACAGCAGCTGCCCTATATCTAAATCCAGCCGAGCACCAGGAATGCTCAGGGCCTACTTAAGAATGCAAATAATTCTTTCCACTAATATTTACAGGGTAATCTAAGATTGTTGGTAGAGTATTAAATTTGACAATAAAAGAGTAATCAAGCTTTCAGATTAATTTAAATTGGCTAATTGAAATAAGTGAATAAACAAGAAAATTTAATGTACTGGACAAAAAGCTGTTTCTAAAGTATTAACTAAAATTTTATTGGTAGTTCATCTCATAGTAAAATTCTCAACATGCAATGAACATAAAGCAGTCATATTTTGTGCAAAAAATAAAATTTAAAGTTATCAAGATTGCATTAAAATTTTACAAAAATTCCCATTTATCAAAAAAGGGGGGAGAGTAGGATAATATCATGTAAGGAAAAATATCTGGTAAGTA
This sequence comes from Lasiurus cinereus, assembly GCA_011751065.1. Taxonomy (NCBI): domain Eukaryota; kingdom Metazoa; phylum Chordata; class Mammalia; order Chiroptera; family Vespertilionidae; genus Lasiurus; species Lasiurus cinereus. Next base: position 4,387,892 of record JAAGEH010000032.1, on the reverse strand, counting down.
AATTACAACTAGAAAATTTTCACTTTAGAAAATTAATTTTCATTTGTAATGCTAACAGCAAGACACCCATGAAAAACACACATGGTGTCAAAATAAGCCAAAGGAAAATCACTTGGGCAAAAATAAAAAGGACTCCAAGTCAATTTTATAGAAAAGACTCCTTTATTAACTTTTGGTGGAGAATATGTTTATATACTTTTAGAAAACAACTCCAAGACCAAGTGGACTCCTGCAACAGAGAGGAATTGAATTGACAGGTCTGCTCCAACCACGAACACAAGAGGAGAAACAGTCCAGAGATGGAAGACGCTGATGACGCCTTGCCATATGAGCAGCCAGCAGCTGTGTGTCGCTACAGGATGCCTAGGACCAAACCAGAGCGGGTCGGACCTGCATTGCCACCACTTGTCCACCATCCAGATACCATTGCTGATGTGTATACATAAGAACTGTTTGACTAGGACTCAGAACTATTGGACATTGAAATTGTGACTCAAATATTTTTTGTTCTTATAGGTTTATTTCTGGACTGCAGAGGCAAGATTTTTTAAAGAAAAGAATTGGGGGGGTGGGGCAACAGATACAGAGGCAAAGAAGCAATCAACAGACTGTCATACTACAGTAGGAAGGCAGGGGAGGTTGGGAGTGTGGGGGCTATAAGAGATCAACCAAAGGGCTTGTATGCAAATATATAGGCATAACCAATGGATACAAGACACTGTGGTGGGGGCGGGGGCAGGTGAGAGCTGAGAGTATGTACTAGGGGGTAGGGAAGGCCCAGGGGAGATCAATAGGGGAAAAGAAAGGAGACATATGTACTACTATTTGTAATAATTTAAACAATAAAAGAAAACAACACATAGTTTTGTTTATTCACATGTGTACTGTTCACCACCCTTTATTCCTTTGTGAAGAGAGAAATTTTACTTCTGCTTAAATAAATTCCTTTACCAGTTTTTGTAGAACAAGTGCTGGGGATAAATTCTCTCAACTTTTATTTTTCTGAAAAAAGGCTTTATTTGCCTTTATTTTTGTAAGATCTCTTATTCTGGCTGAAGAATCTTAGGTACGTACTTTTTTTTCCTTTCAATAACATCATGTGTCTCTATTGTCTTCTGCTTTGAATAGTTTTTGGTAAGTGCTGTCATTTCAATCCTTTTTCTTTTGTACTGTACTATTATGTACATTATCTTCTTCCCTCCTGGCTGCTTCTGTGATTTTATCAATGGGTTTGCAATTTGATTCTCATATGCCTTGGTATTGTTTTTATATTTTAAAGAATAGGCATTTATTGAGTTTGGATCTATGGATTTACATATTTTTTCCCTCAAATTTGAAAGCGACGATTGTTTATTTAACTCTTTTTCCTATTTGCTACCCCTCTTCTTATACATTGCTACATACATGTTAGAATGCCTAATATTGTACCAAAGACCACTGATTTAGTTTTTGTTTTTTAGGTTTTTTTTTCTCTTATGTTTATTTTGGATAGTTTCTAGGACTTTGTCCTCAAATCTGCTGATCTTGTCTTCTGCAGTACCTAACATGATGTTAATTCCATTTAGTATATTTAAAATTTTAAATATGTTTAATCTTTAAAAGATTTTTAAATATCTTTCATTTTTATCCTCTGCATGGTCATATTTTCTCTCCCTTCTTGAAATATGAAGCATTTTTAACATTCCTGTTCACTAGTTCTATCACTTCTGTCTCTGAGTCTGTTCTTATCTATATACTAGCATATAAATGCCTAAGTGACCAAATGGAATGATTGAACAACCAGTTGACCTGGTTGCTATGAAATGCACTGACCACCAGGGGACAGACACTCAACACAGGAGCTTCGCCCCGCCCCCCCCCCTTCCCCCCCCCCCCTCCGGTGGTCAGTGCACTTCCACATTAGGAGCACCGTTCAGCTAACAAACAGGCACCAGACTCATGGCTGGCGAGCATCACGCTGCAGCCTGAGTCCTTTCCAATCAGGACTGACTAGGCACAAGCCTGTGGCATGAGCAGGAGCAGCAGTCCGACATTCTCTGTGAGGTTCAGGATTGCCAGAGGGCACAGGCCAGACTAAGGGACCCACAGGTGCATGAATCCGTGCACCAGGCCTTTAGTTGATTGATACTTCTTTGCTTCTATTATGCTATAGATTCCTGCTTTTCACAATCCAGTCAATTTATTATTGAATACTAGACATTGTAAATTTCTAATGTGGAATTTTATTGTTATTTTTTAATACTGTTGGATTTTATTTTGGTGTTCAGTAAAGTTACTTTGTATCATTTGGAATGTTTTAAGGTTTGATTTTAATTTTGTTAGGCCTGCAATCTACAGCTAGTGTAGCTTCATTATTTAGGCAATGCACTTTTGAAGAGTTTACTTGATGACTTATTTATTCTAAGATCTTTCTATGCTGGCTGGTTGGAACTAAATAAATTCCAGCCCTATGAGATTAGGCAATTGTTCTGGCTACTCCCATTCAGAAACTGTTCTGTACTGTGTAGTTTCCTTGGCCACAGACTCAAAGGGTCCCCTCTGCTGATTTCCAGAGCTCTCTTTGTGTATAGCTTCTTCTTTTCTTGCCCTCTGCCCTCAAATTCTAGCTGTCTTGATCTTCCTGGCTCTCATCTCTATCTCCTCAGCTTAGCAAGACTGCCCATCTCTGTTTTGACTCTCCATGCCTGTCTCCCTCATTATAGCCTGGTAACTGCCCCACAGGATATAAGCTTAGTAATAGCAGGGCTCATATTGCTTATTTCTCTTCTTTCATGGATTACAGTCCTGGCTCGCTTTTTGTCCAATGTCTGAAAATAGTCTTTTTATGTATTTGTCTGATTTTCTAGTTGTTTATGATTAGAAGGTAAATCTGATCTATGTTATTCCATCTTGGCTACTAGCAAAATCTATATTTTTAAGAAATATGTAGTTTCTGATAAATTAATTGTGCCTACTTAGAGAATACACTCTGTAATATTTTGGTCTTTTGAAATTGTTGAGGCTTGTTTTAAGGCCTTTATAGTTTTTTTCTCTATGCGCTATCAATTATAATTATTGCAAAGGTGTGCTATGACACACAGTATAATTATAAATTTGTCTATTTCTTCTTATTGTATTGAATTACATATTTAGAGTTTATGTCATTAGAATTATTTGAATTATGTTATTAGTTTATATTAAAGTTAATATTGATCTATCTTCGTAGTGGATTGAACCCTCTAAATTATGAGTGTCATTCTTTATGACTAGTAATAGTTTTTGCCTTAAAGCCTATTTTGTCCAATATTAATACAATGTTTTGTTTTCATAGCATATTTTTTTAGTCTGTCACTTTTAAACTTGTGCTATATGTTGCATTTATTTATTTACTTATTTTTTATTTGTTAATTATTTTTTTTAATATTTTTATTTGAGAAAGAGAGAGAGAGAGAGAGAAATATCAATGGTTCCATCAATCAGTTGCCTCCTGCACAGCCACAGCTGGGGATCAAGCCCACAGCCCACGCATGTGCCGTGACTGGGAATCCAACCGTTGATATCTTGGTTTATGGGACAACACTCAACAACTGAGCCACACCAGCCTGTGCTGTGCTCTATGTTTTAAGTAATTCTTTTATATATCATATCTATATCTGACTGATCTGGTACTTTGTAACATTTAATTGGAGCATTTGCCTTATTTGCATTAAATGTAGTTACTTGTATTGATTTTAAATCTAGTGTCTTATGTGTTTTATATTTGTTATACTGCTTCTGTATTCCTTTTCCACTCTTTTTGTGTTTTTTAAGTGATAATTATTTTATTATAAAATATATATGATATACAAATATAAATGCAAAGTATATGAAATTAAAATAACTTTAAATAGAACAAAACAAGACATTAATATTTTCCAATGACAAAATACAAAAGAAAAACTTTGTCACATTATGTGAACTTATTCATATTTTAGATGTATATTGCTTGAATTGTCACTAATTTTTTTATTAACTTATTTTTATGGTTGATATTAATATAGATGTCAACCATTTCCTCCTGTTTTTCCCCTCCACCCATCTTCTGTACCACACCAAGCCTTCACCTCACTTCTGTCTGAGTCCATGGGCTATTCATATATGTATATAAATTCTTTGGTTAATCTTCTCTCACCCCCCAAATCTCAGTCTGTTTCATTTCTCTGTGCCTATTTTGTTCATCAGTTTATTTTGTTCATTAGATTCCACATAGAAGTGAGATCATGTGATATTTATTTTCTCTAACAGGCTTATTTTGCTTGGCATAATACTCTCCAGGTCCATCTGTGCTGCCTCAAAAAGTAAGATGTTCTCTTATTTATAGGTGCATACTATTCTATTCTATAAATGTACCATGGCTTTTTTTATCTACCCATCTACTCGGGTTGTTTCAGATCTTGACTTTTGAAAATAACACTGCTGTGAACATAGGGATACATATATTCTTTCTGACTGGTGTTACAGGATTTATATATATATATATATATTATTGATTTTTCACAGAGAGGAAGGGAGAGGGATAGAAAGTCAGAAACATCGATGAGAGAGAGATATCGATCAGTCGCCTCCTGCACGCCCCCTACTGGAGATGCGCCTGCAACCAAGATACATGCCCTTGACCGGAATCGAACCTGGGACCTTTCAGTATGCAGACCGACACTGTATCCACTGAACCAAACCGGTTTTGGCGGTGTTACAGGATTCTTAAGATATATTCCTAGGAGTGGGATCACTGGGTCAAATGACAGTTCCCTTTTTCATTTTTTGAGGAAACCCAATACTGTCTCCCAAAGTGTCTGCATCAGTCTCCATTCCCACCAGCAGTGTACTAGGGTTCCCTTTTCTCCACATCCTTGCCAAAACTTGTTGTTTGTTGATTTACTGATATTCATAGTGGCCATTCTGGCAGCTGTGAGGTGGTATGTCAGTGTAGTTTTAATTTGCATCTCTCTGATGATTAGTGACATTTAGAATTTTTTAATATGTCTCTTGGGCACCTGTATGTCCTCTTTAGAGAAGTGTCTATTCAGTTCCTTTGCCCATTTTATTTTTTATTTTTTTATTTTATTTTATGTGCCTCAGGCATGAAACAGCTCTGGCCACGGCCACAGGCATCAAGCTAGGATGAACTAAGGACTGTATATCTGCTTTGCCCCTGATTAATATAAGAGCAACACCACCAATCAGGTGTCTCCTTGCTCCTTTGCCCATTTTAAAATTGAATTGTTTATCTTCATGGTATTGAATAGCAAGAGTTTTTATATATTTTGGAAATTAACCCCTGATCTTATGTATCAATTGCAAAAATGTTCTCCCATACAGTGGGCTCCCTTTTCATTTTGTTGATGGTTTCTTTTGCTGTGAAGAACTTTGTAGTTTGTTGTAGTCCAATTTGTTTATTTCTTAACTTGTTTCTCTTGCCCTAGTATATCTATCAGTGAAAATTCTGCTGGATGAGATGTCTGAGATTTTGCTGTCAATGTTTTCTTCAAAGATTTTATGGTTTTATGACTTACATTTAAGTATTTTATTCATTTTGAAATTATTCTTGTGTAGAGTGTAAGTTGGTGGTCTAGTTTCTTTTTTTTTTTCATATACCTACCCATTTTTCCCAACATCATTAACTGAAGATAATGTCTTTACTTCATTGTATGCTCTTGCATCCTTAGTCAAATATTAATTTACCATAATGGTTGGTTCAATTTCTGGGGCCGGTCTCTGTTCTATTCTATTGCTCTATATGCCCATTCTTAGGCAAGTACTGGGCTGTTTTGATTGCAATGGTTTTGTAGAATAGTTTGAAGTCTGGTGTTGTGACCCTTCCTACTTTGTTCTTTATCAACATTGGTGAGGCCATTCAGGGTATTTTTTAGTTCTGTATATATTTTTGGAATATGTGTTCTAGATCTTTGAAATTTGCTAATGGTGTTTTTGTAGGGATTGCATTGAATCTATAAATTGCTTTCGATAGTATGAGCACTGTAATGATGATAATCATTCTAATTCATGAACAAAGTATATACTTCCATTTGTTTGTATCTTCCTCTGTTTCTTTTGTCAGTGTCCTGTAGTTTTTTAAGTATAGGTCTTTTACTTCCTTGGTTAAGTTTATTCCTAAGGGTCTTAAATTTTTTATTATAATGGTAAATGGGATTTTTTTTTTAGTTTCTCTTTCTGAGAGTTTATTATTGGTGTATAAAAATGCCATTGATTTCTGGGTGTTAATTTTGCATCCTGCTACATTGCCAAATTCATTTGTTAAATCTAGTAGTGTTTTTGTTGAAACTTTAGGGTTTTTCATGTGTAATATCTTGTCATCTGCAAATAGTGACATTTTTATTTTCTCCTTTCCAATTTGGATGTCTTTTCTTTTTTCTTTTTGATCTTGTATGATCACTGTGGCTATGACTCCCGGTACTATGTTGAATAAGAGTCGTGAAAGTAGACTCAGTCTTGTTCCTCTTTTTTAAGAAACACTTTTACTTTTGGTGCATTAAGTAAGATGTTGGCTGTAGGTTTTTCATATATGACCTTTATTATGTTGAAAAATGATCCTCTATTCCCACTTTGCTGAGCGATTTTATAAAAAATGGATGCTGGCTTTTGCCAGTTTGGGTCAGCCCATGGACTGAAGGATCCTGGGTTTGATCCTGTTCAAGGGCACCTACCTAGATTGCAATTTTCATACCCAGCCCTGCTTAGATTTGTGCTGGAGACAACCAAAGTGTCTCTTTGACATAAATGTTCTCTTCCTCTGTCTCTCCTCCTCCCTCCCACTCTCTCTCTAAAAGGCAATGGAAAAATATCCTCAGGTGAAAATTAGCAATAACAAAAAATGGGTGTTGGATTTTGTCCAATGTATTTTCTACGGTTACTCATATGCTCACATATTTATCCTTCATTTTTTGATTTGTGAATAGAGTACCAGCTTTGTACCCCCTAAGTAAATCCCACTTGTCATGGTATATCATTTTTTTACTGTATTACTGGATGCAATTTACTAAAAATTTTTGAGGATTTTAGCACCTATGTTCATCAGGGATATTAGCCCGTAATTTTCTTTCATTGTAGTGTCTTCATCCAGTTTTGAAATAAGAATAATGCTGGCCTCTTAAAAAGAGATTCAGAGTCTTCAGGAATTAGAGGTGGATAGGTGTTAGTTCTTTAATGTTTGGTAAAACATTTATTTATTTTACATTCCTAAGAAAAGTTAGTAAGGAAACATAAAACATAAATTTAATATATAAAAAAATTCTTAAAAGTGCAAAGAATGTTGTTTTGCATCTATTTCTTCTCAGAAACCAGCTACATTAAAAATAATGGTGTATAGTTTTGATGTTGTTTATTGTCAAAGATCTTCCTATGTAATTACACTACTACAATTTCAACTTTCATAAAAGATAGACAGGACCCGGGAAACCAAGATGGTGGCATAGATGAACACCTAAACTGCTGCCTCACACATTAATTTCAAAACTACAACTAAAAGACAGAACAGACATCGTCTAGAACCACAGGAAGACTGGCTGAGTGGAAATCTATAGCTAGAAGTAAAGAGAGGGGCTCACGAAGACTCAGAGGAGATACAGAGACACACGTGTGGAGAAGATGGGTGGCAGAAGTTCTGGCTGGCTTCCTCTAGTGGGAGGGAGATGGAAAATCCCAACTACACTGAACTCTACTTCTGACTGCACTGAATCCCAGTTCCAGGCGAGACTCATATGGAGGGGAGTATGGACTGTGATGAAAAGGGAGGAGTGCACAGAAACTTAGGAGAGTCATGAAAGGCAGAGGTCTGAAGGCACACACAAAGAGGACTGACTGCTGATTGTGCCCTGAGCTTTCTCTAGTGGGAGGAAAACAGAACCTCCCAACTGCACTGAAATCCAGGTCCGACTGCACTGAACCCCAATTGGGGGTGAGACCTTGGGGATCTAGACTCATATGGGTCCCCAGAGTGCACGGAAACTCAGGGGAGCCAGAAAGGCAGAGGTCTGGAGGCACACATGCGTGTGTGCACAGAGGGCTGCAGCCATTACCGAGGGACACTGAGACTCAGGGGCCGCTCTGTAGGGCAGGGCTGAGGGAAATCCAAGGCTGTCTCCACCACATCCAAGCCCAGCACAGAGGATTTTGCAATCTTGAGAGTCTTAAGGCTGAGTCCAGCACAGAAGTTCTCCGGGCATAGACACAGCAGATCCTCACAACCAACTGGCTTGAGGTCAATTCCCCCCAGTGATAACAACAACAATGAAGACTTAACTACAACAAAACTGTACACACAGTCCATAAAGGGGTGCCCCAAGAGTGTCCACCTCAGGTAACTAGGGAGGCAGATATACTGGACCATATAGGACACCTAGCACACAAAACTACTCTACCAACTCAGGGAAGCAGCAAAAATGTAGAGACAAAGGAACAGATCACAAACAAAAGAAATGGAGGAAAACAACTGGATATAGAGTTCAAAACCATGGTTATAAGGTTTTTTAAGAATTTTCTAGAAAAGATGGATAAATTTAGCAAGACACAAGAGGAGATGAAAAAGGACTAGCTAGAAATTAAACATACACTGACTGAAATAAAAATATTATACAGAGACCTAACAGCAGACTAGAGGAACACAAGAATCAAGTCAAAGATTTGAAATACAAAGAAGCGGAAAACACACAACTAGAAAAGAAAAAAGAAAAAAGAATCCAGAAATGTGAAGATAGTGTAAGGAGTCTCTGGGACAACTTCAAGCATACCAACATCATAATTAGGGGGTGTGAGAAGAAGAGAGAAAGATATTGAAAACCTATTTGAAGAAATAATGACTGAAAACTTCCTATACCTGATGAAAGAAATAGACCTACAAGTCCAGGAAGTACACAGAACTCCAAACAAAAGGAATCCAAAGAGGACCATACCAAGACACATCATAATTAAAATACCAAAAGCAAAAGACAAAGAGATAATATTAAAAGTAGCAAGAGAAAGCCGAAACCGGTTTGGCTCAGTGGATGGAGCGTCGGCCTGCGGACTGAAGGGTCCCAGGTTCGATTCCTGTCTGGGGCACGTACATTGGTTGTGGGCATATCCCCAGTAGGGGGCGTGCAGGAGGCGGCTGATCGATGTCTTTCTCTCATTGATGTTTCTAACTTTCTATCCCTCTCCCTTCCTCTCTGTGAAAAATCAATAAAATATAAAAAAAAAAGTAGCAAGAGAAAAACAATTAATTACCTACAGGGAGTACCCATTTGATTGTCAGTTGATTTTTCAACAGAAAGTATGCAGGCCAGACAGGAGTGGCAAGAAATATTCAAAGTGATGAATAGCAAGAACCTACAACCAAGATTACCCAGCAAAGCTATCATTCAGAATTAAAGGTCAGATAAAGAGCTTCACAGAAAAGAAAAAAATAAAGGAGTTCATCACCACCAAACCAATATTATATGAAATGCTGAAAGGTATTCTTTAAGAAGAGGAAGAAGAAGGAAAAGGTAAAGATAAAAATTATGAACAACAAATACATATCTATCAACAAGTATTCTGAAAATCAAGTGAATTGAAAATCTGATGAACAGAATAAACTGGTGAATATAATAGAATCGGGGCATAGAAAGGGTGTGGACTGACAATTCTCAGGGGGAAGTGGTAAGGGGGGTGCAGGGAGAAACTGGTCAAAAATCATACACCTATGGATAAAGACAATGTGGGGGAGGTAGGGACAGAGGGTGGGATGGGAGCCAGTTGGAGGAGAGTTATGGGGGCAAAAAGAGGAACAATTTTAATAATCTGAACAATAAAGATTTATTTAAAAAAAAGATAGACAGTACTTTATTATTACTCAGTCACTTTGAGTTTCTTCTACTCTGCTTTTAGAACATATAGTGGAAATAGATCTAAACTGCAGAACGTTGATACACACAAAAACGGACATTAACAATTTCAAGAATATTTTGGGTCAGAAACAAATATTTTTGTAATCAATCTAAATTGGCGATGCAAAATTGAGATATTTGATTGTGATCACAAAAATATAAATATTGCAGCTTAGAAAACATTTGTGGCACCTTATAGGTATTTGTTCCCTGTAATGTCACAAGCCTATTGGAAAGTGCTCCAATCAGAATCTAAATCTTAGATTCTTCTGTGAATGTAACAACGCACTTTTGGTGAAGAAGCCTGCCACCAGACTTTCCATATGTTGCCTCTGCTTTGTCATTAAATTTTTAAACTCTTCAGAATTAACCAAATTTGTTGCTGTTACTACTCATATTTTCCATCTCTACTTTCTGAGGAATTAAAATCTGAGGAGTACTGCTAGGATTTCATAATGACTCTCCATATCTGTAGTTCTTTTCCAGGATATCTTGATTATCATGTGCTTATAGTAACTTTATTTAAATGAATCATGAATAATTGGGGCATTCCATACATTATCATAGCACCTACATATTAAAAAAATTTCTTTGAATGTTTGATTTCCTCAGCAAGTTGATTGTATATCAGTCCTTATGGCTGGAGACTATGATGGCCTCAGATCCTTAACAGAGAAACAGTGGGCAGGCAACCATTTTCAAATCCTGTATATTCACAACTTCTGGTCTTTTTTTATTTCCACTTGACTTAAATTTTTTTTTTCTGCTTAGTTGGCAGTGTTATGCTCTTTCCTTTTCTTTTAGTGTTCATTCTAGAAAATGCAAATCAGTCATATGTTTATCAATGTCTAATTGTAATGGGTCATTTTACTACACTCTTGATTAATACAAGGATCTTTGAACTTTTACTCCCATGACATAATTTCCAAACTACATATTAGTATTTATTTTGATTCAATTATTGTGATTTACTAACATGTCTGCAACTTTATTGCTTTTTTTTTCTGGGACATTTGTTCACCAATTTCCTAAAGATGAACTATTTAAATTGTTTTATCCATCTGAAAATGTTTTTATTTTTGCTGGTTACAAATTCTAGGTTAGCAGTTGCTTTCTGAATTTTATTGCTACTGTTGAGATATCACCAGTTGGTTAACTTGCATTTGAAAGCAAGTTGCTATGGCCGCATTAAAATTTTTCTTTTAGTTATCCAGTTTCACTATGATGTTTAGGTATAGATTCCCTTTTATTTATTTTGTTTGGGATTTATCAAGATTCTAAATACAAAGATTGATGTTTTTACCAATTTAAAAAAAATTATAAAGCCAAATCTCCTCAAATATAGATGGTGTTCATTAACTTTTCTTCTTTCAGATGCCAGAATTTAGGATTTCAAATGGAATTCTTTGTCTTATATCCTCTTCTGTCTTTTCCATCTTTTTGCTGCTTATATGCTGTGGCCTGTGGAGTGTCTTCTGACCTATTTTCAGTTCCCTGTCTCTTCAACTGTCCAATATGTTATTAAATGCCCACTGAACTATCTATTTTGTTTATGGATTTTTCAGTGTTTAAATTTCAGTTTGTTTCTTTTTTAAATCTGCTAGCTCACTTGTTATAAGTAAATTCTCTTCTGAAGATTTTATAACTTACCTTCTTCTTGAAAATATAACTATTTTGATTATTTTTTATTACTGTTGGTTCTTGCTCATGGTATCTTTTCATGCTTTCGTGTGCATTGAACTCTGTGCTTGAAATCATATTTGTCAGAATAATTAGAAGTGTAAGACGATATTCTCTTCCTCCAAAGATGGGGTGCTAACAATCTAGGGTATCCTTATTACCAGTTTATAGCCTGAGATTTTATGGGCTACTGAGATTTTTAAAAGTGAAGCTGCTGTCCAGACAGGGTTGGCTTATCTCTGTTTTGTCACCACTCTCAGGGTATAGCCCTTGGGGGCTCCCATTCCCTATAAGGGCTGGGCCCTGAACTCTGACTTTCCCTATTAGCTCTAAGAGATTATCATAAGCACTTATCAGCTGCTTTTTCCAGATCAGCAAGTGCTCATAGGACAAACCTTTCCCCAAGTCTTGGATTTCTGTCCTTTATTGAATATATCTTTGATATTTAAAAAAATATTTTAAAAAATATATATTTTATCAAACTTTCGTATATTTATTTCCAGGGTGTGGTTGGATTTGGTTAAATTACTTCATATTTCATCACCCCAAAGATAAATTGCTTTTTTTTCATCCCATTGTCTTGGTTTTTCTTTCTTTCTTCCTTTGTTTCTTTTGCATTTAAAATATTGCTTGAGTACTTTATTCAGAAGAATACATGAAAGATAGATCTTCAGATTTCTTAACATGTCATTCTTATGCTTCCATATTTATTAGAAGTTTGATTATATTCAGAATAGTTGATATTAAGTCATTTTATTTCAGAATTCTGAAGGTGTTTTCTTTGTTTTTTTATTTCTTCTATATAAATTATATATCTCCTGTTTTCTAGAAATAACAGCACCATAAAAATTCACTTTATATGAAGCTACTTAAATTTAATTGGTTTGGTTTTCTGATTAAAAGAAAGTATAGCATAATATGACATTTTCTAAGTTTATATTTTACTTTTCAGCACAATCATAGAGATAGTAATTTCTACAAAAATATTTCAAGAATTCTCCTTAAGTTGATACAGTGTGTAAAAATAGGACCTGGGGTGGGATCAGCACCATGATGATGTGGCAGTCAGTGGAACTGTGTCGCATCCCAGGTGTGGGAACAAACTCTAACAGAGAGCTTGTCTTTAGGTGGTGGAGTCCCTGCTGGCAGAGAACACAGTGGTTCCAGGAGCACAGGCTTTTCACTAATTGGGAGGTTATCACTGGAGAGTTTAGCTATGGATGCAGGCTGTGAAAGAATTCACCACTGAAAGAAGAGAGGAATGTAGGAAGGAAATTTATGAATTTTCTAACCCAGAGAGGAAAGGAGCAAGTATTGCTAGTCAATGCAAGACATGGAACAAAGAGTGGTTTCTGCTTTTAAAGAGCAAGCAGTTGTAGTTGCTAAGTGACAAGGAAGGGAGTGGGATTGTGTTGAAGTTGATAACAGCAGACATAGTTTGTTTGCTTTCTAGGAGTCAGTTCAGCAGATGATTAAGGAGAGTCTGATCATTATTTTTCCCAAGCCTGTAAAACATGCTTAGAAAAAAGTTTTGAAGAGTTCAAAAGAGACTTCTTTAAAGCAGAGGGAGGAGGCAACTTTCTAACTAGAGACTCCTTGGTGCAAATTTTCACCTGAGTTGTGAAACCAAGCAGGGAAGAGGGGGTGTAAGAATGCAACCTTGAGAGTAGCTTATCTCATGCTGAAGTTTGAACAGAATAGCCAACAATCTCGTGGGTTAATTACCAGGCTTTTCTTATAAAATGTGGAAGGCCTCAGCAAAGGAAAAATAGATCTTTTCTGTCCTTGCAATCACTTCAGAGAAGTTCAGTATAAGAACTTGGGTCCTCACACTAGCTTAAATTCAGAACCAGTTCTTATCTTTGGGAGGAAATAGTCCTGGACAAGCATAGTCATTAATGAGCCAGGTTAACAATGTCAGGGGTTGAGCAAAGAAAAGAATGTAGAAGCTCAGTGATTCTTCCCCCTGCCCCTAGAGTAGGAGTGACTTGACTTGCTTTTGAGATTGGAAAGCTGAGAGTTCTCATTTCCTTTATTTACGATGTCAGGTATTTAGACTTATTTAAAGGTGGATTTCTCCTGCTCTTTTGGCTAATTTTTAGTCTGCCTATTTTCTTGGCTAAGAAGACTGATGTATGTGAACCTCAAATAACAAAGCTGTCTTTTCCTGGAGTGGCATTTCAACAATCTTTAAATCATTTTATAATTTTTTATAATTTTAGGTGAAGACCCTGAAGACATTTTACTCTGATTTACATTTGGAGCAGAATCATAATTAGAAGACAGATTAATTTTCCCTAAAAGAAACAACTAGAAAATGATCATATAGAGCAGTGGTTCTCAACCTTCCTAAGGCCGCGACCCTTGCATACAGTTCCTCATATGGTGGTGACCCCAACCATGAAATTTTGCTACTGTTATGCATCGTGATGTAAATATCTGCATTTTCCGATGGTCTTAGGCCACCCCTGTGAAAGGGTCATTCAACCCCCAAAGGGATCGCGACTCACAGGTTGAGAACCGCTGATATAGAGGAATTTTTTGCTATGTGACATGTTACCAAGGGTTATAAGTATCCTTCTTAAGAATATTTTTTAAATTGATTTCAAAGAGGAAAGAAGAGGGAGAGAGAGATAGAAATATCAATGATGAGAATCATTGATTGGCTGCTTCCTGCATGCTCTTACTAAGGATTGAGCCCACACCTGGGCATGTGCCCTTGACCAGAATTGAACCTGGGACCTTCAGTCCAGAGGCAGACATTCTATCCACTGAGCCAAATTGGCTAGGAAAATATAAAGATCCTTCTTTATGTTTCTGAAATAGAATGTTAAATGGACTCTGTTTTGGTTTTAGCTGAGGCCTCAAGGACTGAAAATAAAACAATATTTGCTGAATATGCCCGTATTCCAAAGTGAGGAGCTAGATCACCTATGTTACACCAAGGACATGGTCATTTAGGGGATGAAATCACCTTGTAGAAGGTGAATTGCTAGGGGTCCAAGGTATTCTACTCTCCTTCCCTTATCATGAAGGAGGCCAGCCAACTGTTTCCTGTTCACCTTAGGCCTGTGGGAGACAGAGCCTGATAAGGAGAATTGGGTACCCAGCGGACTGGTATCTTTCTCAAGTCTAAAAGCTTTGAGGGTGCGAAGACATTGTACTGTACTGAACTTCTCTCAATGGCAGAGTTGATGGTATTTCTTCTGGGGCCCATGCTGAAGGATGAAGTATTATTAGAGCAAGTCTTCAAAGGGTCTACAGGTGGTGGTTTGTGTTGGGGAGTGTTGATAGAATGTCAACAACATAATCTGTCTGATGTGGGCCACCAGACTGGCAGGACTGAGGCTGGGGCTTGTGAGAGACCACTGCACTGACAGGTATCTCCTCAGGGCTGGGACATGCACTGGGAGACTTCCAGTGGGGGATTCTGGATTTCTGAGAAACACAAAGAAGAACCTTGTGAGTGTAAATATCCATCAAGTCAGAGAACAGTACTCCCTGCCTGTCTCCTGACATCAGGGAGCCAGAGGCCATAGAGTAGGAGGGAGGAGCAGCAGGTGAAGCAAGGTATGGAAGCCAAGTGCTGGGGACACTTGGCTCCCTCCCTGCAGGATTCCTGGTCTAGAGCAGACTTGAGCTAGGGAAGTTTTTGTTGTGTTTTTTACTGCCACGTGGATATTTTATTTATTGGAAAGGACATTGAATACATTCTCTGACCCCATTGGAAGGGACTTTATCTGGCACCTAACCACAAATGACATTTACTCCTGTCTTTGATACTTAGTTCTGCCTTTGGGAACACCAAAGACTCCCTGAGGATGAGAAGCTGCCGGTATCAGATGTAGACAGCTATCTCAAAATGTCAACAAGGACTATATACCTAAGCTCAGAAACCAATTGTTCGATTGCCTTTATCTGTCTGCTAATGATAATAGTCATAATGATAGTCATACCTGTTGTTGTTTTTCTACATAGTCCAACTGTTTATGACTATTAAAAACATATGATAACTTTAAATGATCTTTTTATGGTTTATGTAAATGGTATCTTAGATTTAAACATAGAAAGTAAAACAGAGGGCAAAACTCAAATCATGATCAGTCACAAGATGTACATAATCCAGAGTGTTTTTCACAATGAAGACCATAAAATCTGCTTTCCATTTACTTCTCCTTCCCTTTTGGGAAAATTTGGCCTCAAGTCACATTCTATGATTAAGGTAATGCCCCATTCCCAATGGTCTACCATTTCAACAAGACCATGTCAATTCTGAGACTTCCTAGGAATGAGCCTTCCTAGGGTTGTGAGACCACACTATTAGACCAAAAGTTTGGTCTTTAATGTATTCTTCAAATTGATTTAATACCCAAAGGGATAACTGTGGATGAAAAGGAGATTCTGTGACAAATCTGCCAAGTCCAGTGACCAAGAGTAGTCTCATAGGATGAGCCAGAGAAGTTTTTGTGTTTTTTTTTTAATATATTTTTATTGATTTCAGAGAGGAAGGGAGAGGGAGAGAGAGATAGAAACATCAATGCTGAGAGAGAATAATTGATTGGATGCCTCTTGCATGCCCCCAAGTGGGGATCGAGCCCAAAACCTGGGCATGTGCTCTAGAAGGGAATCAAACCAGGAACCCTTCAGTCCACAGCTGATACTCTGTCCACTGAGCCAAATTGGGTAGGGCAGACATTTTAATTTTAAATGACATACAAGATTTGATTATTGCTCTGCACCAGACAATTCAGTTATTAGAAGAGAATTTTCTTTTGGCTAACAATGACCTGAGGACTTTTTAGTATTTGAGAGTAGTCAGAAAAAAGTTATGCTATTTTGAGATTTCATCCTTGGATACAGGAAGAACTAGTCAAAAGAGCAAATTTAATAGAGTATGTATGTGTGTACATGTGTATGTGTGTGTGTGAGGGGGAGGTGTAAAAGATAACAGTGGTAGAAATATATTTGTTTTTACCCTATGAGCTGATTCTTAATTAAATAAATTGTTATATTACTGAAGTGTCCTGGATAAAATTCCATCTAATATTTATCAAGCTATCTGGTTCTTATCAATTAAATAAACACTCTAGCACTAGAAAGTAAGCACCTTGAGCATCAATTCATTTTCTCTGACACATACTAGTAACACAATATCTGACATATAATAGGTGTTCAATAAACATTTACTAGATGAGGGTCTATTTGGAGATAATATCAATTAGCACTTCAAAGCTTAGGTTTTAGATTTAGAGCAACCTGGATTCAAATCTCAGCTCCATTATTTGCTCGCTCTGTCATTTCAGACAATTTTAAAATATGTCTCTGTGCCTAAGATTTATCCTATCTAATAAAAGAGTAATATGCAAATTGACCGTACCTCCACTACACTCACAAGCCATGCCCACCAGCCACATCCACCAGCCAATCAGAGCGAGTATACAAGTTAACCCAACCAAGATGGCTATGGACACAGAGAGAGCAGGAGGGAGGCTTGGGTTGCCCCTGGCAATGGAGGAAGCCAAGCTTTCTGCATATCCTGGCAGGCCAGGCCTCAGCTTAGGGCAACAAATTTCAATGGCTGTGCAAGCAGAAGGCTTGGCTCCACTGCACACTACAAAGTTTCAATTGTAAAAGATAAATAAATCCTAGATACCAGGGCCTCTGTTTGGGTCACCGGGGGATGTGGCCAGTATGCAAACCACCGTAGGCCCCTTGCTCAGGCCATCCCACACCCCAAGGGAACACCCACTCTGATCTGGGACAACCTTCAGGGCAAACCAGCTGGCCACCACCCATGCACCAGGCCTCTATCCTATCTAATAAAATAGTAATACAGTGGTACCTTGAGATACGAGTTTAATTTGTTCCATAACCTTGAGGCGTGGGAAACTATGAGAGGCTTGAGTCATGGTAAACTGGTGGGTCGTGTGCAGCCGGCCGATCCTCGCGATTACTCCTATCTCAAATGTTGCTCGTATTTCAAAGCAAAAATCACTCGCTCAAAGGCTCGTATCTCAAAAATCTCGTATGTTAGGGCACTGTATGCAGATTGACCATCACTCCAACACACAAGATGACTGCCTTCATTGGTCACAAGATCCTACCCCTATGTGGACACAAGATGGCCACCACAAGATGGCCAGCAGGTGAGGACAGTTGGGAGGGACCAGGCCTGCAAGGGAGGGCAGTTGTGGGTGATCAGTCCAGCAGGAAAGGGCAGTTGGGAGGAACCAGACCTGCAAGGAAGGGTAGTTGGGGGTGATCAAGCCTGCAGGGGAGGGCAGTTAGGGGTGACCAGGCCAGCAGAGGAGGGAAGTTGGGGGGACCCAGGCCTGCAGTTAGGCATCAATCAGGCTGGCAGGGGAGTGGTTAGAGGGTGATTAGGCTGGCAGGCAGAAGCAGTTAGGGGTAATCAGGAAGGCAGGCAGGTGAGCAGTTGGGAGTATATATATATATATATATGTAAATAAGATATAAACACATGGCCTGACTCATTAAGTTCTCAATATGTAAATATGTAATAGACATAGCTTATAATCTTCTGTAAACTGTTGATACATTTCAATCCTATCTTATAAAGAGCTTAATGTTAATTTCAGTTCAATTTTAGCAAAAAATGTTACTGTACTTTTAAGTAGTAATTAAATTTCCATCTCCTCCCCTCCCCTTCCCCCTACCCTTCTCTGTCCTTCCTTTTCCTTCCTTCCCTCCTCTTATAACTATATTACCTTGGGTGCAGTAAGGTAAGGCCAGAATAGATCAAAAGAGAGAAATCAGAAAGATTTTTATAGTTTACTGTAGTCACAGTTACCTGGAGAAAGCAGTGCACCACCCAGGGAAAGCTCCTGAGTCAGTAAGGAGGCAGAGGGAGAGAGGGAACTATGGGCAAGAATCTTTATTTTGGTTTTTGAAGAAAAGAAAGGTTGACACTGGGCAAACAGGTTTAGAATTGGGTAATTTGAATATTTTCAGTAGGCTCTGCAGCATAGATGCTATCTCTGCTTGTCTGATACTTGGAGCAATTAAGGCAGGTGTACAGGGTCTGGAGTGTGGGAACCAATGTGGGAGGTCGTTGGGAGTGTGGACTTAATTGGCTACTCAGGAAGGAGAAATGGCCAGCCTGTAGCCAGGGCCTCAAAACTGGGTCATACATTACATTACACAGAGTTAAATGTTAGCAGGAACTGAGGCTGAGATTTTTACTAGGTAGGGGAATCTGTCATGTACACAGTGTACACATACTGTTAGGCCAAGGCCATTATCCTCAATTCTCTTTAAATGTGTGCAAATTTCCACCTCAAATTGAGCAGAAGGATTATTGTTACTTAATGTTTGCTTAGCACAGCACATTTGAGAAATGTTTCAGACTATCTTAGGAACCAATGTTGAAGAAGCTAGAAGTTGTAAGTATGTATATTTATGTATATTTATTGAACATTTTTCCTCTTAAAACCATTGGGTTTGGATAAACCATAGATTGGCCCATAAATATTGAGCCTCTCAATTTTTCAACTCCATCTGCTCTCTATTGACCTGCTAGAATATATGTCACCAAGCAAAAGGGGAATGGCAAAAACATGGAGAGACTATCAGTTACTGTTTTTATTTGTTTCATTGTTTTGTTTTTTGGAAAAGGGAAGAACAAAAGAAAGAGGTGGAGCTAGGGAGTAAAAAGTTCAAAGAGGATATGTCTTCTTGCCTATTAAAAACAACAAAAACACGTCCAGATCTCTGAATGTGTCTCCCACATTCCTTTAATGAATAAAAATTGCATTTCATTCATATTTCAAAGGAAACCTTGGTTATTAGATTTCTATAGAGAAGAATAGTTTCAAAAGACCTGACTTTGCTTTTTAAAATTTTTGTAATCTTGACACATTTTCATATTGCTGGCACCAAATTATTTCTAGTTCAATTGGCCAAGGCTGGGAATAGATCCAGATTCTGTTTTAAGAATATGTACTATATAAACATTGAATTACATAGCTAATGTGAAGATATGGGGTTTTTTTAACTTTATTTTTATTGTTGATACTGTTACAATTGTCCCCATTTTCACCCCTTTACCCCCCTCCCTTCAGTCCTACCACCCTCTTTCCCTCTGGCCATCAGCATACTGTTGCTTGTGTCTATGGGATATGTAATATGTACTTTAGCTAATCCCTTCACCTTCTTTCATCCAGTCCTCCTCTTTCCTCTCTGATAGCTGTCAGTCTGTTTCATCTTCCCATGCCTCTTTCTCTTTTGTTTGCCAGTTTATTTTATTCATTAGATTCCACATATAAGTGAGATCATATGGTATTTGTCTTCCCGTAATTGTCTTATATCACTGAGCCTAATACTTTTCAGGTGATATTGAGCATTTTTTCACATGTCTCTTGGCCATCTGTATGTCCACTTTAGAGAAGTGTCTATTTAGGTCCTTTGCCCATTTTTTAACTGGATTGTTTGTATTCTTGGTGTTGAATAGTATGAGTCTTTATATGTTTTGGAAATTAACTCCTTAACCTATATTTCACTGACAAATACGTTCTCCCATACAGTGGGCTCTCTTTTCATTTTGTTGTTTGTTTCTTTTGCTTTGCAGAAGCTTTTTATTTTCATGTAGTTCCATTTTTTTCTTTTCCCTATGAGATAGAAAATAAAATCTCAGACATCTCTCCTAACAATATTTTTGTTGATATATGTCTCTTCTAGTATATTTATGGTTTTGCAACTTACATTTAAGTCTTTTGTTATCCATTTTGAGTTTATTCTTGTGTATGATGTAAATTTGTGGTCTAGTTTAATTTTCTTTCATGTACTTGTTTAATTTTCCCAACACCGTTTATTGAAGAGACTATTTTTACACCATGGTTTTTTGCACAAACTGTGGTAAGAAGGAAATTCAAGTGTTATGAGACCTATTTTATAAATTGTCTGTTACCAGATAGCTATGTCAAGCTTATTAATACAAAAAAAATGTATTCTATTTCAAAATTTAAGGTAACTAAGTAAATACTGTTAAGTGAGCAAATAATTTAGATAAAATATATACATTTACAAATATACTTACTTACCACATGAAAATTTAGAATGAGCTGCAGGAGTGGTTGTAATAATATATATAGTCTGTATGTTCACAAAGAATATTTTATTCATAATGTTTTAAACATTCAAAAGATCACAGAGTATTAAAAAAGAGTGCTGACAGGAGTCCTTTCTTAGTTGTTACCAACGATAGGCCCTTGGGCAGTATCACCTCATGCGGTTCAGTATCCTCATCAGAAAAAGAAGCGATATATTAAATAATCCTTACAATTTCTTTTATTTAAAATTGCCATGATTTCTTTTTTACAAGTTAGTATTATATTTTACAGAAATACTATGTAATTTTTAATGCTTTTTTTTCTGATGGAATTATTCAAGTTCTAGTGCATGCATATAATTCATTTAATAGAGAAATATAAAGTATACTTTTGTACTATTGAAAATTACAGGAGACTGAAATTACTGTTTGTACCTTTGACTATTGGTAGTGGATAAAATATTACAATGAATCATCCACTATTTCCTTCCCTGATTTCTCTTTCCTAGGTTAGATGGTTTTGTCAGATGAAGCCAAGATATTGGAAAAATACTTCAGCTCTTTCCTGTACTGTGTATCTCAGAGGCACACATACATTTTTCTAGCTCTTAATTTTATCATTTCTTTCTGTTCCTGAGCTGCCCTTCCCCATGATAACTTGTGTGACAGAAATTACATTATTTATTGGTACTGCTTATGGCTACCATGAATTGAGGACTTGATATGTGACCAGAATTGATACTGTTCTAGATTATTCTTTGCTTGTTTTATCAATGTAGTAAAACTCACTAAATAATACAGATTCTCTATTTTAGGGAATAAGGAACATGGAACCCATCAAAGACCACTTTTATTTTTCTGTAATATACACCAGCAATACAATACAATGGGATAACTTTTTTATTCCTAAAACATTATTATGATTCCACTCATTCATCTGTTATTCTCCTGAAATACTTGTAAATGGTGTTTAACCCAGACAATGCTGCTACTGGGAATCCTCAGCATAAAGCCGTCACATGTTTCCTGTTTTATAACCTTTGTGGCAAAGCTCTTTTAATCAAACCTGTATAATTTTATATAATTAATGGTCACTAGTTATTTTTAATTTAGAAAAAAAGGTAAAAGTATGAATTTTATTGTATAACAGAAAATCAAAAACTTGGTCTTGCAAGAGCTTTTTTTCAAATAGCTTTTTGAGTTTAATTGATACACAATAATCTGTACATATTTAAATGTACAATTAGAAAAGTTTTTACATTTGTATATACATGTGACTTCATCACCACAAGTTTTATGGTGCTATCTCTATAATCCCCTCTTCCATCCATCCTTGTCCATGTCCAGGCCCCCATTCATCTATTTTCTGTTGCTATAGTTTAGTTAGCATATTACAGAAATGTATATGAATGAGATCATACTCTGTATGCAATCTTTTTGGTCTGTCACTCAGCAAAATTATCTTGATATTCATTTGTTTTATGGCCAGGTATCAATAGTTTTATTTTTTATATTGTTGAATATTATTCCAATGTAAGAATGTCACAGTTTATTTTTTCACCTGTTGATAGACATATTTTATCCTTAACAAATAAAGTTGCTATAAACATTCCTGTTTGTCTTCATATGAACATATGCTTTCTCTTGGGTAAATATCCCGAAGGGAAAGGCCAGATCCTATGATAGGTGTCTTTTAAGAAACCACAAAACTGTTTGCAAAGTGATTGTACCATTTTACATTCCTACATTGTACATTCCAGTAGTGTATGAGAGTTCTAATTCTTTCACATCCTCACCAAAAACTTTCAGTCATTTAAATTTTAGTCATTTGATTGGGTGTGAGGTGGTAACTCATTGTGAGTTTAATTTGCATTTTCCTAAAAACATAATGCTCAACATCTTTTCATGTGCTTATTTGACCTCTGTATATCTTCTTTGTTGAAGTTTCTGATCATATTTCCCTCCATTTTTAATTGGATTGCTGGTGCTCTTAGTATTGAATTTTGAGAATACGTAATTCCTTATATATTGTGGACTTGTAAGGCTTGTTAGGTGTGACCACAGCTTGTCTAAGGTCCCTTTGTCCCCAACACTGAGGTAGGACCCTTCTGTTGTCTAACCATTGTCTTTGAACCATGAGGTTTCCCAGTCTGGTTGGTATGAAAAGTCATTATTCCTGGATCTGTGTGAAAACCAGCCATGGTTACCTCCAGTTCTTTGGATCAGTTCTTTCCTAGGCCTTGGGTAATTTCCTTAGAATTCTAGCTGCTGAGAATTCTCCCTGACCTCAATTCAGTGAGTTTGCTGGGGACTTGTTATCTCCCTCCAACCCATCCTACAGCATTGTTGGAAACTCAAGACAGCAAACTGAGGCAATTTGGGGGCTCACCTTATTTGCTCCTGTCTCTTAGGGATCACAGCCCTTTGTTTCTGATGTCTAGTACTATTGTTGCAGAAGACCAAAGAAAAACCAAGCAATGCTTTTAGAGAAAAAAAGTGCCACTGTTTATTTACAGCAGCGAAGTCAGGGAATCACTTTCCAAATCTGAGTAAATTAACATGCAGGGGGCTTCTCTTTTATATCTTTCTGGGGTCTTTGTTCTGTAAATATAGATTATGCTTCTGGTCCTTTTCGTGGGTTTTGCAAGAAGACCCCCAGGTGTTGGGGGTCTCCGGGCCATATCTGATGGTTTGGCCTGGTGGCAGTATTAATAACCCTCCCTCTGGGGCAGTGCACTCTTCACAGTTTTATGGCCTCTGTAACAGGTTCTGCAAGTACAGTGTCTGGGAAAGAGGTAGTGACTTAATTATAGGTTATCAAGAATGTATACTGGGCTTGCTAGCTCGGATCCAGATTGCTAGCCTCTCAAATATCAGGGTTACATTGGAATTAGCTCTTTTCAGCCTTCTCACTTCAAAAATAGTTTTTTCATGTTTTCCTGTATTTCTTATACTGCTTCAGGCGGGAGGGTAATTTTAGTTCCTTTTATTCTATTTTGGCCAGAACTGAAGTTACTTATATTTATTTTTTTCTTTGAAGACTGCTTAAAATCTTAATGTGATCATATTTGCTTACTTATAATCTTACTGTAATTGACATCTTGGTGTATATTCCTCCAGCTCATTTTTCTTAAACTGGTTTATTGAAATATGATTTACATACCATACAATTAATCCATTTAAATTGTACAGTTCACAATGCTTTTTATTACAAAGATACATGCACTCATCACCCATCAATTTTATAATATTTTTAACATTGCAGCAAAAAACTCCAGAACCTTTTTCTATCACCCTCTTACCCCTCATTTCTTCCTCCCCCTCCCCCAGCCCTTAGCAACCACTAATATACTTTCTGTCTCTATAGATTTGCCTATTCTGGACATTTCATATAAGTGGAACCATATAATATTTAATCTTTTGTGATTGACTTCTTTCTCTCAGCATATTTTAAATGTTCACCCATGCTGTAGCATCCATATTGACTACTTATATATAGTGTCCTTTAATGCATAAAAGTTCTTATGAGATTTAATTTATCTATTTGTTCTTTTATTGATTGTGCTTTTGGTATCATATCTAAGAGACCATTGTTAAATCCGAGGTGATCAACATTTACCTCTATGTTTTCATGTAATAGTTGTGCTGGTATAATTTTAGCTCTTATATTTAGGCATGTGATCCATATTGAGTTAATTTTTGGATGTGATTATACTATTCTTTTGCATGTGGCTATTCAGTTGTCCAGAGCCATTTGGTGAAAATACTATATTCTCCATTTAATGATCTTATTAACCTTATTGAAAACCAGTTGGCCATATATTTATTTCTGGACTCTAAAGTTGATGTCATCAGTCTATATATCTATATAGGTCTATATATCTATCGTTATAAATCTATCCTTATGGCAGTAAGGATAGATATATGACTACTATAAATTTGTACTAAGTTTTCAAATTGAGAAATGTGAGGCTCCCAACTTTGTTCTTTTTCAAGTTTGTTTTAACTATTCTAGATCTCTTGCAATTTCATATAAATATTAGTCAAATTGTCAATTCCTACAAAGAAATCAGCTGAAATTCTAATAGGTATTACATTAAATCTGTAGGTCATTTTTAGGAATATTGCCACCTTAACAATATTAAGTTATCTAATTTATGAAGGTAGGATGATTTTCATTAATAAAATTTAAATTTAGTTTAATAATGTTTGTAATTTTCAGAATATGTTTGGTGTTTTTTTGGATAAATTTATTCCTATGTATTTTATTGTTTTTATGCTACTATAAATTAATTTTTTTATGGTTGTTGCAAGTATGTAGAAATATAATTTATTTATTTTTTGAATATTGATCTTGTATCTTTAAAACTTGCTGAACTCATTAATTAGTATTAATATGTGGAGGGGCAAGGACCAGACTGTGTTCCCCCCATAAGGAGTCGAATTAAGGTCAGAGTGACCTCAGGCCTGGAGGCAGTAAAACCAGGAACTGGTGGTTTTCATACACAAACACCAGGTACCTAAGGCACACCCAGCTCTGAGGAACCACAGGGTCATACAAACCACCCCTAGGAAGGACATCTGCATTCCAAGCTGCTTGCTTAATCAGAGTTTAGATAAAGAGTAATGCTTAGCCAAGTCCTCCTGCGCTGAGGATAAAAGGCATTTGCTGCGGAAGTTCAGGGCTCTCGTGCTTCCCTGCTGTGTCAGTGGAACTGGGAGCCCGGACTGGAGTTCGTAATAAAGGCTTCCTAAATTTTCCAATTGGCTGTCTGGTGGTCATCTTTCTCGGGTGGGTTCGAGTCCCACCTGGGTCGCCCCACAACAAATAGGGCTTTTGTGTTTTTGTTTTTTGGTGGGTTCCTTAGGATTTCCTGTTTATAAGATCATATCTTCTGAGAATATAGATACTTCTGAGAAAAGAGATAGTTTTACTTCTTCCCTTCCAACCTAGACAACTTTTATTTATTTTCCTGCCTAATGGCCTTCTCTGGAACTTCTAACTTACGTTGAATAGAAGTAGTGAGAGCAGCCACCCCCAGCTTGTGCCTGGTCTTACGGGAAAGGCATACAGTGTTCTACCATCAATTAATATGTTAGCTGTGGGTTTTTTTTAGATGCCCTTTATCAGGGTATGAAGGTTTTTTTCTTTTCTCCATTTGTTGAGTGTTTCTATCATTAAAGGGTGTTAAATATAATCAAATTCTATTTTCTACTTTTATTGAGATGGTCCCATAGTTTTTGTTTTTGCTCAGTCAATAGAGTGTATTACAATAAGTTGATTTTCACAGCTAAACTAACATGCGTACCTGAGATAAATTGCACTTCCCATGGTACATAATTCCTTTTATATTTTTTTATTTTAGTTTGCTAGTATTTTTTGAGGGTATTTACATTCATATTTTAAAGAGCTATTAGTGTGTAATATTGTCTTTCTTTCTTTCTTCCTGAGTTCTTTGGTTTTGGTACCAGGATAATATGTTCTCATAAAATGAGTAGGGAAATTTTTCCTCCTTTTCTAATTATTGGAAGATTTTTTAAAGAATTGCTCTTTATCTTTTTTATTTAATAAATCTTTATTGTTCGGATTATTACAGTTATTCCTCTTTTTTCACCCAATAGCTCCCCTCCACCCAGCTCCTGCCCTTCCTTTTGCCCTTACCTCCCCCCTGCATTGTCCTCATCCATAGATATATGATTTTTGTCCAGTCTCTTCCTGCACCCATCACCCCTTTACCACTAAGAATTGTCAGTCCACTCCCTTTCTATGCCCCTGATTCTATTATATTCACTAGTTTATTCTGTTCATCAGATTTTCAATTCACTTAATTTTTAAATTAAAAAATATAAAATTGATATGTATTCATTGCTCATACTTTTTATATTTACCTTTTTCTTCTTCCTTTTTTTAAAGAGTACCTTTCAGCTTTTCATATAATACTGGTTTGGTATTGATGAACTCCTTTAGCTTTTTCTTATCTGTGAAGCTTTTTATCTGCTCTTCAATTCTGAATGATAGCTTTGCTGGGTAATCTTGGTTGTAGGTTCTTGCTATTCATCACTTTGATATTTCTTGCCACTCCCATGTGGCATGCATAGTTTCTGTTGAGAAATCAGCTGACATTTGTATGGATGCTCCCTTGTAGATAACTGTTTTTTTCTTGTTGCTTTAAATATTCTCTCTTTGTCTTTTGCTTTTGGTATTTTAATTATGATGTGTCTTGGTATGGTCCTCTTTGGATTCCTTTTATTTGGGGTTCTGTGCCTTCCT
Source organism: Lasiurus cinereus (assembly GCA_011751065.1). NCBI lineage: Eukaryota > Metazoa > Chordata > Mammalia > Chiroptera > Vespertilionidae > Lasiurus > Lasiurus cinereus. Next base: position 4,360,993 of record JAAGEH010000032.1, on the reverse strand, counting down.
GGATTTGTAAGTCTATTTCTTTAACCAAGTGGGGGAAGTTTTCAGTTATTATTTCTTCAAATAGGTTTTCAGTATCTTGCTCTCTCTCTTCTTCTCGCACCCGCATAATTCTGATGTTGGTATGCTTGAAGTTGTCCCAAAGGCTCCTTAAACTATCTTCACATTTTTGTATTCTTTTTTCTTTTTGCTTTTCCAGTGGAGTGTTTTCTGCTTCTTTGTATTTCAAATCTTTGACTTGATTATTGCGTTCCTCTAATCTGATGTTAAGTCTCTGTATAATATTTTTTATTTCAGTCAGTGTATGTTTAATTTCTAGTTGGTCCTTTTTCATCTCCTCTTGAGTTTCACTAAATTTATCTATCTTTTCTAGGAAATTCTTCAAAAAACTTATAACCATGATTTTAAACTCTATATCCAGTCGTTTGTTTTCCTCCATTTCTTTTGTTTGTGATCCCTTCCCTTGTCTCGGCATTTTCACTATGCCGGGAGAACTTCTGTGTTGGAACCAGCTTATGATACAAGACTTGCAAAATTGCAAAAGCCTCTCTGTTAAGCTTGGATGGTGTGGAGTCTCAGGGCTGAGCAGAGACAGTCTTGGTTTCCAGTCAGCCGTGCCCTACACAGCCCCTGGGTCTCAGTGACTCTTGCTAATCACTACAGCCTTCTGCCTTTCCCAGGAGCCTTCAGACCTCTGCCTTTCTAGTTCTCATGTGCTCAGCTGGACCCGAATGAGTCTGGGTCCCCAGGTCTCGCTCAAAACTGGGGTTCAGTGCCGTTGGAAGTAGATTTCAATGTAGTTGGGAAGTTCTTTCTCCCTCCCGCTAGAGAAAGCCAGTAGCACAATTAGCAGTCTGTCCTCTCTGTGTGCAGTGGTGTGTGCATCTCCAGACCTTTCCCTTTTCATGGCTCCCCTCAGTTTCTGTGCACTCCTCCCTTTTCACAACAGTCCAGACTCCCCGTATGAGTCTCACCTAGAGCTGGGGATCAGTGCAGTTGGATCTGGGATTCAGTGCAGTCAGGAGTTTCTGTCTCCTTCCCACAAGAGGAAGCCAGCCAGGCACTCTGCCACCTGTCCTCTCCAAGTGTGTGTCTCAGTACCTCAGCTTTTTGCAGCTCCTCTGAGTCTCCGTGAGCCCTTCTCCTTCCTTCTAGTTGTAGAATTTCCACTCAGCCAGCTTTCTTATGATTCTGGATAATGTCCAATCTGTCTTTTATTTGTAGTTTTGAAATTGTTTTGCGAGGCAGCAGTTTAGGTGTTCACCTATGCCGCCATCTTGGTTTCTCTTTCATTTTGTTTTAAGTGCTTAGTAGAATTCAGCAGTAAAGCCTTCTGGACCTGGATTTTTCCTTGTGGGTAATTTTTTAAATTATTAAATAAATCACTTTTTTATAGGTGTATACAGATTGTCTATTTTTCTTAGTTTCAATAGCTTATGTCTTTCTAGGAATTTGTTATTTTTATCTAGGTTATCTAATTTACTGGTATACAACAGTCCACAGTATTCCTTTATAATTTTACTGATTTCTTTAAGGTTGGAAGTAATGTGCCCTCTTTCATGTCTGATTCTATAATTTGAGTCTTCTATCTTTTAGTCAATCTAGCTAAAAATTTGTTAATTTTGCCCCTTTTAAAAATAAAAATAATTTAATTTATATTTTCTTTGTGTGTGTATGTGTGTTACATTAAATATTTTAACCTAAGTGAAGTTTATTTCATTATCTGATATGAAGAAGGACTTTCACTTTTTATTTTAAAACTAGAGGCCCAGCACACAAAATTGTGTGCATGTAGGATTCTCTAGGCTTACCCTGTGATCAGAGCCATGTCCTCTACCCTACAACACTCCACCACCACCAAGGGATGCTCTGCAATGCTGCTGCCACCCTCGGATGCTTTGCAACACTGCTGCTGCCCCTCAACCCTTCCTCCATGACACTGCCACTGCCCTATAGTCCAGTACTCAGATCTATTCAGCTGCCATACAGCCTGGTTCCCATGGTTCCCCATTGGCCATCCAGCAATGGGAGCCTGCGGGCTGGGGTTAGAGACTGAGAGATGGTCAATGCACCCCATAGTGACTGGTCAATTGGCCATTCTGATCTTGACACCTGTCCTTTTATTATTATAGATAGTTAACCAATTACTCCAGTAGCACTTACTGAATAATTCATCATTTATTTGAAGTGTCACTTAATTATAGACTACATTTTTATGTATACTGTGGATTATTTCTAGAGTTTTTATTCTTTAGTGTAATTGTATCTACTAGTTCTCTTGACAGACCCTACATTGCTTTTATTTCTTATCTTTAACATTTTTAAAATCTCTACTAATTAGAAGAAAAAATGTTTTCTCATTATTCCTTAGGATTTTGTTGGCTATTTCTGTGCATTTATATTTCAGCGAATCATTAGAGTCATTTTTTCACATAACCACTGTTCCCTCTGTAACTCCCTCTCCAAATTTACTTTGTGCATTTATTTGATATGAAACAAATTCATTAATGTACTGAGAAGAAGGACATTTTTCAATATTGAATCTATACATCTTACCCTTTAGACTATTTTTAGTGCTGGTGGCCATTAGACTTTTGAGCTTCTTGAAGTATAAATATAAAGTTATCTTTGATTTTTTTCCTTTAACACTATTTCTCAGATCTTCTCTTTAATCTTCTCTCCCTCCTCCATTTGGGTTTTCATCTCTAAAAATCTCTTGCCAATGTTTCCTTTGCTTTAGAGCTTTTCATAGTTAGAACAATTGTCTTTGTCTGTTTCTTTATTAGAAGCTACGGTGACTACCAGTTGCTTATCTGATCAAATAGTCTTTTTTTTTTAATTAAATCTTTATTATTCAGATCATTACATTTGTTTCTCTTTTTCCCCCTCTATAGCTTCCCTCCACCCTGTTCCCACCCTTCCCTCTACCTTTTTCTCTCTCCCGTTGACCTCATCCATAGGTGTATGATTTTTGTCCAGTCTTTCCCTGTACACCCCTCACCCCTTTCCCCCTGAGAATTATCAGTCCACTCCCTTTCTGTTTCCTGATTCTATTATAATCAACAGTTTATTCTGTTCATCAAATTTTTAATTCACTTAATTTTTAGATCCACTTGTTGATAGATATGTATTTGTTGTTCATAATTTTTTGTCTTTTACCTTTTTTCTTCTTCCTCTTCTTAAAGAGTACCTTTCAGCATTTCATATAATACTGGTTTGGAATTGATGAAATCCTTTAGCTTTTTCTTATCTGTCAAGCTCTTTATCTGCCCTTCAATTCTGAATGATAACTTTGCTAGATAGAGTATTCTTGGATGTAGGTTCTTGCTGTTCATCATGTTGAATATTTCTTGCCACTCCCATCTGGCCTGCATTGTTCCTGTTGAGAAATCAGCTGACAGTCGTATGGGTGTTCCCTTCAGGGTATTGAACTGTTTTTCTCTTGCTGCTTTTAATATTCTCTCTTTGTCTTTTGCTCTTGGTATTTTAATTATGATGTGTCTTGGTATAGTCCTCTTTGGATTCCTTTTATATGGGGTTCTGTGTGCTTCCTGGACTTGTAAGTCTATTTCTTTCACCAGATGTGGGAAGTTTTCAGTCATTAGTTTTTTAAATAGGTTTTCAGTATCTTGCTCTCTCTCTTCTTCTGGTACCCCCACAATTCTGATGTTGGTACGCTTGAAGCTGTCCCAGAAGCTCCTTACATTATCTTCACATTTTTGGGTTCTTTTCTCTTCTTGCTTTTCCAGTTGAGTGTTTTATCATTCTTTATATTTCAAATTTTTTACTTGATTCTTGCCTTCCTCTAGTCTGCCGTTAGGTCTCTGTATAATATGTTTTATTTCAGTCAGTGTATGTTTAATGTCTAGTTGGATTTTTCATCTCTAGTTGGATCTTTTCCATTTCTAGTTGTACCTTTTTCATCTCTAGTTGGTCCTTTTTCATCTCCTCTTGGGTCTCGCTAACTTTATCCAAATAATCTAGGATATTTTTGGAAAACCTTATAAGTGTGGTTTTGAACTCTATATCCAGTCATTTCTTTTCCTCCATTTCTTTTGTTTGTGATCCCTTCCCTTGTCTGGGCATTTTCACTATGCTGGGAGAACTTCTGTGTTGGATTCAGCCTTATGATACCAGACTTGCAAAACTGCAAAAGCCTCTCTGTTGAGCTTGGGATGGGTGGAGTCTCAGGGCTTAACGGACTGCCTTGCCTTCCAGTCGGCCCTGCCCTCCATGGCCCCTGAGTCTCACATGACTGGGTAATCACTGGAGCAGTCCCTGTGCATGCACACACTCTCTTGCAGTGCCTCCAAACCGCTGCTCCTCCGGCTCCCTTGCGCTCCGGGACCACACGAAACAGGGGTTTAGTGGAGTCAGAAGTGGCACAGTTGGGTAGGTCTGTCTCCTGCCCTCTCATGAAAGCCAGAGGCACAGTCAGCAATTGGTTCTCTTTGCGCAGTGCCGTGCACGTCTCCAGACTCCTGATCTTTTGCGACTCCCCTAAATTTCGGTGCACCTCTCCCTTTTCACAGTCCAAACTCCCCCCGTACGAGTTTTGGCTTGATCTGTGGTTTAGTGTCATAGGGTATGGAGTTCAATGCCTTTGAGTGTCTCTCCCTCCCACCAGAGAAAGCCAGCCAGGTACTCAGGCACCTGCTCTCTCCATGGGCGTGTCTCTGTACCTCAGCTTTTTGCAGCTCCTCTGGGTCTCTGTGAGCCCCTCTCTTTCCTTCTAGTTGTAGAATTTCCACTTAGCCAGCTTTCCTGTGGTTCTGGATGATGTCCATTCTATCTTTTAGTTGTAGTTTTGAAATTGTTGTGCGAGGCAGCAGTGTAGGTGTTTACCTATGCCGCCATCTTGGATTCCCCAAGAATCTCAATCAAATAGTCTTTTATTGTGATTTTTAAAATATCTTTGTCACGTAGAATTTTTGCTACACTCCCGTCTTCCATGGTGAGCTCATACACTATTCCCACCAACCACTTACCCCAATTCAAAATCTGGCCTTCTCTTCTACTACTTACTTGTTTATAATTCCTACTTTAGGAAAATAAATATATTGACATTTCTTTAATTTAGCAAAGCAAGGTTCAGGCATATATAATTCACCAATGATTACCTACAGAAGACCATACAGAGACACTGTCTTATAGTATTGTTTAAAATACATTTTTATTGAATTCAGGGAGGAAGGGAGAGGAAGAGAAAGATAGAAATATCAATGATGAAAGAGAATCATTGATTGGCTGCCTCCTGCTTGCCCCCTATTGGGAATTGAGCTGTCAACTTGGGCATCTGCCCTTTACTGGAATTGGACCTGGGACCTTTCAGTTCGCAGGCTGATGCTCTCTCCTCTGAGCCAAACCAACTAGGGTTGTCTTGTAGCATTTATTAGTAGCACTCTTCCATAATTAGGCTTATCATCTCTATCTTCCAGTTCCTCCTTATAAAACACTTCAGACAGGAAGAATGCCCATTTTAATCTACTTCAATCATTCCAGCAGCTTTTTGTAAAAATATTTAACTCATTGTAATTGATTGTACGGAGATGCCTTATTTTAAAAAGTACAATGTTAGTGTTAGGGCTAGAAAAAAAAAAGATAGTACAATGTAGAAGCATGGATAATATATGTAAAATAATGATTGTTTTAATAAATTTGGGTTTATTTAAATGTTAGTTTATATTTTCTGAAGCTATAACATTTTAAACTGGGAACTATTGTTTCCAAGAGTGTGAATCCTCTATGTACTTATAAATCAATAATTACAACAAATAAATTGCTTCAAAGACATGGAAGACTGTAAACCTTAGTAAAATTTAAAATGTATAAAATTTGACATTTAATTGTTTGATATTATATCTTCTTTATAAAGCTATTCTTGAGTATTTATATTTGCCAAATACCCTACTGTGGGTTTAGTTTTTAAAAATCTCTGTATAGTTAGACCATGAGGAGTAACAGATTAACGTCATTGTGCCATCAGAAAACTTTCTGACCTAAAATCAACCAGAATGGGCATTAACATAAAGAGTACAAAAGACAGGAAGAACAGAGGAGCCTGCTTCATTAGAGGGAACTTCTGTGAGAATCAGAAAATATTTTTAATAGATTACATCTCTAATCTGGGAAGGGAAACAAATTAGCTAGCTAATGGGATGGGAGAGGGGAACATTAAAAAAATAGCAAGGTATATATGTACAGAGACCTAAGGAATTGTGGCAAATATGAGAAATGAATAATATTCAGTTCTGCTAAATCAAAGGATGACTGTGAATTATGGGAGAGATATTGTCAGAAAGCCAAGATGGGGCCAGATCATGAAGAGTTTTGTAAGCTATACCAAAGAGATTGGCCTTTATCCTATAGTAAAGGGAAGTTGCTTGCAGTGTTGTTGCACATAGGTACATTATGAAGGAAAACACTTGAATTCTGCTTCTTATATAATGGCCAGGCAGGTTTTTAAAAAAGTACTAAACTCTTATGAAAAGAGTGCCAACAAATCAGGCTCATAACTGACTTCAGTTTTTCTGAGTTCCCTAGCCTGTGCTCAATTGTAAAGTATTTTGATCTTGTTTCCAAAGATCCAAAGTATAGAATTGTCTACTTGTTTCTAGCAGCTATTTTTTCCCTTCACTGATTGTCCCTGTGTTTGAATGTGCCTTTTGAGATGGTGTTTTCCAATTTAATTCTCAGGTGTAAGGTCCGAGCATGAAAAACATGAACTCTTTTCTTAGAAGCAGGTGAGCTGTCCTTCTTTCCTGATGTACACAGCTGCCTTCAGGCTGTATCAATGCCGAGAGCCATTTACAACCAAAAGTGGTTTGGATCTCTGTCAAGTCCCAGACAGAAAAGGAGATTAATGTTGCATGTCATTTCCAGCATCAGATAGGAGGAAGAATTTGTAACTATGATGAATGTTTAGTTGTAAATTTAAGAGAAACTTACACCTTTGGCTACATCTGTGCAGCATGACAGTGATAACAGAAATCATGTGTGACTCTAAGAAGGAACTGAGAGGCACAGTGCTTGCTGGTGAGGCAGGTGATGCCAGTGGGAAGGAGTGGTGATTCTCCCTGAATTGCTAAAATCTATGGAAACTTGAAGAGTTACTTTGTATAATGGGAGAGCTATTGCCTGAGGAGTTTTTTTCTTTGTTTTTGGTGCAGAGTTAAGAATACATAGAAGTTATGAGGAAATAGCTCTAACCATTGGGGGATGAGGGATAAGGAGTGAACCTGTTGTGTCTACACTGTTGAGGGTGAGCTCTGAGTAGCAAATGAAAGTTGCACTGCACACCAAATCCCTGGACATTCATTTCCTTGGGTCTGGGTGGCTAACTCCCATCCCACACTGCATCTTGGAAGGAAAGGTGACAAAGACGAGAATGTGTGATTTTTGTGCTTTAAATATACATAGGATGAAATAGGCGCAGGAGCTACATGAGTAGTTCTGCTAGTTCAGGGGAGGAAATATACACTTTGTAAAGAGGTTTGTGCATTTTGATTATTTATTTCTGACTAGAAGCCTGGTGCATGAAATTCATGCACAGGTAGGGTCTCTAGGCCTGGCCGGTGATCAGGACCTCAGGGCTTTCCAGCTGCAGGATTGGGCCTAACCCAGCAGTTGGACATCTAACCCCTCAACTGCCTGCCTGCCTAATTGCCCCTAACCCCTCTGCCTGCCTGCCTGATCGCCCCTAACCACCTCTTCCATGGCCCACACACGCAGGTCCTGGGATTCCTTCTCTTTGGCCAGCCAGCCACAGGCACTAGGGACCCCTGGTGGCTCCACCTGGGCCTGCCGCAGGCACCCAGCACCCCTGTCAGCTTGGCCCAGCAACCCTGGACCTCTGGTGGCTCTAGGACCCACAGCGGTTCTGCCTGAGTGGGCTGCAGGCACCTGGGACTGCAGGTGGCTTTGCCCGGGCTGGCCACAGCCACAGGCTCCCAGGACTGGGGGCGGCTTCACCCAGGATTGCAGAAAACTTCACCCAGGCCCAGCTTTGTCAGGAAGAATATCCAAAAGACGTCCAGTCTAATTAGCATATTACCCTTTTATTAGTATAGATTGATTATTTCAACTTTTATTTAAAAGTTGGGAGGTCTCAGAAGGGAGGAAAAATCCCTTGTATAGTCATCCTCTCCAATCAGAGATTCTCCCTGCAGCTCTTCTCTGTTCAGAACTGGAAAGAATTTGTTACTATGGGAAACTATTTCTTGGGTAAAGCCTCTTAGACCTTAAATCCTATCTAATAAAGAGGGAACATGTTAATTAACCATGATACCCTCACAAATATGGCAGCAACCATAGCAATAATTGATTGCTATGCCCTCACAGACGGTAGTGCCCACAGCCACAAGATGTTGGTGCCCAGTCCTCTCAGCCCCACTGGGGTGGCAGGTGCGTGACATGGCTCAGGTAACCAGGGTTGGCCCAGGCTTGTGCTGCCAACAGTGGCAGCAGCAGGGGTGTGATGGGGACATCACCTTCCCCTGATTACCGGTTACCTCCCACCCCTGAGGACTGCTGGACTGTGAGAGGGGGCAGGTTGGACTGAGGGACCACCCCCCTCTAGTGCATGAATTTTCATTCACTGGGCCTCTAGTAACTATAAGAGACTGTTTTGACAAAGTTCATGAAAATGGTTCTACGAAAAGGAAATTACTTGCTTTAATAACCCTGACAGTATTGGTGTTAAATGTTTTGCATTTTCTTTGGTGATTTGCATACAGATGGGGCCATTGGACTTAGAACTATGTTCTTTTGTGTTTCGTCCCATTTCTACCACAAGAAATGAGTTGATATGCAGACCAAGTCCTAAAAGAGCCAGTGATTTTAATTAGTTTTGAGATAGGAGTTAACCAAAATACAGCATTGGGATTAGAATTGGAAGGATACTGTTCTGCCTTAACCATTTTTATCCTGGCCTAGCAAAGCTTTTACATTGCCAGAGGATTTTAGGACTGATGGAGTTTAGAAACATATAGTCCAGGTGAATTAGGACTGATTCAGCTTTTTCCACTATATTGTGCTTTCCTTCCTTTCAAAATATAAAACACAGTGGTTTTCAGTTAAATATAGAGAATTTAAAAGGTAGATGGAAATTGCAAAAGAAACTCATCCCTGCTAATTTAGAAGATTTCTGGTTTTTTTTTTTTTAAGGATGCTGCGATCAACTCAATTTATTACCTGAATGCACAAATTCTTGAGCTAGGCATCTCTGAACCTTTTGTGGTCAACTTGAAGACCTTAGAAACTTTGAAGCCTTTTAGAAACATATCTTGGCATTTCAAACAAACACATCATATCAATGTTACCTCCTCTCTGTAAAATTTAGTGTTAGAAATTGTCCTTTTTTCTGAGTCTGAGTCTTTTGTCCATCATTCCACCTATCTAGAATACTCCCTGCTTCTTTTCTTTTCCCTTTCTTCCTTGAATACTTAGCTCAAACCCCAAGTTCTCAAAGGTTATTCATATCCTCAGCTTTGTTTGGTTACTATTCAATTCATTTGTCAAGTAATGTTAACACATAGTATCACTTTTTACACTGCAATTATTTAAGTGTTATGCAACTTTTAACATTTTGATACCCATTTAAGCTCCATATTGCAAGCTTTTAGAGAGTAAAAACCATGACCTCTCCAACTTGGCATTCAACAAAATGCAGGTCAGAGTGCATAGCACAAATTGTATGTTTAGCAAATAATTGTAATTTGGATTTTATATTATCATAAGATTTTGTTTTACAAAAACAATTTTACAAAAGCTTATCAAATGAAGGTGTGCATATAAATGTTTATTTTCATTTAATTTAATATGTGTGAAAATATATCTAAAAATTAAAATTATAAATATCAATTTATTTTATGTTTTAAATAAACTCTAGCATTATAAAATGTAATTATTATTTTTGGTGACAGTTTCTAAACTTAAAATTTTAAAACATCTTGAATCTGTGTTTAAATATGGTCATTTTAATATCAAAATTTAAATCTGCTGACAATAAAAGACCAACTCCTATAAAAGCAGAAAGTAAAGTAAATGTATTTTTATTAAAGACATCTAGAAAAAAAGGTCACTTCAGAAAAGATCAAAGTATAAGAATACTTTGTTTTATACCTTCCAGATAAAATAATAAGTAGCACAATTAATGGAAAGGTAACTATATCCATTAGGACTCAGAATCTCCTGAAACTTTAGAGGTGATGGGTCCTAAATTTTTATGGGCTTTATCTCCTGATCTCGTGTTCACACGTGTTTCATTAAGCATCTAAAGTACTTGGGTTTTTTTTATTTATTTTTTATTTTGCTCGTCAGATCCAATCAGCAGAATGCCATCAATGTAATGGACTGGTATATTCCTTTTCTATTGCTTCCATAACAAATAACCATAAACTTATTGTCTTAAAACAATACAAATTAATTACAGTTTTAGTGGCCAGAGTCCTCAGGATTTGGAAGGGCTATGTTCCTGCTGGAGGCTTTAGGGGGAAATCCATTTTTTTCCCTTGCTCCTCTGGGACCCCTGCTTTCCTTAGCTGGTTGGCCCCTTCTGTCTCTTCAAAATCAATAGTATAGTATCTTCAGATATTTCTCTCTCTTCCCCCCCCCCTCTCTCTCTCTCTCAATCTCCCTCTCTCTGACAGCTCATTCTATCATCACAGATTCTTTATTCTCCCTCTGCCTCAGCCCTCCTGCCTTCCTTTCGTAACTACACTTGGCCCACCTGATGAGTCCTGGATAATTTCCCACCCCAAAGCCTTAATCACTTTTGCAAATCCTCTTTTGTCCTGTGGGTAGTCACAGGATTTAGGTATTAGGATATAGGTATCTTTACAGGACTGTTATTCTGCTATCACAACTAGTATGACATTGCATGGAATGACCATATTATGGCCAGGAGGAGAGTTGATGTAGCTCTGAGGTGCACTAATGGCCCTTCAAAGTAAAAATGCTTCTTAATTGGTAAATAGAATAAAAAGCATTTGCTAGGTCAATAATGGTATACCAGATACCAGCAATGGTATAATCTGCTACAGTATAAATATAATATTTGGAACAATAGTTACAATGGTGTTATTATCAGATTAAGGCCATGGTAACTCATGCTAAACCTCCACAATTCATCCATTTTATTAAGCCTGAATAAATTAATTAAGGATACCCACTTCCCATGCTGAGTTTGCACCCTAGTTATGGGTCTAGTGGCCAGAAGAAGTTGGTGGGATAATAGTGGAAGAGCTTTGAAAATAATGAGCATCCTGCCTGGGCCATTGTTCGAGGTGAGGTTATTACAGTGACTTTTTAAGCAAGGGAAAGCTTCTCTCCCCAGATTGGGGAGAGCAAACATTTTCCACTGGCAAAAGAGACTTGAAGTGATGTGAGTTTTCCAATTTCTCAGTCTCAGACAAATCCAAACAGATCTCCCTAGTCCTCCCTAAGCTTCAGCATCATCATTTTCAAGAGAGACTTTGAAAATCACAAAATTAAAAATTGTAGTTGCTTTTCAGTAATAATAGTCTTGTGGCTAAAATAATAAAAGATTCTTTGAGGGCTGCTGTGGAAGTTTTCTAACATGACTTGAAACCAGAGTTTGAATACCCAAGGCTCTCATTTTCTTTCTTTAGCAAGTCAGTGCACTCAGAAGCCTCCAACTCAATCACACCACTGTCCTTGTGTTACAGAGAACCAGAATTATCAAATAATGCCAGAGAGTTTGGAGTTACACATTATTCACCATGGCGGGCTTAGAGAAAATGAATTCAAATTCTAAGCAAAGCTACAAGCAGAACTTCCCTTTTTATTAAGGAGCAAGCCTTATGTGCACTTAGTGGTTATCTTGCTACTGGCCTTGAAAAAAACATATTTCTATCCAATTAAAAATGCACCTGACATGGCATTGAAATTATGAGATATCTAGTTTCTAGCCTACAAGGTCATCTTCCCCATTATTCAAGCAGGTTAAAGCAGGCTAGAAAGCAAAGATTTTGTTTTGTTTTCTTTGTTTGTTTATTTTAGAATAAGAGGCCGCCTAAGAAAAACAGCAGATAATTCCAAACAGTAATTTTACAAAATAGGGGTTAGCCTTTTCATTCTCCTCCCCACCCTCCCACCCCCTGCCCCTTGTCCCAGAAGCTTTTCAACCTTGTGGTACAATAATTATGGGATGTTATAGTGAACAGGGATGATGAAACTCTTTTACTGCTTCCTGCTGGAAAGGGGAGATGTCTAAAGGGTTAACATCCCATTTTTTTCTCTTGAAGAGGTTTGTAGGGAATTCTTCTGGCTTGAAGGACCACTTGCAGTTTACAGGCATCTAAATAGGATGAGATAAAGTGAGTTAACAGATTTAGAAGACATGATCCTAGGGTTATGGCTATGAATAGCATTAACAGTCCTGTCAATGGGAGGAGCCATTTCCAGATACCGCCCCCCACCCCCCTATGCAGCCCAGGTCTCAGATAACTCCTGTCATATTTTTGAAGCTCGATAAGCTAGTTTCTTGGCCCCATTTCTTACAATACCAGACTGTTTAGCCTAAAAACAGCATTCTTCCTCAAGGAACAGGCACAGCCCCCCTTTCTCCACTATGAGAAGGTCTAGTCCTCTTCCATTTGGAGAGTAATGGCTGCCAGTGAGTCAATCTGATCCTGCACTACAATACTTTGAGCTATTTCTTCTAATCTGTCAGCAAAGTCTTTGGAAAGGCTCTGATAGTAGGAGAGGGAAGTTGCCAATCCCCCTATTCCAGTGCTAACTCTGCTGTAACGCCAAGCATTACAAGGAGAGGAATTAGCTGGACTGGTCTTTTGTATTGGAAATGGTGTATTACTGGGACAAGAAAGGACAGATTGTGGGGGACTATGTCTATGTTGGGTGAGAGATAGATGAGAGTGCAAGTCCCTGTCCAGTTTGTGGGTAGACAGACATATGTGTTTTGCTCACAGAGGAAGATTTCCTGATTATGGAGACAAGCTGAAAGATGTAGAGAAAAAAGGTGAGTTGCAGAGTATGGGGGTCTCTGTCTTGATTCTGCGCTCTATGTTGAGAGGGTGGGCTGCCATGGTGCTTCTGATAAGGGGTGACAGGTGAGAGGTTGAGACTCTTTCACAGTGAAAATGGGTAGGAATACTAGTATGAGGTGTTATCCAAGGGAAAACGTGAGAGGGAAGGAAAAGAACAATTGAAGTCTCAGGCATGGACTGTTGGATAAGAAATAAAACTGGTCATAGAAAATGACCATGGGCTTCGGGGAGACCTGATAGTCAATCTGTTGGGACCAATAGGTATTTGGTAGTGCCAGTTTGACTGTGGTGCTGCAAGCAGAAGATGGAAAGTCATCTATTGGCATATTGCCTGTGATCTTGTAAAGCATAAAGGGGCCTAAGCTAGCAGTGGGGTATGTAGTATGATAGGGCCTGTGACTGGGAGAGAGGATGAAGCTATATTAGCAAGAGATTGAACGAAGGTACAAAAGAAAAGGGAAACTTGGTTTGCCTGGGCAGTAGGATAATCACCTAAGAGGTGTCACCTCTTTCAGAAAATATATCCCTCTTCTCTTTCTTATAAGCCAGAGTGATTTTTTCCTGGTTCCATCCCTCAATAGGTGTAAGGATAGTGACATATGTTGAAGAAGAGAGGGAAAGGCAGAGCCAGTACTCTCTGGCTAAGGCTGAGTTGGTCTTATTTAAGAGGGAAAGGGTAAGGTTAAGCGTTCGGTAGAGGTAGTGAGAACTTAGGAAGCTCTCAAGAGGCAGAGTGTAGACCTGTGAGTGGTCCAAATTAAGAGTTCAGTAACAGTAAAATAATTAGCCTTAGCTTCATCTTGTTCCTTTGCTGTGTAGGAAGCAGTAATTTTATGGTGCCTCTATGTGGCAAAAGTGATTTCTGCCCCCATTTTGGCTAAAAGGTCTCTACCCATCAGAGGTACCAAACAGTCTGGCAAGTACAGGAATTCATGAATTACTCGGTGGCTGCCAACTTGGCATCAGGGAGGATGGCAGAATGGTCCCCAGTAGCTCTAGTAATGGTGACAGTCTTCCCAAGAAAGGCGCCCGTTTCTGTGTGACTACTGAGTGCTCCACTCCCGTATCAATCATAAAGTCTACAGTCTGGTCCCCAATTTTCATTCTGACCATGGGCTCATGGGGGCCCAGCTGAAAAGAACCTGATCTGGCCTAGTCAGAGCCAGCTGCTGTCAGCCCAATAAGGTCTGCTTCAGATGATTCTGATTGATAGCCACTGGGTGGAAAAGGGGGCCCAGTTTTCTGGCTCTGCAGTTTGGGACATTTATTCTTCCAGTGCCCTGTCTGCTAGGCACACTGGTCTCCTCTCAGCCTTGCTCTTCCTTTCCCTTCTGATCTGTCTTCTTGCTTCCCTTTTTGGGCTGTCGGGGGGCCCAAACCTCTGAAAGCCGCTGCTATCACATTGGCCCTTCCTTGTATTCTCTTTTCTTCTCCTTTTTTGCTGCCCTGTTTCTGTTGATGAAAACCTTGTTGGGTATCTCTAGCAGTTCACTAGCATTTTTTCTTGCAAACCCTTCCAGCTTCTGTAATTTTCTCCTGATATCAGGCTGGGCTTGGCCTACAAAAGCAGTATTTACAATGGTTTGAGTGTCTGGGGCCTCAGGGTTAAAGGGAGTATAGATTCGGTATGCCTCACACAGTCTCTCATAGAAAGCTGCTGGACTTTCATCAGGCTTCTAGAAAACCTCAGAGATTTTAACCATAATAGTGGGCTTCTTGGCTCCAGCCCTGACCCCCTGGCAGAAATCCAGTCGATATTTTTCTAACCTGGTCTTTCCGTCTTCTGAGTTTTGGGACCAATTAGGTTCCCCATTGGTGAGGGCCTCCCTTGCCCATCTGTCTGTGTCTAATGTCCCTGCCGGGGCCTGGGTCTGGAGCCACTTCCGAGCCTCTGTCATTACTTTCATACGCTCCTCAGTGTTAAAGAATACAAAAAGGAGCTGCTTGCAGTCCACCAGGTGGGCTTCTGGGTCTGGTTTTTCAGAATAAGCTGGGGTATGTCGCTTCCAATTCAGAATGTCATTTGTGGTAAAGGGCTGAAAATAATAGACCGGCTTTCCTTCTTGTAAGGTTCCATCTTCATCAAGCACTTGGGCACCCCGAATCTCCCTGAGAGGCATCTGATGTGCCAGCTGTTGTTTGGGCCCTTGATCGGCTGAACGCAAGCAAGCGCTCAACCGGCTCTGGAGAGCCTGGTGGGGGGAAGTGAGGTTTCCAGACTTTCCAGACCTTCCAGGCTAGCAGGGGGAGCACTTGGTGCTGCCTGTTGCTCATATGGTGGTGGTAAAACTGGTGGGACTTCCTCAAGGGGAGGGGAGGGAGGAGAGGATCCTGTAGAATAAGGGGTTGAACTTCCTTCTGAGGGACCTGCTCTTGCCCTGCCTGCCTCTTCACTCCTGCTACTAAAAACTTACTCTGTCCCTTCTTACACATGCAGAACCAGACCCAAGGAGACAAAGTTTGAGTAATTTCTAACCAGCTTTCTTTCTATGTAGAGAAATTGATCTGGGTGTCCAGGTCTCCTGTGACCACATTTCCAGACCACCTTGATTAATCCTTCATCTAAAGAGCCTTCCGAGGACCAGCTAACCCTGAAGGCTGGCCATTCCACTGCACAGAATTTCCTCAGTGTTTCGGGGTTCATTTTATACCATAGTTTCCATTGAAACCCTTTTCAAAATTTTTCAACATGCAATTGAGAACAGTGGGTTTACTTTGTCCTGACCCCATGATTATCGGTGGCACAAGAACAGACAAGGGAGGGGTGACCTGTTTTCACAGATCCTCACTCAGATGCCTGCCTGGCTGCGTCCCTTGGGAGCTTAGATTCCTCTTAGCTAAGATGCACTTGAATAAAATCCAGACCTGGTCACTTCCACATGGGGGTGAGTAACCATTATGCCATATGACGAATCACCGAACTGCAGATTGGGGCCCACTCAGACTCTGTAACTGAAGTTGTGGAGTCACACAAAGGATAGGAGAGGGCAGGCCCTCTCCCTCCACACTCACACACTTTCACCAAGTGTTCACTTAGAGTTTAAACAACAATCCACCCAATTCCTGATTCCTGATTAATTTGCCTGAGGAAAAAACCATGTGGCTTCCAGGGAGGTGATCAAGTTACCCCTCCCACTCACTTGGAGTGGGCTGGAATGACGCGGCCCCTACCTTACTAGAAGTGTCTGTCCGCTCTCTCCAGATGCTGGCCAGGTTCTGGGCTGAGGTCTGGAGGGCCAAGAGTACCCCAGTTTAATTCTGCTAATTTAGCAGAGCGGCTCCTCCGAAAGGCCTGTCCAACGCTCCCAGGCCCTAAACCCAGTCCACTCACCAGAAGCTAAAAAGCCTCTTAAGCGTACCATGCTGCTGCCTTATCTAAGTTTGCCTGAATTCCCCCCAAATAGAGCCTCTTTAAGGGGGTTCAAGAAAAAGTTGACAGGAGAGAATCCAAGAATGCGGGATAGGTAAACACCTACACTGCTGCCTTGCACAACAATTTCAAAATTACAACTAAAAGACAGAACGAACATCATCCAGAACCACAGGAAAGCTGGCTGAGTGGAAATTCTACAACTAGAAGGAAAGAGAGGGGCTCACAGAGACCCAGAGGAGCTGCAAAAAGCTGAGGTACGGAGATGTGGCCATGGAGAGAGCGGGTGCCGGAGTACTTGGCTGGCTTTCTCTGGCGGGAGGGAGACGGAGACTCTCAATGGCATTGAACTCCTTATCCTTCGACACTAAATCCCAGATCCAGCTGAAACTCATACAGGGGGGACTTTGGACTGTGAAAAGGGAGAAGTGCATGGAAATTTAGGGGAGTCGCAAAAGATCAGAAGTCTGGTGATACCCATGGCACTGTGCGCAGAGGACCGACTGCTGATTGTGCTGCAGGCTTTCACAAGTGGGCAGGAGACAGACTCTCCCAACTGCGCCACTTCTAATTCCACTAAACCCCAGTTTCAGGCGAAACTCTGAGGACCCAGGCTCATATGGTCCTGGAGCGCAGGGGAGTTGGAGGGGCAGCAGTCTAGAGGCACTGCAAGGGTGCTTGCACAGGGACCGCTCCAGTGATAACTCAGTCACGTGAGACTCAGGGGCCGTGGAGAGCGGGATGGACTGGAAGGCAAGGCGGTTCCTTAAGCCCTGAGACTCCATCCATCCCAAGCTCAACAGAGAGGCTTTTGCAGTTTTGCAAGTCTGGTATCATAAGGCTGAATCCAACACAGAAGTTCTCCCAGCATAGTGAAAATGCCCAGACAAGGGAAGGGATCACAAACAAAAGAAATGGGGGAAAAGAAACGACTGGATATAGAGTTCAAAACCACACTTATAAGGTTTTCCAAGAATATCCTAGAAAATTTGGATAAAGTTAGCGAGACCCAAGAGGAGATGAAAAAGAACCAACTAGAGATGGAAAAGATTCAACTAGAGATGGAAAAAGACCAACTAAAGATGGAAAAGGACCAACTAGAAATTAAACATACACTGACTGAAATAAAAAATTTTATACAGAGACCTAGCAACAGACTAGAGGAAGGCAAGAATCACGTAAAAAAATTGAAATATAAAGAATGAGAAAACACTCAACTGGAAAAGCAAGAAGAGAAAAGAATCCAAAAATGTGAAGATAATGTAAGGAGCCTCTGGGACAGCTTCAAGCGTACCAACATCAGAATTGTGGGGGTGCCAGAAGAAGAGATAGCAAAATACTGAAACCTATTTAAAGAAATAATGATTGAAAACTTCCCACATCTGGTGAAAGAAATAGACTTACAAGTCCAGGAAGCACACAGAACCCCATATAAAAGGAATCCAAAGAGGACTACACCAAGACACATCATAATTAAAATACCAAGAGCAAAAGACAAAGAGAGAATATTAAAAGCAGCAAGAGAAAAACAGTTTATTACCTACAAGAGAGCACCCATATGACTGTCAGCTGATTTCTCAACAGAAACAATGCAGGCCAGATGGGAGTGGCAAGAAATATTCAACGTGATGAATAACAAGAACCTACATCCAAGAATACTCTATCCAGCAAAGCTATCATTCAGAATTGAAGGGCAGATAAAGAGCTTCATAGATAAGAAAAAGCTTAAGGAGTTCATCAATTCCAAACCAGTATTATATGAAATGCTGAAAGGTACTCTTTAAGAAGAGAAAGAAGAAAAAGGTAACAGATAAAAAATTATGAACAACAAATATGTATCTATCAACAAGTGAATCTAAAAATTAATGGAATTAAAAATTTGATGAACAGAATAAACTGGTGAATATAATAGAATCAGGAGTGGACTGATAATTCTTTGGGGGAAAGGGGTGAGGGATGTACAGGTAGAGACTGGACAAAAATCATATACCTATGGATGAGGTCAACAGAAGGGAGGTAAGGGTAGAGGGAATGGTGGGAGCGTGTGGAGGGGAGCCATGGAGGGGAAAAAAGAGGAACAAATGTAATAATCTGAATAATAAAGATTTAATTAAAAAAAAGAAAGAAAAAGAAAAAGTTGACAGATATAGTATACTAGAAGCCCAGCACACAATTAAATTGTGCAGGTAGAATCTGGAGGCCTGACCTCCAGCAGTCAGGGTCATTTTCTGCCCTTTCTCCAGTCTCCAAGCTGAACGCCACCTCTGCTGACAGGCTTTCAGCCCCTATCACTGGTGGGGCTCAAGATGCTGCTAGAAGCTGTGGGACACACCCACAACCTACCTATCCTGGTGGGAGCAGCCCCGAGTGGGCAGCACATTCCATCAGTGGCTGGCCTGGTGCACGCGCATGAAGGTGAAGTTGCCAGTGCCCAATTTCCTGCAGGCCTGAGCATCTGTGCAGCCGGGAATAAGCTGGTGATCCAAACAGCCTGACAGCCAGCCTAGTCCTGCCACTCACCCTGATTCACCATCACTGATCCATTGGAGCGTGAGGACTAAGGGGAGGGACCAGAGGTCAAAAGTTCAACAGATTCACTAGTTGCCAATCCCCAGTCCCACCCGAGGCGAGGACAGACTGAAAAGTGGTCAATGCCACCTCATGACTCTTCATTTGGTCATTTTGGTCATGATGCCTCTTGGCCTTTTATTATTATGACTAGAGGTCCAGTGCACAAAATTAGTGCACAGGGGGCTGTCCTTCAGCCCAGCCTGCTCCCTCTCCAATCTGGGACCCATCAAGGGATGTCCGACTGCCTGTTTAGGCCTGATCCTACCTGGGTTAGGCCTAAATGGGCAGTCAGCCATCCATCTCATAATCCAGGACTGCTGGCTCCCAACTGCTCACCTGCTTGCCTTCCTGATTGCCCCTAACCACTTCTGCTTGCCAGCCTGATCAGCCCCTAACCACTCTCCTGCCAGCCTGATTGATGCCTAACTGCTCTTCTGCCAGCCTATTTGCCCCTAATTGCCCTCCCCTGTGGGCCTGGTCACCCCTAATTGCCTTCCCCTTCAGGCCTAGATTCCTTCCCAACTGCCCTTCCCTGCAGGCCAGGTAACTCCCAACTTCCCTCCTCTGCCAGCCTGGTCACCCCTAACTGCCCTTCCTTGAAGGCCTGGTCCCTCCCAACTACCCTCCCCTGCTGGCCATCTTGTGGTGGCCATCTTATGTCCACATGGGGGCAGGATTTTTTGACCACATGCGGGTAGTCATCCTGTGTGTTGAAGTGATCGTCAATCTGCATATTACTCTTTTATTAGATAGGATAGAAGCCTGGTGCAGCTGGTTTGCCCTGAAGGGTGTCTCAGATCAGGGTGGGTGTTCCCTTGGGCATGGAGTGGCCTGGGAGAGGGGCCTGTGGTGGTTTTCAGGCTGGCCATGCCCCCTGGCAACCCAAGTGGGGGCCCTGATATCTGGTATTTATTTATCTTCTACAATCAAAACTTTGTAGCCTGGAGTGGAGCCAAGCCTTCTGCTCACTTTGTGGTGGCAGCCAATGAAACTTGGTTGCCTTAAGCGGAGGCCTGGGATGGGCAGGGTGTGCGGAATGCTTGGCTTCTTCATTGCCGGGGGCAACCCAAGCCTCCCTCCTGCTTTTTCTGTGGCCATAGCCATCTTGTTTAGGTTAATTTGCATACTTGCTCCAGATTGCCTTGTGGGCATGGCTTGTGGATGTAGCGGAGGTATGGTCAATTTGCATATTACTCGTTTATTAGATAGAATTAATTTGCTAGGGCTGCTTAAATAATGTAAATTAATTTTTTCACAGTTCTGGAGGCTAGAAACTCAAGACCAAGGTGTCAGAAGGTTTAGTGTCTTTTCTTGCTTCTCTCCTTGCTTTGCTGATGACTGCCTTCTTACCATTTCTTCACATAGTCATCCCTTTATCTGCATGTTATCTGTGTCCTCAGCTTCTCTTTTTATATGAGCATCAGTCATATTATTTTAGGTCCCACTCTAATCATTTCACTTAGCTTTAATCACATCCTTAAAAGACACTATCTTCAAAAGCAGACAAACTCTGAGGTACTAGGGATTAGGTTTTTGATCATATGAATGGATGGGGAGCAATTCAGCCCATAACACACTGCCTCTAGAAAGATTTCCTTAAAACTTTCTCTAGGAGTAAAGAAATATGCCACAAAATAGACCATTAAAGTGAAAAGTGAATATAATTGTGGGAAAAGGTATAAAATATGAGATGAAGAATTGCTATAAAGTCGACTGGGACACCTAGAAGATACTATCTGCTGAATGTAGGCCTTGCCCACTATTGTCTTTGTAGAGGTAATGACTTGGATGAACATAAACATAACTTATTGATGTATCTTAAAAATAATCACTTTCTTGTGTCACTGTTTTGGTAGAATCCTGACAGAAAAATGAAATAGTATACTGTGTTTTCAGAATTCACTATTCTTCCTCATCCAAATGATACATATTTACCATGCTAGTTCAGACCACAAGTACTAAAGACATTCTAAAAACTCCTAAAATATGTGGCTACTTTTGCAATTACTATATTATTGTTATGTATTTTTTCTAGGTTGGGGCTGAATAAAAGATAATGCAGTTGCCTCAAGTAGGTTGTACAAGTTTCCTAAACACAGATTTGACACATATGTCATGATTCACAAAATGTCTACATTGCATTTTGTGATGTATTTCAAATAAAAAATATGGTGTCCATTGGCTACTTAGATTTAAAGTTGAATTAATTAAATTTAATAAAATATAAATTTAGTTCCTCAGTTGCACTAGCAACATTTCAAGTGTTGAACCGTCATGAGTAGCTGCCATATTGAACAGCACAGATAGAGAACATTAGCATTATCACAGAAAGCCTATTGGACAGCACCAGCATTGATCTAGATTGTTTTTCAGGTAGACACCTATAGATAAATAAATACCTTCTTATTTAAAGAACCGAACTTGTACTGTGAGCTATTTGGTTTCTATAACAGTTAACAATGCATTCAGCTATAAATAACAAAAAACCAGCTATGGTGACTTAAACAAAGAAAAGTTAGGTATTCCTATTGCAGATTCAGCCATTCAACAATATTAAGGCCCATGTTGCCATGATTGAAAGGTAACTACTTTGGCTTCAATTATTACATGCATATTTAAGGTAAGAAGGATAAAGGAAATATGTGGCACCTGTATCAGGAAAGAATAAAACTTCCCCCAGAAATCCCTTAGCCAACTTTGACATGTATCTTAACCACACGGACTTTCTACATCTAATCATGGAAGATGGTAAGGACTAATATATTGGGAGTCATAGTTGGGAAAGCCAGCCAACAAACTGTCACAGCTTTCTAGTAGGATTTATGAGAAATATTTTCTATAATCACAGGGATTGATATTAACAGATGCAGAAGATTATGTCCCATTATTCTTAAAAAGAGAATAGGTATTTAAAGTTTGGGCTTATTCAACAATACATATTACCAATATTGACAAAGTAGGAAGTGGCTACCTCTACCTGAATTAGATGCTGACTGTGATAATAATTGTGGGTACATAGTGCAGTTGTGAAGTATGTCTGTTACTGGCAGGCAATGAGATGAAGAAGAAAGTGGATAGATTTTCTTTTACCTATGGTTATAACTAGTAAGTTAATTAGGTTAGTTAGTTTGATCATCTGCAGAATAGAGATTATTGTGAAACTCAAATTAGCCAACATGTGTGAGGTGTGTTTGGTGTGGAATAGCCATTTCATAAATGTTACTTCTGATTCCTACTTCTTTGCATATGCTTTGCAGAGTGGTCTCCAACTGAGCGATCAGAAATGACCATTGACAATTTCAGAAAATGTCAGAAATTGTGCCCTTTTTCAAAGTAACATGAAGTATTAGCATAATCACATACATTCAGCAAAAAAATATATCTTAAGTCCTTTGTTTAAATCTAGCGATATCAAACATCACTATGTGTTCTTTTGTTTGCCTGAAGTTTACAAGAACTAAACATGATTGAATATTATTTTTTTCTCTTAAATTTCTTTTGCTTAGTTACCTCACAGATCTTATAACAAAGACAACCTCTGCTTAATGAGTTTCAGAAACTAAATTGCCTTGGTGAGGAGGCACATGTGGGAGGAGAGGTGATCTTTGGAGCACATGTGGGGAATCATGACAGAAAGGCCTCTTTACATCCTGAGGTACTTTAGGAAAGAAAGGCGGTTTCTCAAACGAAACCAGTTGGGCCTCAGCAGAGCCATTCTGGGGAAAGAGGAAGGGGCTGGTAAAGATTTACAAAAAATAAAATAAAATCTTCCCTAAAATTAAGAACAAGAACCTTGGAACCAAACAACCATCTTCAGGGTGAACAATGCAGATTTTGAGAAAGGTATAGGGTTAGAACAATCGTTTTGAATTGCTACTGTTTTTTTTTTAAATTGTTCTCCTCCCTCGGATATGGTATCCAACTGGGGCTGCAATCAGCTTCATTATGCTTATATTAAAAGAAGTAGCACAGCCCTAACCAGTTTGGCTCTGTGGATGGAGAATGGGTCTTCGGACTGAAGGGTCCCAGGTAAGATTCTCGTCAAGGGCATGTACCTTGGTTGCGGGCATATCCTCAGTAGGGGGTGTGTAGGAAGCAGCTGATGGATGTTTCTCATGGATGTTCCTAACTCTCTATCCCTCTTTCTTCCTCTCTGTAAAAAAATCAATAAAACATATTTAAAAAAAATAAAAGGAGTAGCACAAAGGGAACAGGTATATCTGAGAAAAATATGTTGTAAATAGTTGCCCAGATGGAGAGTAATCTGGGAATCCTAGGTTTCCCCTGCAAAATAAATTGGCTTATAAATTTCTTTGGCTCTTGCAATGTAGCAAGGACTTTGAAGATGGACAAAGAAGCTATTTCTTCTTTGTTGCTATTATTCAAATTGAAGTTTTCCTAAAGCTTGTATCAGGCACTTTCTTCTGAAATGAGGCTCTACTCTTTTCATGTACACAGCAAGAAAGAATTCACAGAAGGGTAATTACTAGTCGAATGATTGAATGAGATAAGATGAAGAGTGATGAGTATATTTAGCTAGGTAGTGAGGAAGAGAATGGTAAGCATTTTGTTCCATATTTGGAAATCAATAAATTGCAAGGGCCAAAGGGAATTATTTGCTGTGTTACTTGAGGCATAATGAAGCATAACAAGGTAAAATGAAAGTAAGGAGAATATAGTGAATACTTTATTTGAAGTATCTCCTGCCAGGAGCAGTTACAGGTTAGTCTTCTTAGAACAGGCCTCATTTAGCACAATGGGCTTTCTCTGGGATTGGATGCCACCCAGTACAATGTAGAATCCTTTCTTCCAGAGAGGTACCATGAGAACTTTTGCTGGAGATTTAAGATTATTTTAGGCTGCCACTAGAATAATGTTGCAAGAAGCAATTATCTATTGCTTTGCATATTCAACAGTTTAGAACTACATGCTTTCTTTTTCGTTAACATTGTCTTGGTTTGGGTATCCATAAAAGCAGAGTTTGAAATAAGAATTCAGGGGCATGCGATTTATTTGGGACATGCCTTCAGGAAATAGGAGGAAGGGAGGGAGGAGGAAAAGCCAGTAAAAGCTGCAATACGTATAAATATTCTTTTCTCTTGTAGGCAATGGGGGCTCAGTTCTCAGAATGCCTCCCATAGAATTCTCTCTGTTAGGTATGGGAGGTGGAAACATTTATCTGCTGGTACTTATTGTGGTTGATTAAGGATTACCTTCAGAGATGTTTTCCCAGCACTTTCAGGGTTTGGCTTCCCACAGGTTTGTCAAAAACTCCAAAGCAGAAAAATAAAGGTTTCATGGGGTAGGAAACAGTAATGATACATGGAACTGTCCAGCACAAATGTAGCTAAGATTAGAGGTGGGCCAAAGAGATGGTTCTCAAACCACGGGGGCAGTACCTGCTACAAACCCAGATTACCTCCCTAAGCACCTAACTCATCAGATTCAGACTTGCCAAGATGGACAAGCATTTTGTATAGCAACTTTGACTATGAAATATCAGAGATTGTGCCCTTTTTCAAAGCTTACTATTTTCCACACTTATAGCATCTGTATTATTTCTTATGCCTTCTTAGGTCTTTATTAACTGCCAGATTCTTTTTTTTTTCATTTTTATGCAGAAATTATAATATGCCAAGTTGCCATTAACTTTTTCAAAAAAGTTAGTTTTCTATTGTGGATTACCACAAATTTAGCAACTTAAAACAATACAGATTTATTATTTCTCAGTTTTTGTCTCATTCAGTGCATTACCAAATAAGCAGACACTCATGATTTTTGTGCAACTTAGTAAAGTGATTTACATTCAATAAATGTAGGTTGGTTAGTTTTTCATTTTTATCCATTATTATTAAAAATTGGAAAACCAATATGTGCACATGATAAAAACTCAAGCATTGCAAAGATTTTTACAATAAAATGTTATTCTTCCTCTTACCTTGGTCCTCCAATCTCCCTTTCCTAATACTGTATAGTCATTGTTAATAGTTCTCTGTTTATTGTTCTATTCTAAAAGTTGCCTGTGGATATATAATTATTCCTATATATTCATTATAATGCCAGTGAGGTCATGTTGTATATATTGTCTGTACTTTGTTTATCACTGAACAAATATTAAAGATTGTTCAATACCAACACATACAGACCTACCTCATTCATTTTAATGGCCATCTGGTAGTCCATTTATATATGTGTTATTCATAAATCTAATTTTTCTGCTTTTCAAAATATTTCTAGCACTATAATAATCATAACATAATTACTAAATCCCATTTTATTAGCCAGGTTTGACTTGATTATGCTGTGGTGTATTAGTTTTCTATTGTGGATTACCACAAATGTAACAACTAAAAACAACACAGATTTATGATCTCTTAGTTTTTGTGGGACAGATTTCTGGGCATGGGTTTGCTGGGTCCCATGTTCAGTGTCTCACCAAGCTGAAAATCTATGTCAGCTGGGGCTGTAATTATATCCAAGGCTTCAGGTTTGCTTCCAAGCTCATTGTTTGCTGGCAGAAATAATTTCCTTGCAGCTGTATGACTGTGATCCCCATTTTCTTGCTAGTCATAGCTGGAGGTTGCTCCAGAAGCTGCCTTTGTTATTATATGCCTTTGTCTATAGGCATATAATAACATGGCTGTTTATTTCTTATATGCTAGTAGTAAAAGAAGATTTTAGGGGTAAAATTGACAGGGTTAGGGAGTTTTAGGAATTAAGGGGGTCCATGGAGGAGGGAAGCATAGTTGCTTGGGGCTTGGAGCTGCCAAAAGGCACACATTCACAAAGAACAAAAAGTGTCACAGGATAAGGGGATAGGAAGACAGCCACTTACTGAATATAGGGAAAAGCCACAGGGAATAGAGAAAGGGGAGAAAGAGAATTCTACCACTGAAGGGGGCAGGGGGAAGTGGAGGGCCCCACAAGGGGTTTGAGCTTTGAAGCTGCTATAGTGACCCATCAGAAGGGAATATTAGGACATAAAGAACTGTGGCCTTGATAAACCTTAGAAAAGGGGGTTTAATGGGCTATGCCCTGTGGGAACCCCTCCCCATGTGGGAATCTGTACTTGTTTCCAATAAGTTTCTACCTGTTTATATACCACCTTTGGTCCATGGCTTCATTCTTCAAATCCACCTGGACAAGAACCCAGGAAAGAAATCACCTTTGCATCCTGATCAGAGAAAAACCATTAGACTCAGTCACATTTCAGTAGGACTGTGTGCTTCTTGTTTCTTTTAAGGGCTCACCTGATCAGGTCAAGCTCAATCGCACCTACAATACTTTTTGTCATATCCCATGATATTTAAAGTACTTATTAACACTAAAGGGATCATGGGGGCCATTTCAAAAGTCTACTGACCACATGTAGCAGTAAGTACCACTAAAATATTGGTGGTTTAAAACAATGAAGGTTTATTTTGTACTCAATGTATATGTTTGTCATAGGAGCTCAATGAAACTTTACTGGTTGTAATGCAAACATTTATTCAGATTGATCCCTTGGCCTTTAAACATTGCTGATGGCCATGCCAATGGGAAAAGAGAGATCTGGGGAATATTGCTTTGAAAATTAAATGCTTTAGTCACAATTTATTGCCAGAATTACTTAAAGGCCAGGAAGTGAAGTACTACTGTATGCCTAAGAAACTGATAAAGCTAGACAACCTTTTTACACACATGTTGTTACAGGTGGGCTAATGTGGTGGTACTATACTCAAATAGCTAAAGGTCCTCACACTGGGTAGCACTTGTACTCTATTTTGAGACCTTTTATAATTAACTAGTGGTAGATTCCAGATGGTAGTTATAAGAAAAGTAAAATATTTTCATTCTCTGTTCCAAGACATCTGTCATTGAAGGCTGTTTGATAGCTTTGGGTCTTTCAGCTATAGGGCTTGCTCTGGAGTTTCTGTTGTATAGCAATTGATCTTGACAGTATGTAAATCTCCAAGGAGAGGATAGGTGGTCCAGAGGGCAAAAGAAGGGAGCAAGTGAGATGTAGGATGAGCAGTCAGCAAAAATTTGTCAGTAATAAAACAGGATGGATAGAGGGTATATTCTTCTCTGAGTTACTTTACAAAATTTTGCTTTCTTTCCAGAATTAAAATTTTAGAATGATTCCTGAAGTCCAACATTCTGTATATTCTACAATGTACTTTTCAAA
The DNA here is from genome assembly GCA_011751065.1 of Lasiurus cinereus. NCBI lineage: Eukaryota > Metazoa > Chordata > Mammalia > Chiroptera > Vespertilionidae > Lasiurus > Lasiurus cinereus. Next base: position 4,333,860 of record JAAGEH010000032.1, on the reverse strand, counting down.
TGAACAGTCAGTCTCTGTGTGACTATGTATAAAAACAGGAGCCTCACTACCCCCTAAGACAATGTATTCCTCCGGTGTGAGTAAAAATGTCAATTATCTACGCATGCAAAAAGAATTATATAGGCAATATCTGAGTACTCATCATCTAGCTCAGTAGTCAGCAAACTCATTAGTCAACAGAGCTGCAAACCGTGGCTTGTGAGCCTCATGTGGCTCGCAAGCTGCAGTTTGCTGACCACTGATCTGGCTAAAGCAATGGTCATGTTTTGCTGTTCTTGTTCCAGCTATCTCCCATTCACATTTTCTTTGCTGTATTATTTTAAAGCAAATCCTATACTAAAGATATCTGTTACCCATTACTTATCAACCATTTAATTTAGATAATTCTAAAATTACTTATGAAAACCTATTTGAATATTGTGCTAAAAGTTGGTTTTCTGTAAATTTTGCTCCATCCTGGTTTGTCTTTTTTTTTTAATTTTTTTTTATATATATTATTGATTTGTTACAGAGATGAAGGGAGAGGGATAAAGAGTTAGAAACATCGATGAAAGAGAGACATCGATCAGCTGCCTTTTGCACACCTCCTACTGGGGATGTTCCTACAACCAACATACATGCCCTTGACCGGAATCGAACCTGGGACCTTTCAGTCCGCAGGCCGACGCTCTATCCACTGAGCCAAACCGGTTTCTGCAGGTTTGTCTTTTTTGAACAAAGCAAAATAGTTTCTCTAATATTCATAAGACTATTGCAATCAGCAAACATTTCAATTCTGTTTGTTTGAATTATGATATCTATCTTTCCTCCCTACCCATCCAAATCATTTTGTCATAAAACATAATATTTTTATTTAACTGCCAGGCTTCTGATGAAATTTCTTTATTGTCTTAGCCATGCTTTTCTGAACACATTCCAAGTGGCCAAGGTATATCTTAAAATGAGATATTAGAACTAATTCAATTCCCTAGAGATGTTCTAACCACTGAAAAATGCAGTGCTGTTTCCGGGGGTCTGGATAGACATGCAGAGTGAATTTCTTAATAGGAAGGAACACTATTAACTCATATTGAACTTTTAGTCATCTAGAACAACTTAGCATTTTTTACATAAGTTATTACAAAAGGACTTTTATATATGTGTAGAATTTATTTGTTAAATCTAAATTCAGACTTAACATTTTTATCTCATACATCTTATTTCCACTTGTCTTAGTTCTGTCATTCTACAAATTAGCCAGTTCTCGGGGGTTTATGCTATACAAAAATTTCACAAGCCTGACTTACAGATCTACACATAGATGATAGTGAGGCAGGGGAGTGGAAATAAGCCCTGAGCTCTGGAATTAGACAGCCTGGGAAAAATCCTGGCTCTATACACTGGCTATGTATCATGAGTGAGTGCCCTTACCTTTCTACCCTTAATTCCTCCTCTTTACATTGGAAGATATGAAAGTGCCCACTTCATAGGGTTTTTGTGAGGAATAAGTCAGTTAGTATTTAAAGTTCTGAAAATTCCTAGCCTTAGTACAGAGTAAGGATTTAATATATGTGGCCTATTATTATGAATTAAACATGTTAACAGAGCTTGGTTAGGAGCAGAACTTGGAGGTAATGGACCAACAAACACTATTTAGACAGAGTCATTCAACCAGCCAAAATCCACCTAAATGTTTTTTACCCAAATGTCTGTGTGTGTGTATATATATATATATATATATACATATATATATATATATATA
>JAAGEH010000032.1:4282360-4332019 GCA_011751065.1 Lasiurus cinereus | reverse complement strand
TATATATATATATATATATATATATATATATATATGGCTACCATTCAAGACTTTGTAAAAATGCCTTGCTGATGTCAAGATCTACTATTTTTTTTCAGCTTCAGATTAATTTTTACATTAGTTAATTAATTATTATTTAAGCAACATAAGAGCTATAGCAAAATATCAAAAGTCAGTTTATTCCTTTTCTTTTAACAATTAGTTTGTACCCATCGTATTGGGCCTAGAATAAACACAAATATGTATCTCTTGACCCACCTAGCTAGGCATTCTGGAGTGGGCAGAAGAAGGAATAGTTGCTTTGGGAGTTTGCTCAGAAATATCCTGAAATCAGTTGATAGAGATTGGATTGTAAAACATGAGTTATGAATTAGCTGAGTTCATAAGCTGTAGTTGGTAAGTTTCCCTAACAAGGAATGCTCACCCCAAACTAAGAAAGTAATGTTCCAAGACAGATGGCTTGAAAAAGAGCAGCAATAGCAGCATAGGAGCAGTGGAAGAATATCTATAGAACATGTCTGATGAAAAAATGAATCTAAACTAGCCCAGAAAAGTAAGACTGCTACAAGTTATCACTATTTGCTTTAGGCAGATGAATTGTACATCTATACCAGAATTCCAATGAAATGCTTTGCAGTTTGAAAGAAAATTATGCATCTGTTGTTAATTTTCTTGGAATACCAAAGGATATGGGTTGCTTTTCACCATATCTGGAGCATAGTCATATAATAACCTTTTTATTTTTAATACTAGAGGCCTGATGCACAAAATTCGTTCACATTAAAAGATAATTAATTAGAGGAAATATTTTAATATTGCTATTTTCCCTTTCCCTATAATAAAAGTGTCAGAGATGAAAGGAAATTAGTAAAATCTATATGAAGATCTCCTTCCTGTCAGAGTCTGGGGCATGCTATGGGACTCAAAGTCAATTTCCCATCCACCTACATGTGCTTCAAAATCACACAAGACCTAGACTTGTGTGGCCCCACCCTCACTGGGCGAGATCCAGACCCAGCAGGCCACACCCCCCTCAAGCTCTGCTGGGCAGAGGCATAGCCTCAAGGCCCCCGTCAAGCCTCACCAGGCAGGGCGCACAACCTTAGGTCCTCTGGCCTTGCACTGGGTGGGGGTGCAGCCTCAGGTCCCCAGGCACATACTGGGTAGGGTGGGCATGGCCTGAGTTACCCCATCAAGCCCTGTTGAGCAGGGGGCATGTCTGAGGTCCCTCGGCCTGGCTCCAGGATGGTGGGTGTAGCCTGAGGTCCCCTCTCAAGCCCCACCAGGTAGGGGGTGCAACTTGAGGTCCCCTGTCAAGCCTTGCCAAGAGGGGGGCATGCCTTGAGGTCTTCCATCAAGCTCTGCCAGGCAGAGGGCATGGCCTATGGTATCCATCAAGCTCCGTTGAGGGCGGGGGGGGGGTTGAGCCCGAGGTCCCCCGTCAAGTCTCATCAGATGGGGATCACAGCCTGAAGTCCCCTGGCAAGCCCTGCTGGGCAGGCGGGAGGTGCAGGGAGGGGGGTTCCCTGCCCTGCCCATCACCACATAGCTTCAGGTCCCTGCTAATCACTCGTTAAGGCTTGTTATGGGAACCCCACCTCTGCTGTGGACACAGCCATCTTGTGTTGGCATGAGGGTCAATTTGCATATTACTGCTTTATTATATAGGATTGCAATGATTTGACTTAAAGTAGAATCTAAACAGCATGCCATATTTCACTTTAGGAAGAAACTGGGATTGAGGAGAAGCCTATAATTGAGAATTAAGAGAGGTATGATTTCTTCTTTCTTTTTCTCAGGCAGGTGTAATAAATTTCAGCTAGAAGGATGTTGGCTGCCAGTTGATAATGACACACTATATATACTAAAAGCCTGTAGGCCAAGAAAACAAATGGCCAGGCCTATATCAATTATCCTATTCTGTGTCTGGACATTTCCTCTCACTGATGGAATTTGAAATGTAAAGCTGGACCTAAATGGACTTACTATTCCAATGGTAAAATCACATTGGGAGACAATAACCCAGTGGAGACAATAACAGATTAAAGAAACCATTATTAAGAGTATAACATCTTCAATCCAGACAATTATTTATTTTTTAATATATTTTATTGATTTTTTTTTACAGAGAGGAAGGGAGAGGGATAGAGAGCTAGAAACCTTGATGAGAGAGAGACATCGATCAGCTGCCTCCTGCACGCCACCTACTGGGATGTGCCCGTAACCAGGGTACATACCCTTGACCAGAATCGAACCTGGGACCCTTCAGTCTGCAGGCCAATGCTCTACCCACTGAACCAAACCGGTTTCGGCATAAGTATTTACTTTTTTTTTTAATATTTTTTAAATTTATTTTTCTTTTTATTTATTTATTTTAATTAAATCTTTATTATTCAGATTATTACATTTGTTTCTCTTTTCCCCCCTTCATAGCTTCCCTTCACCCGGCTCACACCTCTCCCTCTACCCTTATCTCCCTCCCATTGACCTCATCCATAGGTGTATGATTTTTGTCCAGTCTCTCTCTGAGAATAATCAGTCCATTCTCCCTTTCTGTGCTCCTGATTCTATTATATTCACCAGTTTATTCTGTTCATCAAATTTTTAATTCACTTGACTTTTAGATTCACTTGTTGATAGATATGTTTTTGTTGTTCATAATTTTTTTATCTTTTACCTTTTTCTTCTTCCTCTTCTAAAAGAGTACCTTTCAATATTTCATAAAATACTGGTTTGGAGTTGATGAACTCCTTAAGCTTTTTCTTATCTGTGAAGCTCTTTATCTGCCCTTCAATTCTGAATGATAACTTTGCTGGATAGCATAATCTTGGTTGTAGGTTCTTGCTATTCATCACGTTGAATACAGTGGTACCTCGAGATACGAGTTTAATTCATTCCGTAACCTTGAGGCGTGGGAAACTATGAGATGCTCGAGTTGCGGTGAACTGCTGGGTCATGTGCAGCCAGCCCATCCGCCGGATTACTCCTATCTCAAATGTTGCTTGAATTTCAAAGCAAAAATCGCTTGCTCGACGGCTCGTATCTCAAATGTCTCCTATGTTAGGGCACTCATATCTCGAGATACCACTGTATTTCTTGCCACTCCCATCTGGCCTGCATCGTTTCTGTTGAGAAATCAGCTGACAGTCATATGGGTGCTCCCTTGTAGGTAATGAACTGTTTTTCTCTTGGTGCTTTTAATATTCTCTCTTTATCTTTTGCTCTTGGTATTTTAATTATGATGTGTCTTGGTGTAGTCCTCTTTGGATTCCTTTTATATGGGGTTCTGTGTGCTTCCTGGACTTGTAAGTCTATTTCTTTCACCAGATATGGGAAGTTTTCAGTCATTATTTCTTTAAATAGGTTTTCAGTATCTTGCTCTGTCTCTTCTTCTGGCACCCCTACAATTCTGATGTTGGTACGCTTGAAACTGTCCCAGAGGCTTCATCTTACCTTCACATTTTTGGATTCTTTTTTTCTTCTTGCTTTTCCAGTTGAGTATTTTCTGATTCTTTATATTTTAAATTTTTTACTTGATTCTTGCCTTCCCCTTGTCTGCTGTTAGGTTTCTGTATAATATTTTTTATTTCAGTCAGTGTATGTTTAATTTCTAGTTGGTCCTTTTCCATTTCTAGTAGTTTCTTTTTCATCTCCTCTTGGGTCTCACTAACATTATCCAACTTTTCTAGGATATTCTTGAAAAACCTTATAAGCGTGGTTTTGAACTCTATATCCAGTTGTTTGTTTTCCTCCATTTCTTTTGTTTGTGATCCCTTCCCTTTTCTCAGCATTTTCACTATGCCGGGAGAACTTCTGTTTTGGATTCAGCCTTATGATACCAGATTTGCAAAACTGCAAAAGCCTCTTTGTTGAGCTTGGGATGGGTGGAGTCTCAGGGCTTAAGGGAGAGCCTTGCCTTCCAGTCGGCCTTGCCTCCATGGCCCCTGAGTCTCACATGACTGGGCAATCGCTGGGGCGGTCCCTGTGTGTGGGCGTCTCTCACAGTGCCTCTAGAATGCTGCCCCTCCGACTCCCCTGCACTCCGGGACGATATGAGTCTGGTTCCTCAGGGTTTCGCCTGAAACTGGGGTTTAGTGGAGTTAGAAGTGGCATAGTTGGGAGGGTCTGTCTCCTGACCACTCGTGAAAGCCAGCGGCACAATCAGCAGTCAGTCCTCTGCACACAGTGCCATGCGTGCCGCCAGACTTCTGATCTTTTGCGACTCCCCTAAATTTCCGTGCACTTCTCCCTTTTCACAGTTCAACTTCCCCCGTATGGCTGGATCTGGGGTTTAGTGTCATAGAATAAGGGGTTCAATGCCTTTTAGAGTCTTCGTTTCCCTCCTGCCAGAGAAAACCAGCCAGGTACTCTGGCACCTGCTCTCTCCACGCGCATCCCCGTACCTCAGCTTTTTGCAGCTCCTCTGGGTCTCTGTGAGCCCCTCTCTTTCCTTCTAGTTGTAGAATTTCCACTCAGCCAGCTTTCCTGTGGTTCTGGATAATGTCCATTCTGTCTTTTTGTTGTAGTTTTGAAATTGTTGTGGGAGGCAGCAGTGTAGGTGTTTACCTATGCTGCCATCTTGGATTCTCTCCCCAATCCAGACAATTAAAAGCAAATAAACAAACAACAACAATGAAAACAAAACAAAACAAAAAAACAGCAGCAATAGTATAGGCCTCTACATTCAATGAGTTTTGGTAATGGCCTGGCATTGGAAAATATCAATTCCACTGAATCTCTTTTTTTTTGCAAATGTATGCAGATCTTAGAGAGAATCAGCTTTTTTAAGGCTGACAGGAAATAAAAACAGGCAGAGACATATGTTGAATTACCTCTTGCAGGGGTAGCTCTATGTAGTGTGGCCAGGACAAGAAAGCAGAATGAATTTACTCATCTGTACTCTGGACATAGAATGACAAGGGAAGTGACCAACTAATTTATTACAAAATTGAAAATTATTTCAACCCCACAGTAATTATTACAATTAGAGGACTGAAATGTCAACATTAATTTTTAATTATTTCTATGAAACTTTATTTAAAAGTGGTAATGATTCTTTCAATCATGGCAAGTAATATAACTAGTGACTATATAATGAGATATATACAATTCTTATTCTTTTAGTAAAGGGGTACCCATCTTACCTAGTAATAGACAAACATGTAAATTGACCATACCTCCTCTATGTCCATAGCCAATCAGAATGAGTATGCAAATTAACCCGACAAAGCTGGCAGTTAATTTGCACACATAGGGCCCCAGTGCCTAGATCACTGAGGTAGGCCCTGCCTGAGTCCTGAGCAGCCTGTGAAGGGCCTGAGTCAGGGTGCTCCTGGGCAGGGCCAAGGCTGCAATCAAAGCTGAGGGAGCAGGGGCAGAGCTGGTGATTGGAGGGAGCTGGGGGTCTGCTGCCCAGGCCTAAAGGGTCCGACAGAGGCTTTCAGCCTGTGCAGGCTTGGGCAGGAGCAAAGCCGTAGATCAGGAGCTAATGGCTATTGGCGTGAACTACAGAGGAAACTCCTTTTCTGACTGATCATTGGCTAAGATTTCCATATGACACTGGTAATATTCTTAGTAACTTGGGTAATAAGAATTCAAAAAGATGACTTTTCCACCACATTCCTAGAGAAAAAAATGAAGGTCTGTTGCCAGAGGGCTAAGAAATCTCATATCCTGCTCTAGCAGGTTTGGCTCAGTGGATAATGCCTTGGCCTGCCGACCACAGGGTCTAGTTCAATTCTGATTAAGGGCATGGACCTAGGTTGCAGGCTCCTCCTTGGCCGGGGCCCAGATCAGGGCTCATACAGGAGGCAGCCTATCATAGTGTTCCTCTCACTTTGATATTTCTCTCTGTCTTTCTCTTTCTCTTCCACATTCTCTAAAAGTCAATGGAAACATATCCTCAAGTAAGGATAAGAAAGGAAGGAAGGAAGGAAGGAAGGAAGGAAGGAAGGAAGGAAGGAAGGAAGGAAGGAAAGAAGAAAGGAAGGAAGAAAGGAAGAAAGAAAGTCACATCCTATGAAAAACACATCTTGAAAATGCCTAAAGAAAGTTGTCATTTTTTCATGGTGAATGGACTAGAATCCTTGTTGATGAAAAAACCTTGGTGGCTGTGGTGACTGGAAGTGGCTGCAGCAGCAGGATGATGGGGCTGATGCCTTTTCCTGATCAGCTCCATTGCCTCCCACAAAGGTAGACCAGACTGCAGCTTAGGCCACTTCCTGGGGGGATTGGGCCTAAACCGTCAGTAGGACATCCCCTGAGGGCTCCTGGTATGTGAGAGGGGGCAGGTCATGCACCGGGCCCCTAGTAGTCAATGAACTATTATAGCAAGTTATTTTTTCTCTGCATGATTTTTTATTGAGTTTAGAGAGAGAGGTAGGGAGAGGGAGAGAGAAACATCCAAGTGAGAAACCTTGTTCAGTTGCCTCCTATACATGCCCCTATCAGGGATAGAATCCACAATCTGGGTATGTGCCCATAACCTGGGAAATCAAACTTGTGACCTTTTGGTGTAGGGAATGAGCCACACCAGCGAGAACACATCTTAAATTTAAGAAAGTCCCAATGTATTGACATATAGTCAAATGAAATGTGAATTTCCTTGTTGCTTCAGATAACATTCTGGTGCAGATTGAGCAAATCAGGCAAGCAGTCCCTTGTATTGAATTAACAGTGTTCATTGTAGTTACTATGCAGTTTAAGGACATATCTTCTAATATATTTCTCATGATTTCAAAATTACTGTCACACATTTTATAATTCTATTCTTGGTACCTTATGAGATTTGATTCATTAGAACCCAAGGGCATGGGCTTCATTATTATGCCTCATATGCAAGAGGTGGAAAGCACATTGAACCAGAAGTCAGGATACTGCCAAACACTGCCATACATATGACTTTGAGCAAGACACTTACCCAAATATTTTTATTATTTGTAAAACAAACACATTGGACTGTTAATCTTTTTGAGGCTTGACAGTATCAAAATTTTATTTTAAGTGTTTGGTTTCTCTTAATAATATTTATTATACCTTTTCCAGCTTGATTATTTTTGATGGTATAAAAGAAAGCAAAATAGTTGAATATCTCTCTTTCTTTTCTGTCATCAGTTAATGTTATACCATTGGCTCTAAGATACAGGGCAAGCTCCACTTATCTATTTCTCTTTGTGTAGCTTTTTTCTTTTCTTTTCTTTTCCTTAAAGGCCTTTTTGCTAGCTTAGAATTCTTTGCTAAACCTTGCTCATAGAGTTTATGGAATTAGACAAAGCCAGGGCTTGGATATTAGTTTTGTTTTATGTAAGTTGTCTGAAGTTGGCAAAGCTTTCAAAGTTTTAGAATTCAGTTTACTCATTTGTTAAACTGGGATAACATTAGTTACTTCATGTGATGCTGTGGAAAAAACGAACAAACATGAAAAGTGCTTAGTATCACTCCTAGCATAGGAAACCCTTAACAAATGTTATTTGATTTCTTATTTTTACTTTTAGCATTATCATCATTTGTTATTATTACTTTAGAGCTATTTTTAAAATACTATTATTATATTTTCATTATTTCCTTTTAATTAAAAACTACATCAATAGTACTTCATATATACCACACACACACACACACACGTATATGTATGTGTGTGTGTATATATATATATGCACAGGAGGCCTGGTGCATAAAATTCAGCATGGGAGGGTGTCTCTCTATCTCTCTTTCCAAGCTTCAGGGTAGGAAAATTGTGGTCCTCTTCACGTTGTCTTATCTGGTTTTTACGGAGATGCTCTCAATTGAAGGTTACATTGCAAATCAGTGTCTCAGAGAGGTTTATTAACTTGTCCAAAGAACCAGCAGAGGAGCTTTTCACATTTACCTCCCTAACTCCATAGTGCCCAGCACAGGACGTGGCTGAGATAACCCTCATGGCAGTAGCAGAACAGTGATGGACAGCATGAGGTGGTTTTGTGACAGAGTTGTCTGTGGTAAACATGAGCACTTTAAAGATCAAAGCTTCTTCAAAAAAAGTATTGCTTTGATTAGAAAGAACACTGTATTTTATTATACAGTATAATTTCTTGAAATAGAAACAGTATGTTTTATTTCTCTCTGTATACATGGGTTGTAAGCTAGGTTTTTCTTTCAAAATTTGTTTTTAATTGTGAATATCATAAATACACTACTTATTGAGAAAATGGTGGCATGTGGGATTCTAGAGGCCTTCAAAGGGGTCCTGGAGGTTGGGAGGTGGGGACTAGTCAAAGTGTTACCTTAGGCAGACTGTGTGAGTGCGGGAAGGCCCTCCATAGGCCAAGAGAGTGGCAGAGGAAAGGAGGCTCTCACACTGAGCCACCAAAAGCTAGAAATATGAATGGATAAGAGTGAAGCTGCCAAAATCTAGAAAGATGAATGGATAGGGCTCCAAGCTCATAAAACACACACACACACACACACACACACACACACACACACACACACACAATCTAACAAGATCACTGGATAAACAAAAGAAAAACCCTTCCATCCATATCCCTATGAGAACTGTGGGCTTGAGCAGGAAAAAAAGATTGGTCTTTGAGACAGGAGTCTGCCATTCTCGAAGGTCGTTGGCTCCTAGATAAAACCTCCTTCCTTTTGCAGGACACCACCTCAGGGGTTCAGCTTTTGTTGGGGCAGGCTGACAAACCTTCATTTTTTTTTTTTTTTTTGTTGTTGTTCCTTTACAATAGGACAGAAAAGGTCTCTGAGTGCTTTTTCTGGACAAGGACACAACCAAACTGGCATAAAAAGTCACACTGATGCATTTGTTGCATTTTCCTCCTTGTGAAATAGGACTGTAAGAGCATTCATCTTAGGTAAAAACTGCTCTTTGACCTGGAAGAATAAAAAGGTTATTCTCCTGTGCCTGAGGATCAGATTAATTTCTGTTGACTCAGTGGCTCCAGGAATTGAGACTATAGATGACTTTTAGAGATTATTAACTTTGCTCAATTTTGCTTCTGTATAATCTGCTTTTGCAAGGTAAGTCCACATTCCAACATCTAGCAGGGTGTGGGTGGGAGATAAGGAGCAGTCAACAGGAACAGTTGCAGTCCACTGAAACTCACCCCCTCGGCTGTTTGCAGAATTTAGAAAATTTTGTGGTTAAGGCCCTTAAAAGGACTGCTTACACCTGAGATGGCAAGGTCGTGAGTATGGACTCCCCCTGCCTATGGTGCCCTCACAGCCATCGCTGGCCAGCTCAATAAATTCTTGCTTGCTTATTACCAACTTAGCAGCTCCATGGTCATTTGCAACTGATCCTGGAAGTCACCCCACAACACTTGTCTTCCTCCAATCGAGGAACACAGTTGTTCTTGTCCTAGGGCTCTTTTATGAGAAATTTTCTACCAATTTGAAGAAAAACTGGAAAAAAATAAGGACAATATAGTGAGTTTTTCATAACACTACTTGTATACTTCAATTTTTAAAAAAAAATATGTTTTTATTGATTTTAGAAATGGGGGGAAGAGAAAGGGAGAGAGAGGGAAACATTGATGAGAAACATTAATCCCCTACTTTTACATGTCTTATACCAGGGATGTAGCCTGCAACCTGGGCATGTGTCCTGACCAGAATGGAAATGGTGACCTCTTGGCACTTGGGATGACACTCAACCAACTCAGCCACACTGGTCACGGCTATATTCCAACTTTTAAAAATTCTTAGTAACTTCTTATTTTTTCCTATTTAAAAATGTCATTTTTTGAAACCATAGTGATATCGAATTTTTGTACTGTAACCCAGATCCTTTGTCCGCAGGAACTGAAGAATAAATCCACAGTGGTATAGCAAAGGTGGAGATTTATTGAAGAATAAGGTAAAGATTTATTGAAGAATAAGACTTTTTTCCCCTCCCATGTGGGGAGGAGGAAAGAGTCCAACAAAATGGACTCCCAAGTAGGGAGGGGGAAAGGGTCCCACAGACTTCCTGTTTCCATGGTTTATAAAGGCTGCAGTTCCTGTGTCCTGATATCCCCTCTGATTGGTCAAAGTTCCCTTTCGAATTGGTTACTATAGTGATTCCTGAGGCCCTCTTCCCTCATTGTCCTTACATTCTTCTGGGCTTTCTTGTTTTACATCTGAATGAAGGGTCTTTTTATTTTGTAAATATAGACCTTTCTTGGCTACTTCCAATTCCTTTGTCTTATGGAAATGTAGTTGCACCTGGCTTCCTTGTGTTATGTAAATGTATCTTCTCCCAGTCTGTAGCCTTGTATTTTTCCATTGACCCCAATTCTAAAAATTCCCTAAACCTGTCTATATTCCCCTAAAATTCTTGTTTCAATAACAACAGTGCATGACAGTTAATGTTCCTTAATTTGCTAACCAGGACAAATAAAAAGTTGGTGAATATAGATTAGCTCTTAAAATTGTATTGGTTCATGAAATCCAAAGCATAGGGCAGGAGCCAGGCATGTCAGGTCTGCACCTAAAGCCAGGTTTGTCACGCAGGGCTGGAAGCACTCTAGCAAGCCCCCTTCCATTGACCAGGCTCCTGGCTGAGTGATCTGAATAAATATCCACCCCAGTGAAAGGAATGTGATTTAGTTGAGTTCCTTCTGAAAAGCTAAGGATTTGTGAAACGTGGCTGCTCTGACTGATGCTTCCATTTTCTCTCCTCAAAAAATAAGCCAGATTGACAGGATTCAAAGGAGACATAAAATTAGTTCTCATTGGCTGATTCAGCAATAAAGCCAGAAGCAGAATCTGCTAAATGGAAAATATTATAAAACTAGGAAGGAGAGATTATTAGGCAAATCTTAACTAGCTGAGGAAGTTGCTCTGTGCCTGCAGCTGATAAACTGCTTTTGTAACTGGATGAAATGTTGGTCCCAGTCAGGATTCCATTGTAGCAGACACTTTCATATTGACTGCCCTATGGGTGAGAAGATAGCATTTAGCTGGAACTGTACATGCACCTTATTACCAGAATTTTCCACAAAATAAACTGACGAAAGAAAAATAGTACAGAATATGGAAACATGATACAGATTGAAGGAGCTCACAGAGAAAAGGGGAGGGGCCAAGATTAACCAAAGCATATATATGCATATATGCATAACCCATGGACACAGACAATAGTGCAGAGGACTGGGGTGGGGTAGAACCATGTAGAAGAGGGCAATGGGGTAAAAATATGGGACATCTGTAATCTTCTCAATAATAAAGATTTTTAAAAAATATATTTTTATTGATTTAAAAGAGAAAGGGAGAGGAAGAGAGAGAGAAACATCAATGATGAGAGAGAATCATTGATTAGCTGCCTCCTGCACACCCCACACTGGGGATTGAGCCTGCAACCTGGGCATGAGCCCTGACCTGGAATCAAACTGTGACCTCCTGGTTCATATACTCAACCACTGAGCCACACTAGCCAGCCAAGAGTTGTTAAAAAAGAATTTTCCAAATAGTAACTGAGGCATCAACCATTAGGGAATAATTAGATGATACTTAATCTTTAATGACACAATTATCATTTCCATTAAATATGTTTTTTAGACTTAAAAAAAAATCAGATGAGCTACCCTTGTCTGAAAGGGACTGTCCTGGTTCTTACATTTCCTGTGGGACTGCAGTTCCACCAGCCTGATAAAAACACCAGTTCTACCCCACAGATTTACAGAATGAAGAATTGAATGTTCTCTTTGAATTAACACTTGATTATCAAGTAACTTTGACATTTTGGAACTGATTTTGGAGGGATCTGTCCTAATTTTTTCCTGCAGCATTTGAGATCTTTTTAAAATTATAATTATTAGAGATGGAGAACATATATTTGTTTTCTCTTTGGTAACTGGAACTGAGAAGGTGAGGTGGAAGGAAAGTTTCCGGGCTTCCCAAAAAACAGTAGCTTGGCACTTGGTCTGACCCACTTCATTCCCGATTGTAGGCAAGTGCCTTTGCATCCCATCATCCTATATAATCCTATATAATAAAAGCATAGTATCCAAACTGTCCCCTTGACAGGGAGTTGTTCAGAGTTTGACCAGGGGGCCAGGTCAGCTGGGGAAAGGGAGGGAGTATCCAGCCAGCAGCCAGCAGCCACTAGGGACCCTACCAGTGCACAAATTTTATGCACTGGGCCTCTAGTCGAACAATAGTCAGGGAGTACAGCAAAGCCTCAGACAAAAAGCCCATTAAGCATGCCTGTGATTAAGGTTGATTAGCTAGAAGTCACTGGGAATTTTGAGTCCAGGATCAGTACAGAATCAGATCTAATTTGCATATACTACAAAATGCTTCATTAAGGCTAATCATTTTCCTCTGTCCTTTGGTAATAAATCATCCTTGTAGAGGCTTCATTTATAGACTGAGCTTGAGGATTTTGCCTTCAGAATTCTACAACAGTGTTAAGATAGTTTCAGTTATGTTTGATACCCTCATTTGCTAAAATTGTACCTGTTTGGAGCCCCACCTGTGAGCTTTCTACAAATATAAGCAATGATTAGGGCCCATGTGCTGGCAGCAAAGAGCCATACAGTAATAAAGTGTGCATCTTTTAATGCGCCGGTGGAACAAATCATACTGATGTAATACTTAGACCACATAGCGCATTGTGTTATTTGAACTGATGATTAAATATACCCTTCTTGAAATAAGTCTATTTAAATCCAGGAAAATTGACTAGGTTTAACTTTCCAGAACTGTTATGTGCATTATTCTTTCTTTGTAATTATTTGTGAGAATGATGAGATGCTGCTTGTTTTGTTCCAAAAGATTGTATTTCTTCTTCTTTCCTGTGTTTTGTAGAATCTTCTCTCTGTGCCTGGAGTAGCTATCCCATACCTATTCCACCGAAGTCCTCTGGGCTTATAACTGTTGAAAGATTTATCACACTGCAGTATAATTTCCTTTTAAACTATTTATCTCTTCCACAAGTTGTGGATACTGCCAAGTACAGTGGTACCTCAAGATATGAGTTTAATTCGTTCCGTAACCTTGAGGCATGGGAAACTATGAGACACTCGAGTTGTGGTAAACTGGTGGGTCGTGTACAGCCGGCCGATCCTTGCAATTACTCCTATCTCAAATGTTGCTCGTATTTCAAAGCAAAAATCGCTCCCTCGAAGGCTGGTATCTCAAAAACCTCATATGTTAGGGCACTCATATCTCGAGGTACCACTGTATATTACAATTTGCAGTTCCCATGCTTTCCCCATAGCTGGCAATAAATACATATTGAATAAAATATGAATTATGAGATGGTGCCTATAATGAAATATTATACAGCCTATTAAAAGAATGATGTTGATCTACACATTGACATGTAACAATGCCTATCTATGTATATGTAAACTAGAGGCCCAGTGCACAAAATTCATGCACTCAGGAGGTCCCTCAGCCTGGCCTGTGCCCTCTTGCAGTCAGGGAGCCCTTGGGGGATGTTCGACTGATGGCTTGGGCCTGCTCCCTGGGACATCCTTAGTGCTGCCATGGAGGCGGGAGAGGCTCCCTCTACCACTGCTGTACTCGTTTAATGCAGGAGCTGTCCCCTGGTGGTCAGTGCTCCCTCACAGCCAGAGCCAGGTTCACAGCTGACAAGTGCAGCTGTGGTGGTGCTAGCCTCTTCCATTTGCACAGCAGCACTACCAGGTGGTGGCTGCAGAGGTAGCAGGCACAGTGGGGCCGTGATGTGTGGCAGCAGAGCTGTGCTAGGCCTTAGCTTGGGCTCCTAACCAGTCACCTGCCACTTTGACACTGCCACATCCCCCAACAGGTCCTGGATTGTGAGAGGGCACAGGTCAGGCTAAGGGACTCCACCCATGTCCAAATCTGAGCACCAGGCTTCTAGTATATTTTATAATATAGTTACTTTAAAAAGCAAGTTTGAAAACATTATGCATAGGATGATCAAATTTTTGTAAAATAAAGTAGTGCTTATGTATATAGTCATAGAAAAGGTAAAAATTTCAAATACACAGGGGTGAGATCTGGCTATAAAGCTAAGGCTTTTTCTTTTAACTATAAATTTCTATATCTTTTTTTAAAATATATTTTATTGATTTTACTTACAAAGAGGAAGGGAGAGGGATAGAGAGTTAGAAACATCGATCAGCTGCCTCCTGCATGCCCCCCACTGGGGATGTGCTGGCAACCAAGGTACATGCCCTTGACCGGAATCGAACCCAGGACCTTTCAGTCCGCAGGCCATCCCTCTATCCACTGTGCCAAACCAGTTTCGGCTAAATTTCTATATCTTAATTAGATAGAGTATGTATTATCATTGTAAATTAACCAATAAACAATTTTAAAAATCATAAAATTATAGCTCCCAGTTGCTACTTATTATTTTAAAAACCATTGCGTTCCTGGGACTGCTGTAACAAAATTCCACAACAGATGTGTGTTTTTTCACAGCCCTGAAGGTTAGAAGTCTGAAATGCAGCAAGAGTATCGTCCCTCCAAAGGCTCTAGGAACTCATCCTTCTTTGCCTCTCCCAGCTCCTCACAGTTGTCAACAATCCTTGGCTTGTGGACACATCACTCCACTCTCTGCCTTTGTTTTTACATAGCCTTCTTCTCTGTATGTCTGTATCCACACATAGCATTCTTAAACCATCACTAAATTTAGGGTCTACCCTTGTCTTTTTTAAACAAAATATATTTTTATTGATTTCAGAGAGGAAGGGGGAGAGAGAGAGAGAGAGAGAGAAAGAGAGAGAGAGAGAGAGAGAGAATCATTGATCAGCTGCCTCCTGCAAACCCCGCACTAGGGATCAAGCCCACAACCCAGGCATGTGCCCTTGATCGGAATTGAACCCAGGTCCCTTCAGTCTGCAGACTGACACTCTATCCACTGAGCTAAACCATCTAGGGCTAGCCTTATCTTTACACAACTAATAATGCCTGCAAAGACCCTATTTCCAAACAAGGTCATGCTTTGAAGTTCTGGATAGACTCAGTTTTTTGGGGGGACACAATTAACCATACACAGTTCAAACACTTCCTAAAGAACACTTACTAATAAGGCCCAGATCAACAAGCTTTTAAGTGTCCAAATATCTTGCCCGAAGACTGTAGTTCCATTACAATTTGCAGCCCCCTATTGCACTGGCACAGGATGGGGGTATCTGCTGCTACTACAGGGTTGGAGGTCCTAACAAACTCAGCTCTCTTCTCCCCTTGCCTTAGAGCCGAGTCCACTTCACTCCACCATTCCAGTTTTTCTTCAACCTCTTTGCTCTTGAGGATCTTGCAGTTTGGTTTACCAGTATTAATACTGTGCTTGCTGATTCTAAAATATACATTTTAACACTTGTAATATTGAGATTATTCTTACAGTTGACAACACAGCATAGTTTAATTGGCAGCATTTAAAATTTTTGATGGTAAATAAGATTACATGTCTTTCGGTTAATGTCATCAAATTTCAACGAGTAGTCTGAGAAATATAGGCAAGTTTACCTGCTATTACCCTTGATAAGCACAAGATGTGAGTGATTGTGGGTTAGGAAATAGAAATCTGTCGTTCTTTATTTTATTTTATTATTTTAAAAAATATATTCTTATTGATTTCAGCAAGAAAGAGAGAGGGGAGATAGAAACCTCAATGATGAGAGAAAATCATTGATCGGCTGCCTCTTGCATGCCCCTACTGGGGAACTGAGCAAACTAGGCATGTGTCCTGGCCAGGAATAGAACTATGACCTTCTGGTTCATAGTTTGATGCAACCACTGAACCACATCATCCAAGCAGTAGTTCTTTTTTAAAAAAATATCATTTGTAAAATAAAAATATTTATGTTTACATGTTTATTACTGTTAGTTTTTAAGTTGAGGTATTATTGACATGTAATATTGTATTAGTTTTAGGTGTACAACATAATTATTTGATTTTTGTACATATTATGAAATGATCACCACAATAAGTCTAATTAACATCTGTCACCATATATGTAATTACAAAATTGTTTTTCTTGTTTTGAGAACTTTAAGATCTATTGAATATGCAATATGGTATTAACTGTCATCACCATGCTGTATATTACACCCCTATGACATTTATATTGTAAATGAAAGTTTGTACCTTTTAATCCACTTTAGCCATTCACCCATCCCCCACCCCTGTCTCTAGCAATTGCCAATGTGTTCTCTGTACCTATGGGGTGTGTGTTGTTTGTGTGTGTGTGTTAAGATTATCAGATGTAGTTGATATGTAGTATTTGTATTTCCTTCTCTGACTTACTTCAGTTAGCATAATCCACTTCAGGTCCATCTTTATTGTTACAAATGGCAAGTTTTCATTTTCTTTCAAGGCTGAAAAATATTACACGCACGCACACACACACACACACACACACACACACACACACTTTCTTAATCCATTCATTCGACAATGGACACTTAAACTGTTTCCATATGTTGGCTAATGTAAACAATGCTGCTGTGAACATGGAGGTGGATATTATCTTTTTGAGTTATTGTTTTTGTGTTCTTTGGATAAATTCCCAGAATTGGAATTGCTGGGTCATATAGTAGTTCTATTTTTCATTTTTTGAGGGAACTCTATGCTATTTTCCACAGTGGTCGCACCAATTTACACTCCACCAACAGTGCACAAAGGCGTCTTTTTTTTTTTTTTGACATCCTCATCCATTCTTGTTATTTCTAATTCTCTTCTTATATTATTTCCACAAATATGATTCAACACCTACTATTTGGAAGGGATAGGGCATATTTAAACACTATTAAAAACAATATTAGGACTTACATTTACCAAGCAGGATATCTGAATACCATTAAAAATCCTACCAGGCAAACACATTTGTGAACCAGGCAGGAGGCAAACCTATGGCCAATAGTATGCAGTTATCAACACTGTACCTTTCCTATTGTCTTCCAAGAAACTGTTTTTTTAATTTATTATTAGTTAAACTGTAGTTTTAAGGTGGAAAATGTATTGGTATCCCCTTATTGTTTAGCTTTTTCCTAAGCTTCAAATCCATTATCAATATTTAACTGTTCATGCTGATTACACAAAGATTCCTTTGTGAAATGCAAACTTATGTCCTTTCCCCAAAAAGGTTAAAATGTCACACAGAGAAAATAAGAAAATGCAAGATAAATTTTGAATCTAATTTATGAGATGATTTTTTTTTCCTCTTTTATGAAGTATTTGTGTCAGAGTCAGATATAAGAGCTAAGTTTAAAATTCACTGGCTTAAAAAACAAAGTTTTATGAGGCAAACCTACTGCCCCAAAAAATAAGTAATCAAAGTGCCTTTTAAAATAGCAGCCATGAAATTGATATTCCATGGAAGACCATGTGTTTATTACTGTTCTTTCAGCAAGGATCCTCCCTGGGGCACTGTTTTGTGAACTGTTGGCAGAATGAGCTCATCACCCAAGGACTTTGCATTCTCTTCTGGGGTTCAGGTATGTGTATTTCTGGTATATTCGGGATCCTTGTATGGTGCCAAGTGAAAGTATGACCTTGTTACTATTTTTATTTGGAGATTACATATGGTTTAAGGAGATCTGTAAGAGTGCCAAGTGCACAAAAGGTGAACTTGTGATGGTTAATGTTGTGTCAACTTGGTTAGAACCTGGTAAACAAATAGTAGCTCTAACATTATTCTAGATGTTTCAGTGAAAATAAGTTTTAGATGAGATTAACATTCAAATCAGAAACTTTGAATAAAACAGACTGCCCTCCATATTGTGACTGGGCTTCATCTAATCAGTTGAAAACCTTAATAGAAAGAACTGATCTTGAAAGAAAAAAAAACTGCCAGTAGACTGCTTTTGGACCTGAAATGCAATATTGCCTCTGACCTTTGTCTCAAACCTGGTGACCCATCCTGAATTCTTTGAACTTGGCAACCTCCATAATCATGTGAGCCAATCCCTTAAAATAAATGTCTATATCTATCTATCTATCTATCATCTATCTATCTATCTATCTATCTATCTATCATCTATCACTATTTATTATCTATCATCTATCTATCTATCATCTACCTATTCTATCACTTATTTATCGATCTATCCATATATCTATATTATGTATCATCTATCCATCAGATTGGTTTTTCTTCTCTGGAGAACCTGACTAATACAAAATTGATGTTAGATACAACTTGTAAAGGCATAAGAAACTTTCTCCTGAATTTAAGATCTCAAAGTATAGCAGACATAAACCCCGTACCACCTGATATTTTCCTGTTTAGGTAAGGAATCATACTGTAGACCCTGTAATGTTTCTGTAGTTGAGGAAAGTTGGGGGAAGCTTCTACCTAGGGACAAATGTGTCTACCTCTTGATTCTTAAGCTACTGCTGACAGAATCCTATATTCCCCTCAATTTTCCCAAATGGTAATTGGTGCTAGATGTTGGAGCCATTTATTGGTGTTGGTAATATGTTTGATTTTTCCTTAAGATTTCTTCTTAAATAGCGTCTGAGTCTTGCCATTTTTTCCCAATGGATTTACTGTTATTATATTATTGGTGTAGTAGTATGACATGGGAGAGAAGAAGCCTTCTATAATCTTACTAGAGGTCCAATGCACAAAAATTAAGCCCACACCTTCTTGCAGTCTGGAATCACTCACTCCTTACTGCCCGCCTGCTTGTTGCTCCTTGGCTCACTGCTCCTTAGTGATGCCTTGGATGCAGGAGAGGCTCCTGCCACCATAGCTGCACTCACTAGCCATGAGTCCAGCTTCTGGCTGAGCAGTGCTTCCCCTGTGGGAGCCCAGTGACCACCAGGGGGCTTCTGCATTGAGCATCTGCCCCCTGGTGGTCAATGTGCATCATAGTGAACAGTGGTTCCACCATTCTATTCTGTCGATTGACATATTAGGTTTTTATTATATAGGATGATTAAATGGCCTGCATCCCTGGGCTGTGACCTTTCCATGTGTTCTTTAGCTTCCCTCTCCCCTTCTTTTCTTAAATCTCCTTTTAAATTGATTTTTAGAGATAAAGGAAGGGAGAGGAGGAATAGAGAGATATAAACATCGATGAAAAAGAAACATCAATTGAATGCATCCTGCACACCCTCTACTGAGGGTTGAATCCACATCCTGGGCATGTGCCCTGAACAGGAGTCGAACTGGTGACCTCTGGGTTCATGGGTTGATGCTCAACCACTGAGTAATACTGGCCAGGCACCCTTTGCCCTTCTTTAAATTCTTTAAATAAGATTAAGGCCAAGGGTGGCTATCTATGGAGAAATGCCCATCGGATAAAGCATGTTTCACAATGGTTCCTCCTTTCTGCCTTTTCCTTGCCTGATGGAGTTCTTGGAGGTAAAACACATGAAAGTGTTAGGGCCTCCTCAGATTTGTAGCTTCAGGATGTTCTCACTGTCAAGCTAGTCCACACTCAGCTCCCAGCAATTCATCAAAATTGCCATTTAAATGTTCCTACCAGTTTATGATCCCAGTGGCTTCTACTCCTGATAAGTGGGTCTCAGCTGTGGTTCTCAAGGATCTGGCCCTAAACTTCAATTCTCTGAGGTTTCCACTAAAACTCATTGATTTTCAGTTTGTATAATATTTTCTTTTCTAAGCATGGGAATGATAATATCCAAGCTTTTAACATGCTGGTTCCGAACTTGAAGTATAGGTACATTTTATTATATCCAGTCTTATTCTAAATAAAAATTGGCACATCATGTTTTGACTTGTGTATCCACTAATAATACCCAGCTTATTTCCCCACCAATTCCCACAGCTGCACAGGATACTCATTTTGCTAAGGGAAAAGAATTGGAACTTTGTTTGGCAAGTTGTGTTTTAATGGCTGTCAATCCCTAAAATATAGGTACTACCTAGAGCAGTGGTTCTCAACCTTTCTAATGCTGCGACCCTTTAATACAGTTCCTCATGTTGTGGTGACCCCCAACCATAAAATTATTTTTGTTGCTACTTCATAACTGTAATTTTGCAACTGTTATGAATCGTATCTGTGTTTTCCAATGGTCTTAGGCGACCCCTGTGAAAGTGTTGTTCGACCCCCAAAGTGGTTGCGACACACAGGTTGAGAACTGCTGACCTAGAGTGAGTGATGGGCGGATAGCTACAGTTAAGGCAGGGATTGTCCCACTAGCTTTCTGTTTCCTTGTCCTAGACGTGTATATTTGCAATAGATCCCAAAACATTTGTCTATTAGGTTGGACCCTCAGTCTCCTCAGGAAAGGCCATTTTTAGCATCTCAGGTGAAAGAGACCTTCCCTGAAGCCTTGATTTTGGGGATGTAGAGACACTCTGAAGCCTTTGATTTTCTTATTTATGGTTTTGTTTTTAGCTTTACGGTAATATAATAGCTTCTTCCCTTCCTTTCTTTATTCTTTCATCCTTTTGTCCCTTCCTCA
This sequence comes from Lasiurus cinereus, assembly GCA_011751065.1. NCBI lineage: Eukaryota > Metazoa > Chordata > Mammalia > Chiroptera > Vespertilionidae > Lasiurus > Lasiurus cinereus. The sequence goes on along the minus strand of JAAGEH010000032.1, from coordinate 4,311,669 downwards.
CTCATCCTTTTTTTCTTTCCTTCCTTCCTTCCTTCCTTCCTTCCTTCCTTCCTTCCTTCCTTCCTTCCTCCCTCTCTCCCTTCCTTCCTTCCTCCTTTCCTTCTTTTTACAGTGGTACCTCGAGATACGAGTTTAATTCGTTCCGTAACCTTGCTCGTATATCAAGTTGCTCATATCTCAAAGCAAATGTCCCCATTGAAATCAATTGAAATGTCGTTAATCCGTTCCAGCTCCCAAAATGCCACCCCAGTTGTTCTTGTTACGTGTATTTGAATGAGAAAAATGTATTTATAAATGACAAATATTGTATAAAAACATAATAAAAGAGAATGTAAAGGAATAAATTGGTTTTATAAAGTGTATTTATTTACTCATTACACTCTTAATGTTACACTTTATCCCTAAACTGAATGTAACTTAACTAATCTTCACTGAACTTAATTGCTACTGGTCTTTGCATTTTTGGCCGATTTCAAAAAAACTGTCCAACGAGATTTGCCTCTTCCTCCCTTTCAGAATGTTTCTGAAATGGGTGAGGCAAGTTTCATTGAACAGCTCCGATGCACGACCAGTAGCAACTTTTTCGGGGTGTTTCTTTTCCACGAAGTGTGACACCCTCTCCCACATTCCTAAGATCTCCTTTATCTCACTTGTAGAGATCTCCTCCACCTCTGGCTCCTCCTGGAAACCAATTTCTTGGAGAACCTCCGCATGTTGCTGAGACTGCAACTCTTGTAACTCCTCCGTGGTGAGTTCCAGAGAGTGCTCCTCGACGAGCTCATTCACGTCTCTCTCATCCACCTCCAGGCCCATGGATTTTCCCAGAGACACTATCTTCTCCTCCACTGGCATCTCGGGTTCAAATCCTTCAAAGGTACTTTCAGCTATGGCCTCAGGCCACAGCTTCTTCCATGCAGAGGTCAAAGTCCTCGTTGTAACACCCAGCCAGGCCTGATCAATAATTCTGAGGCATATCACGATGTTAAAGTGGTTCTTCCAGAACTCTCGAAGGCTGAGGTTTGTGTTCTCCATCACCTCAAAGCAGCGCCGGAACAGGTGCTTGATGTACAGCTTTTTAAAATCAGAAATCACCTCCTGATCCATGGGCTGCAGGATAGGAGTGGTGTTGGGAGGTAGGTAGACAACCTTTATAAACTTGAACTCTTGGAGGAGTTCATCTTCGAGGTTTGGTGGGTGAGCAGGAGCATTGTCGAGGATGAGGAGGGCTTGCATGGTTAGGTTGTGTTCCTGTAGCTATCTCTTAAAAGAAGGGCCAAAAACCAGGTTTACCCACTCCACAAAGAACTGCCTGGTGACCCATGCCTTCGGGTTTGCCCTCCACATAACTTGCAGTTTATCTTTTAAAATCTTATGTGACTTAAAGACTCTGAGGTTTTCCGAATGGTATACGAGCAGAGGCTTGATCTTGCAGTTGCCACTCGCATTGGCACACAGTGCGAGAGTTAGCGTATCATTCATGGGTTTGTGGCCTGGCATTGCCTTCTCCTCTGCCATTATATAAGTCCTATTCGGCATCTTCTTCCAGAAAAACCCTGTCTCGTCACAGTTAAAGACTTGCTGGGGGATATATGCTTTGGCTTCTGTCAGTTCGGAAAAAGTTTGGAGGTAATCCTCAGCTGCCTTTGCATCCAAACTTGCTGCCTCACCATGCCTGACGATGGAGTGAATGCCGGACCTTTTCCTCAAGTTATCAAACCAGCCTCTACTGGCTTTAAGTGAGTCTTCCGATGCTTCGTCCGTGGAAGTGCGTGGGGTCTGCTCCAGCAAATCACCATAAATCGCTCGCAGCTTCTCGAATATGATGCCCTGTGTTAATGTATCTCCTTTAAGCTGCTTCTCCATCACCCACACCATCAGTAGATTCTCCATCTTTTCATGGAGAGAGCCATGGAGCTTAAAAATTATTGTAATGCCCTTAGCTGGCGTTATACCCTTTATCGACTTCTTCTGTTTAAGCACAGTGCATATTGTTGAAGTACTACGCCCGTATTGCCTCCCCAAGTCAGCCACTCTCACACCCTGCTCATATTTTTCTATGATTTCACGCTTTAATTCAATAGACATCATCGTCTTCTGAGCATTGACCTTTCCACTCGCTTTCTTCAGACCCATGGTTATAAAAAGAAATGTGATAAAGTATGTAAATGCACAAAAGATACTTCGACAACGAGGTAAACAAGCACACTGACTGAGGCATGGGAAACTATGAGACGCTTGAGTCGCGGTAAACTGGTGGGTCGTGTGCAGCCGGCCGATCCTCGCGATTACTCGTATCTCAAATGTTGCTCGTATTTCAAAGCAAAAAAATCGCTTGCTCGAAGGCTCGTATTCGTATCTCAAAAATCTTGTATGTTAGGGCACTCATATCTCGAGGTACCACTGTACTTTTTAATATTAGTATTCAGCATGTTTGTGTTGTGGTAAAGATTTTACTCATTAATGTTAGCTTTTAGCAGAATAAATTACTTAGCTGAAAATGATTGCCTGGTAAGATTTTTCAATACTGATTTGAAATGTAAATTAATATAAGCAATTACCAGATACTATACATAGTCTTAAAATGGAAGGCTTTAAATGACATTTCCTGGCAATCTGTGTAAATCCCAAAGATTAGGCATTCTCTTTATTCAATAAACTAAATATGCATGCAAAGCCCATTTGAGATTGCCATCACATAATCATTCTGAATTTTAGCCAGCTCTAAAATAAAGATGACCTTGCCATATATCAATTACTCAAAGAATTGCTTCCTACTTGGGAATATATGTTTGGGAAGTGAGACACCTTGGGATGGGTTCTGATGGCCTAAGAGAATGAAGATGTATGTGACATTTTAGGAAAATGGATATTTTCCACCTAGATCAGAAAGAGGGGACCGAACATTTATGTGTATCAGACACTTTATATTCATTTAATATTCAATGAATATGTATTGAGTTCTCTTGTGTTTTTTGCCATATGGTTTAAATTGCTGGGAATGCAGTAGAATAGGATAGATGAGATCCCTTCTCCCATGAATCTTATATTCTGGTTGGAATAATAAAATGAACCTAGATAATGATACCCTGACATGAGATAGAGAATGGCTGTGTGGGTGGGTGAGAAGATAGTGCACATTAGATAGGGTGGAGCAAACAAGACCTTTTTGAAAAAGTGACTTTGCTTGAGCTATTACAGAAAAAGCCAACAATCATTTTGCAATTTTCACAACTTGAGACAAAGGCAATATTAGTTCAACTGCTGTAGACAAAGAAATGAATTAATCTTTAAAGTTAAGTAATTGCTTTTAAGTTACACAGACTTCAAATCCTATTCCATTGTCCTCCAAAGCCATTCACTGTCCACCACAGCCTCCAGGTTCTTGCTCATCAGCTGCCTCAGGCATGGGAAGAAACAAGCTCTTTGTGTTTACTGGATCTTGGACTTTAGATTTTCATGGAACAGAGACTTTTCTAAGAAAACTCACTCTGAGTCATCTACTTTCTCAGTAAGAACATCTTAAAAAAAAAAAGAAAAAAGAGAGAGCAATTTAAATTTGTAATTATCTTTTTATTAAAAAAGGATATTTTAGTACCAAAAAAGTTAAAAAGGTATTTTCTGAGATGAAAGAACATGATTTTGAATCTAATAAAATTAGTTTTATGAAATGCAGATTATTTTCTATCTGTTTTACTATCTCACAGGGAACCGACAGAACCACAACATAAATGGACTCATTTGAGAACTGAGGGAGTCAATGACCTTTTGGTGAGTTACCTCCAACCATGAGAATCCTGGGCTGATGCAAACCTACTAAGCTTGAGGTGTGGAAGAGCAGCCCTGCAATGAGTATATAAACTTTCTGTTAATTGAATCAGTCCAAGCAAGGGCAGGTCATTTTGACCTAAATATTTTCAGTTTGAGTTTATGAAATGAAATATTTTCATTTTTCTCATAAAATGTTTATCTAGTTAAGCAAGAAGAGATTATGCATTCTCTGTTCACTAAAAAGTTCAAACACAATTTATAATTCTTTAAAAAATAATTTACAAATTGTTTTTCCATAGACAGTTGATCACATTAATTTGAATAAATTAACAGATTAGACTCATTGCTTTTCCTATTAATTAAATATAGAGTTAGGAGTAATCATTTGTAGTTTTATTAATAAGAATGTATATGTATCTTTGTCATGAATATTCAAGTATTGATTAGTTTATGATAGTGATATGTCTGAATTTCTTTTCCTGTGAAACACAAGCAAAATTAGGAAATGTATAAAAATACTATTTAAGATTATATTAAAATATAATGATATTTACAGAGGAAATAATTGTATACAATAGCAGCAATAGCATCCTTGAGCCCATTTCTGCAGTATCATAATTGCTAGGCTAAATCCTAAGGATATATTGAAATTTCAGTTTTGTGCATCAATAAAAATAGCAAAGATACAAGTTGAGTGTCTGTTTTTATTTTTTATTTTTTTGTTAATAAAATCATGATTACTTTTACTATATTATCTCCCTCTTTTAGACTTAATAGCATGAACTAAAGGCAAATGATTTCAAAAAGCAATTGAGGAATGAAGAGAAACACAAATTATGAAAAATCTACCAAGCCCAAGTGAAAGTATTCTACAATAATAATAAAGTCCTAAAATACATAAAATTATTTTGAAGCCTTTTCTCTGATTGGAAATTACTTTTAATTTTGAAAATAGTTTTGGAAGAAGTTAAGGATAGTAGAAGGAAGAAGTAGGAAACATGAAGAAGCTAGATCACCTATAATCTCACTGCCGGGGTTAGCACTATTAATGTTTTCCTGAGTTCCTTCCCTACACACACACGTGCACACACACACACATGCACAAATTCATGCAGCAATGGGATCCCTCAGCCTGGCCTGCGGGATTGGGCTGAAACCAGCTCTCCGACATCCCCTAAGGGGTTCTGGATTGTGAGAGGGTACAGTCCAGGCTGAGGTACCCCACTAGTGCACAATTGGGGCCAAGGAGGGGCATGGGAGGTTGGCCATCTGGGGAAGGACCCCAGAAGGGCTCCAGGGTGTGTCCAGCCTGCCTTGCTCAGTCCTAATCTGCCAGACCCCAGAAACAAGCTAACATACCAGTCAGAGAGTCCTGTCAGAGAGTCTGCCCACTGGTAGTCAGTGCACAACAAAGCGACTGGTCAACTAGTTGACTATCTTCCCCCTGGTGGTCAGTGTGTATCATAGCGAATGGTTGAGCAGCCTTAGCATATCATTAATATATTATACTTTGAATGGTTGAATGGACAATCAGATAACTGGACACTTAGCATATTAGGCTTTTATTATATAGGATACATATACACATATATAGGCAAACTTATAAAGTATATGTAAATTTTTACTTGTTTATTAAATAATATGAGACATTTCACATTAGAACAATTTTTCATATACATGCTTTGTATGATGGCCTAATATTTTACTGCTAGTGGCCTGGTGCCTGAAATTTGTGCACATTAAAGGGGTATTAATTAGAGGAAATATTTTAATATTTCTATTTTCCCTTTCTTTATTGTGGGAACCTCTTTCCACGTCCCACATGTTTCAGGGTTCCCGGGTCAGGGTTCGGCTTCTAAAGGAGGCCGCATGCAAACAAAATGAGAGACTAGAAAATATTAATTTGGCAATATTGGGGGGCCAGGCGGGAGCCTTCCTCTAGTGTAAAGGACTGCCATTTGCTCGGGCCTTTTTCTCCCTTTTATTAAGGCTTTGGGACACACCTCTAGCCTTTAGGCAGGAAATAACAGAAATTAACATGATACAAACAGATAGTTTCAACTAAACAATGAATAATCAGCTTTGACCTTTCAGAGCAATTAAGGTTGGCCAGCCTTCTGGCTTCCCTTTTACATCCATTTAGTGAGAACAATATTTGGTTTCCGACACTTTATAATAAAGGTGATAAAAGAAAATGAATAAAATGTATATGAAAATAATAAATAATTTTATTAATAAACAATAGCAAAATGATATAACAAACACATGATATTAAAAACAACATTGAGCCCTAGCTGGTTTGGCTCAATGGATAGAGCGTCAGTCTGATGAATGAAGGGTCCTAGATTTGATTCTGGTCAAGGGCACATGTCTGGGTTGCAGGCTTGATCCCTTTTAGGGGATGTACAGTAGGCAGCCAATCAATTATTTTTTCTCATCATTGATGTTTCTCTCTCCCTCTTCCTTCCTCTCTGAAATCAATAAAGATATATTTTAAAAAAAACATTGATGCAAACAATGACTGATAAAGTGATTAAATTTATTCTAATATCTCCCTGTATACCACATTAAGAGTGAAAACACTTTCAGAATACTTGACTAATTTCTCTTGTGATGAAATATTTACAACTTTAACATCACACGCTCTTTAAATTTGAGAGAAACCAATATATAACTGACCATGTGTGGAAACAGGTACAGGAAAAATATGTCTACTCTAGAGTTTGTCCTTATGATTTATTACTAGTCATCACAAATGATGGCTGCAGAGCTATGTTGTATCAAAAGTTGTTCTTTAGACATTTTCCCACCTTCCTGTTGTCAAGGTCTGAGATACAGGTGAATGAGAGTCCTTGCTGTTAGGCTGCTGAGAGCTGTCTGACCAATGGCTGATTCTGGCTGATTCTGTGACAGTGGGGCTTCCTCCTCCCTGCTGTCAGTTTCCACAGCTGCAATGAGGAAACTGGGGCAACAGAGGGAGCCATGCCCTCCAAACCACCTCCTCTCTTGCTCTGCTCTCTGTCAAGTGGCCTCCTGTTCTGCCAAGTTCCCGAAGCCACCTGCTCTCTACCTGCACTCCCACTCCACTCTTCGCCCACTCTCCTGTTCTTCTTTCTGCCCTGTGGTGATGGTCTCAGGAGCCTACAGGCTTGGTACCCATTCCCAGGACCCAGGCCGCTTGGTGCCGTCCTGTCCCCAGCCACTTGGTGCCTGTGTATGCAAATTAATCTACCATCTTTGCTGAGTTAATTTGCATACTAACTCCTTATTGGCTGTTGGGCATCGCAGATGTGTGGCAATTTGTACCTTTCTCTTTTATTAGTGTAGATTAGAAATTAAACATTTTCTAGTTATTCATCAATGCTTAGGCATTAAGGTTATTTCTAATTTTTCCTTCTTAAAAATAATGCTCAAAGATGAATCTGAAATTTTAAAATATTTCCTTAGATTTTCATAGGAAGAATTGCTATATTAAAGAGTGTGAACCCTGCTAAGAATCTTCATAGCAGAAATGTAGAAACAATCCCTCCCAAGCTGTCTAATAATTCCCACTACACTGTACCTTTACCCCTATAGGTATTATCATTGAAAAATGAGTTTGATAACTTGATAGGAAAAAATCTTATTATTATATTAATTTGAATTTATTTTCTTTAGTGAGATTCATTGTGCATATATATATTCATTAAAATTTTCACAAAACATCATGTTAGCAGGGCCCACTTCAGTGGAGTGTGACCTGAGAAATTGTGTAAGGCTCTGATGCTCTGAAGGACTTGTTCTTGGTTTAATGCTCTACTCTTATCATCTTAAAATTTTTATCTTTGAACTTACTTTTTATAAGCGAAGGTTGATGGAACACAGCCTTCATCTATGGAATATTTTATAAGCAGAGGAAATAAATGCAATATGCATGTCCATGGTTCCTCCCCACTCTATTTGCATATAGTATTTGTGATTTTTCTTAAGTACAGAATTTTGGTGGACCCAGGATTAATGGGAATTCAGTGGGACTCTAAGCAAGTACAAGGTAAGTTTGATACATCTACAACTGAGGAGGCTATTTGTACCAGCTTATTTTGCAGAAATAAGGTCATACTTTTCTAAGAAACATGAATAACCCTATCATACTTTTCTCACTTATATTAGCCAACCACATATCCTGAAAATAATGACATAGAAGAAAAGAAAAAGATTTAAAAACATACACACATAGGCTCCTTTCCTTTTATGTAACAATTGAATATTATAACCAAAAACAGGACAATAAACAGAGCCCTAGAATAAAACTGAATGCATAGTATTGTTTGTCCAGTATCCATATAACTGTTTCTGATTCTTCTACTTGATGCAAATGGAACAGACCATATTTTCCAGGTAAATTGGGACATACAAGAGGCTGTTAAAAATCTGTTCTAGTGATAATATCCTATCTGTCACATTTTCTACAATTAACATTCCTAGTTAGTTAAGATGGCCATAAGATGCCACACACTATGATCCAGACTGATGTTTTCAAGGGACAGGCTGGTGAGTTAAAAGGGAATATGATGGAATCATAATCCCTACTTGCCTATATCTTTAAGGGTAGTGCTACTGTCTGCTATTCTTAGTAAGATGCAATATATTTTTTATTATCTGAGCTGAAACAGGGAGGCAATTTCAGTGGTGTCTACTTTACCTTCACTAGGATAGTAGTTTTATTTAGAGACAAAGGAATCTATATTAGGGTAATATCAATGTTTGAGTATGGCTGATCCAATTACACATTTGGAAACTAGAAAAATACTATCAGTATGTCTATGGATCCAGTGAACTCACAACAGAATGACCTTATGTGAAGAATCTATTTATTGTCTAACTTCCATACACCCCTACTTTTCTAGAAGGCCACAATGGTACTTTGAGCCCTCAGATATTAGTGACTAATCTTTATATTTGGGAGTATTTTCTCTTCAATTTTATGAAAAAATTTGTTTACAATTGACATTATTTTTTTCCATAAATGTTTTCTAGAATTCACCAGTGAACTCACTTGTAAATGAAAGAATTCTAATAATTAATCAATTTAATGTTTTTAATTGATACAAGATTATTCAGTTAATGTGAAAGATCTGGATGTGTGTGTTTTTTTTCTCCCTAGTGCAGTGGTTGGCAAACTGTGGCTCATGAGCCACAGTTTGTCTTCTGTTGACTAATGAGTTTGCCGACCACTGACCTAGACTCTCAATTCCAATAATTACAGGCTGTTGTTGTTCCTTGTGACTAAGCCCCTATCCTAGTGGTTGGCAAACTCATTAGTCAATAGAGTAGCTGACCACTGCTCTAGTGTATGAACAAGTAAATAGCAATAGATCTTTACAGCAGAAAGTTTGGGGAAATTATTACTTTGTATATTGGCTGTGATGTTACAGAACCTTCTTCAAGGGGAACAGTTTTATTCAGTAGAGAGTTCTAGGTCAGAGAGCTGGTTTAGGTCTGAAAATGGGGCAAGAGACTGTCTTTTCCTAGAAGTCTCATCTCAGACTTATATTCACCTTTTCTTAATCTCTTTTGATTATATCCAATACTGTGTTGGCTATCTTAACAATTGTATCTCTACAAATGCACTCTTTTCGGTGGCACACTGAAACCAGAGTAATTTCTTGTAGAAAGAATCTGTATACTCCAGAGGATGGCAATATGAGCGATGGCTGACTTCTCATCAGAAACCATAGATGCCAGAAGACAGTTGAACAACTTTTTTTAAGTGCTGACAGGAAAAACAATTCTCAGAAATCTCTATTCAGAAAAAAAGTACCTTCAATAATGTAAGTAAAATTAGATATTTTTCCAGATGAAAAAAAAGAATCTGTATATTTTATATCTAACACCTAAAATATAGCCATTTGGCACCTAAGAATAGTATTTATTTGAATACATTCTACTTTGGCTTATAAGGCATTTCTTTGGATATGTAAAAATCAAAATGGATTTTACCAACTTTATAAACAGTTGAGACACTTGAGATGAAAATTACCATGAAGATTTGTGAGGTTAGTGATAATTTTGTGCATCATAAAAATGTATTGATTGGAGAACCAAGATGGCGGCATAGGTAAGCACCTGTACTTGCTAGCACTCTCAATCACATCAAAATTACAACTAAAATACATAACAACTATCATCCATAACCACAGGAAAGCTGGCTGAGTGGAAGTACTACAATTAGAGAGATTAAGAAGAAAGTACATTGAGACTGGTAGGAGGTGTAGAGGCATAGAATAGACTGAATCCCAGGTGTGCCTCTTTTTTAATTGGGAGGGAGATACAAACTCCAATTTCCTCTGAGCTCCAGTGCTGGCCAAGATTAGGGAGACCCAGACACATACTGGGAGAAACTGGACTGTCTAGCATTGGGGCAGAAACATAGGGGTGTCTTTCTTCCAGATAGAGATACTCACAGCAGTCATTGTTCCTGTGCTGGGATATCCCATGTGCAGGGCTGACTAGCACCCATTGCTGTTTGTTCCACGCTGGAGATTCCCTGAAACCTCTGCCCTACCCAATTTACAACCCCACCCAAGCCATGCTCAGGGGCTTTTGCATATGAATGGCCTGTCCTTTCTCAGCCTAAGACCTGTCAAACAACCTGCAGCTGGGACAGGGAGCCCCAAAGCTTTCAAAAGAAGACCCAAGGACACACCAGCACCAACCTGCCTTGCTTCACAACTGGGTCCCATTTGAGCACTTTCAAATCTGATACAAAGAGAAGGAATTTGCAGATCTCTCTGTAGTTCCTGCTGGGTGGCCCCAGGCAGTAGCTGACTTTGCACCTTTTTGGAGATTCAAGAGCCAGTGTACCCAGTGGTCAGTGCTAGACCATACCAGATTACAACTCTTCACATCCATAAATGACACACTCAAAAGACAGATTCAGTGAGCACCAAAGCCCCAATGAAGCAAGTCCTACCCTATAAGAGTATCTCCTGCACAGCAACTCTTCCACTATAAACACAGCCAATTGGCCTAGAGGTCAATTCCTTCTAGTGACACCAACAGCAATCAAGACACAACTACAATTAAGACTGCACACAGCCCATAGAGTTGTTCACCTAGAATGTCCAACATAGGTGATTCGGGAAGCTGAGCCACTAGGCCCTGTAGGACACCTATTATACAAGGCCATTCTATCAAGTCAAGGAGATTTACTGGCTATCTAATAAGTTAGAAACAAACACAGGAAAGCAGTCAAAATGCAGGACAAAGAAAATGTCACAAATGAAAGAAATGTATGAAAGCAAGCTACTGGATATAGAGTTCAAAACCACAGTGATAAGGTTACTTAAGTATCTTCTGTAAACCTCCCAGGAACTTAGTGGACTTTCAAGAATCTTAGTAAAAATTAAAAAAAAAAAAAAAAGGAAAAGGACAGTCAGAAATTAAGCATACACTGACTGAAATAAAGAATAATGTAGCTGAAACCAGTTTGGCTCAGTGGATAGAGCGTCGGCCTGTGGACTGAAAGGTCCTGGGTTTCATTCCGGTCAAGGGCATGTATCCTGGTTGCGGGCACATCCCCAGTAGGGGGCGTGCAGGAGGCGGCTGATCGATGTCTCTCTCTCATAGATGTTTCTAACTCTCTATCCCTCTCTCTTCCTCTCTGTAAAAAATCAATAAAATATATTAAAAAAAAGAATAATGTACAGAGATTCAACAAAGATTAGAGGATACCAAGAATCAAGTCAAAAATTTGAAATACAAGGAAGCAAGAAAACACCCAACCAGAAGAGCAAAAATAAAAAGAATCCAAAAATATGAAGATAGTGTAAGGAGCTTTTGGGACAACCTTAAGCATACCAACATCTGAATTATGGTAGTGCCAGAAGAGGAGGGAGAGCAAGATATTGAAAACCTATTTGAAGAAATAATGACAGAAATTTCCCCTACTTGATGAAAGAAATAGATTTACAAGACCAGGAAGCACAGAAAACCCCAAACAAAGAGGAATCCAAAGAGGGCCACACCAAGACACATCATCATTAAAATGCCAAGGGCAAAAGACAAAGAAAGAATCTTAAAAGCAGCAAGAAAAAAATAGTGAGTTACTTACAAGGAGAGTATCCACACAAGTGTCAGCTGATTTCTCAACCAAAACTATGCAGGCCAGGTGGGAGTGGCAAGAAATATTCTAAGTGATGAATAGCAAGAACATACAACCAAGATTATTCTACCCAGCTAAGCTATCATTTAGAATTGAAGGTCAGATAAAGAGTTTCACAAACAAGAAAAAGCTAAAGGAGTTCATTCCCACAAAACCAGGATTATATGAAATGCTGTAGGGTATTTTTTAAGAAAAGGAAGAAGAAGAAAAAGATAAAGGTAAAAATTTATGAACAACAAAGTGACAACAAATACATATCTATCAAAAGTGAATCTAAAAATCAAATGAATAAAAAATCTGATGAACAGAATAAACTGGTGAATGGAATAGAATCAGGGGCATGGAAATGGAACAGACTGACAATTCTCAGAGGAAATGGGATGTGAGGGGGAGGTGAAGAGATTGGACAAAGATCTTATATGCATGTATGCAGTACCTATGGACACAGGCAGTCAGGTGGCGAGGGCTTGGGGTAGGGTGGGAACCAGGTGGAATGGAGGTATGAGAGCAATAAAGAGGGACATCTGTAATAATCTGAACAATAAAAATTTTAAAAATTATTAATTAAGGATGTCTTTTATCCTTCATATATTAAATGAGATGTTGAACTGAACAAACATGGAATACTATATGTTTTATTTTTGAATATAATATGAAGATAAAACATCTAAATTCTAAAAATAAAACAAATACAAGGACAGTAAATAAATAATCATATTTCATAGTAGTTATTTTCTTGCTATCATACTCTATACTTTATTTATGAAACCCATTAATTTTCCTTGCTGTGAAGTATTCTATTGTACTATTGTATGAATATGTTAAAATTTATCTATTATTTTGTTAAATAATTTTCAAAAGAGAAGGGAGAGAGAGAGAGAAATTTGTTATTCCACTTATATATGCATGTATTGGTTGCTTCTTGTATATGCCCTGACTGGAGATCAAAATCAAACCTTGGAGTATTAGGATGACTTTCTAACCAACTGAGCAAACTGGCCAGGGAAATATTATCTATTCATTTATAGATGGACATCTGTATTGTTTCCAATTTTAGATTAGTACAAATAATACTGTGGTGAACATTCTTTATATATATGTTGGTGTGCACATGTTTATCCTCCTACCAGAGGAATTGTTGAGAAATAGGACAGGGTATTGTTGCTTTTCTAGATATTACCAAACCATTTCCCAAAGTAGTTGTATCTATTCTTCAACATTTGTTTAACATTTTCTACTTTGGGTGTATAGTGACATCTGATTTTTAAAGTTCATCTATATAAAGTATATTTATTAACCGTTTCATTTTCTTTTTTCATAAAGTATCTATTTAAGTATTTTCCTGAATATATCATTTATTAGCCAAGTAACTTCCATCAAGCTGTATCCAATTTCGTAATCTATAGAATGGGAGTAATAAAATCTAACTTTGACATTTTAACACAATAGTACCAACATGGCATTGCTGTTTCTGTTCATGGTGGAGAACATTTACCTGAATCACCTTTCTTGCATGGTTCCAAGTTACAAGGGCCCAAAAGAGGAACTCACGTGGAAGGTGGAGGTGAAGTGGAGATATCTCAGAAGACTGGGGGAAACAAACAAATTGGTAGACGTGGAGGTGGGTATCAGAATGCTGTTGTTCTGCTCTGCATTCAGCTCATATTCCTGGCTGCTGGCCCTCCTGTCCAACAGTTTCCTATGTCCCTGACCAGTCACTTGGTTCCAAGCCCACAAATGTGGTTTCCACACTGGCAGAAATTTTCCTTGAGTGAAAGTTTCAACAGAATGCATAGAATTCATAGAATCTATATGGTTGCTAAATTTTCCTAAAATTCTTTCCTGTCTATCTGAGTTGGCATTTCAGGCTGACTTGGTTAGTGATTATTTTCTGTTCTTTTCTCTTTTTTTCCCTTCTCAAAACTTTATTTGCTCAGCTCCTACCACATATATATGAACTTTCAGTCCTTATTTATGTAATACACCCAGTAGTTCTTATATCTTGGTTTAACTCTGACAGATACAATAGTTTTGACAGTAAAAGGTTTTTTTCAAAGGTCCAAATTATTATTAAAATATAATTAGTGGGATGAAATCTTATCTAATTAAAGAGTAATATGTAAATTGATTGTACCTCCGCTACACCACCAGCCACACCCACCACCCATGCTCACCAGCCAATCAGAGTGAGTATGCAAATTAACCCAATCAAGATGGCTATGGCTACAGAGAGAGCAGGAAAGAGGCTTGGGTTGCCCCTGGAGATGGAGGAAGCCAAGCTTTCCATAAACCCTGGCCAGCCAGGCTTCCACTTAAGGCAACAAAGTTTCAATGGTTGTTCTAGCAGAAGGCTTAGCTCTGCTCCAGGCTCAAAGTTTCAATTGTAGAAGATAAATAAATCCTAGATACCAGAGCCTCCTCTTGGGTTGCTGGAGAGCATGGCTGGCCTGCAAACCACCACAGGCCCCTTTCCCATGCCCCAAGGGAAAACCCACCCTGATCCAGGACACCCTTCAGGGAAAACCAGCTGGCCCTCACCCATCCACCAGGACTCTATCCTATCTAATAAAAGAGTAATATGCAGATTGACCATCACTTCAACACACAAGATGACTGCCCCCATGTGGTCAAAAGATCCTGCATCATGTGGACACAAGATGGCCACCACAAGATGGCCAGCAGGAGAGGGCAGTTGACAGGGACCAAGCCTGCAAGGGAGGGCAGTGGGGGTGATCAAGCCTATAGGGGAGTGCAGTTAGGGGTGACCAGGCTGGTAGAAGAGGGAAGTTGAGGGTGACTGGTCCTGCATGGAAGGGCAGTTGGGAGGACCCAGGCCTTCAGGGGAGAGCAGTTAGGGGCAAACAAGCTGGTACGGGAGCAGTTAGGGGAGCCATCAATCAGGCTGGCAGGAGAGTGGTTAAGGGGTGATCAGGCTGGCAGGCTGGCAGGCAGAAACAGTTATGGGCAATCAGGAAGGCAGGCAGGCGAGCAGTTGGGAGCCAGCAGTCCAGGATTGTGATAGGGATGTCCAACTGCCCATTTAGGCCCAATTCTACCTGGCTTGGGCCTAATCGGGCAGTCAGACATCCCTCAAGGGGTCACAGATTGGAGAGGGAGCAGGCTGGGCTGAAGGACACCCCTCTCTTTCTCCCCCCTCCCCCCATGCACGGATTTTGTGTACCAGGCCTCTAGTATATAATAAATTGCTGAGCTTCTTGATAGAGGAACAGGACAGGTTAGGTGTTATTTAAGTTGTAAGGAAAGCACGCCAGCATAGGCTGTTATGGGCTAGTGTTTCATGAAAATATTTTATTCTATTATTTGTCTGACTAGGATATTTGTTTGTTATCACATTGGTAAGTAGGAGGTTATAAAACAGCACTTAGGGACTTACAGAATCCCTGAAACATGGCATATGTCTCCAGTTAATATTGAAATTGTAGAATATAGTCAAATATCCAAATGCAGATATCAAAAACATGTGAAAAGAAATAGGCATAAAGTAAAAATAAACTTAAAAATATTTAAAAATTCTGTACTGCAAATTGCTTATTATTGGCTACCTCTGTGACCCACTGAAGTTGAGTCTGGCAGTAGGTAATTGTCGAAGTTGTCAAAGACTCAAAATTTTTTTTATCTTATTTGTGACAGTTTTCCCAAATCCAGTGAGCTAACTTGTAGCTTTATAAAGATCATAGTTTTCTAGTCAATATGAAAATAATTGTTTAGTCCAATAGTGGATTTGAGCAACTGCTTTCATTACTCAATGGCTAAAATAACAGTAAAAGGGTGATTCACCCATTCAAAGTTTCAAAACTTTCTCCTCTGTGATCATGATGTACCTTGGGAAGCATAGAAAACTTCATAAACAGAATTATTATGTTGAAGAGATAGTTGGGTTAGGAGTAGTGGAGGAAGGTGCTTAATGACATGCTATCATCGTTTTAAATAAGACTCTTTTATTTAAAATGTCTCAGTAGAGCTCACATCTGATAGTAGGTTAAGTTCCCCCGGCCCCCCTTCTCAGCTAATGTAATACTTACCCTGTGGGTGGTTCCAGTATGGTTTCCATCATTAAAAAGCTTCAAAATATACACAAGTATAAAAACCTACAAAAGGAGACAAAAGATGTAAGAAAGCAGATGAGAAAAGTAAAAAAAAAAAAATAGAGATAGGATGACATGATTTGGAGGGAAATTGAATGTTGAGAACAAAGGAATCCAACATGACTTTGAACTTTCTTTTTTAGAATAAAATGAATGGAATTATATTATTCAAGAAATGAGAAAAGAGTTTTGAAGTACATATGGCATGTTTGACTATGGGCATGCTCAGGTTTCAATTAATATTTGTTCAAAGAGTAATTTTGAAATGTTCAGGTGTAAGAGTAGGGAAATGTAACCCACCCCACCATTGTTTTGACATTGTTTCTGTAAATGCTGACTCTGGCTAATATATACTTTGTAGATAAACAACATGTTTGTATAAGAATCATAGAAATTAACTTCAGAAGATGCAGACTCTGATCTTCAGTCATCCCAGTTCTGGGAGATTTGCTGAATTTTAACTGTAGAACCAGCATGATGTAGAACCAGGATGATGAAGATCAAGATGATACACACCACGATGATATATACCAGACCATCACTTGACCAGTTTTGAGATCCTTTTCATATTATGCTGGCATGCATGTAGAGAACTTTTTAAACATCCTCCTTGATTTTTTTCTGCTTCCCTTCTTATTCTTTAAAAAAAAATCTGCCTGCACAGAAGTGGTGAGGTGAGCTTTGAGACAAGAGTTCCCCATCTTCTTAGGTGCCTGGTACTTGAATAAACCACTTTCCTTTTTCACCAGCACACAAGTTTGTCTTTTATGGTGAAAGAAAGCCAAATTTGGGTTTTGTTTACAAAAGTAGTTGCAAAAGTGTGTACCAAGTTGTAGAGAAGGTACATGTAAAGGATTAAAACTGAAAAACAAGGGTTCAGCTGTCTGCCAGAATGGAAACCAAACTTGTAAGGCAAGAACTAGTGCAAAAAGAAAGAGGTTTTGTTCAGGTGCTATGTGACCAGAAAGAATTGTGGACTACTGTCTTAAAGACCATCTCTCCTTCTTGCTCAAGCCCACAATTTTTATAGGGATAAGGAGAGGAGGGCTTTTCCCCCTATCCAATTATCTTGCTAGTTTTTGGTGTACTAGGGTCCTATCCATTCATCTTTCTAGCTGTTGGCATGCTTATTGTAAGAACCTCTCCTGGCACCATCTTAGCCAATGTTGGGGACTCCCTGGTGCTCTGATTATCTACATTAATAGGATAACCACCATGGTAATTTTATATAGAATATTTATTCAATATTAATATTAAAGTTTAGATTAGTAGAAAATATCTCATGATGGATTAAATAAGTTTTAATTGAGGGAAAATACAGATGTGATTGTTCATTTCCCCCCCCAATAATTTGATATTCATTTGGTAAGGATAAAATTTAAAGAGGTGAAAACCAGTAACCATTGGTTATAATTTTTAGAAAGCATAGCCAGTAGAAAGTGAAAAAGAAAGAAATATAAACACAAAGGAAGCTCTTGAGGGACCCAATCTAAATGTCTGGGCTTAACAAGGATTACTGTAGTTAATATATCATTGTTCTGAATTATTTTCAACAGTGTTCTAAGCTATTTCTATTATATATTCATTTTATCTACTATATATTATAGGTAGAGAATTGTGTCCCCCCAAAATATATATTGAAATCCTACTTCCCAGTATTTATGAATGTAAACTTGGAAATAGAGTCTTTGCAGATGTATTCAAGTTAAAATGAGGTCATTAGGATAGACACTGATCCAATATGATGATGTCCTTTTAAGAAGAGGAAAATGCCATATAAAGACAGAGACACACGAAGAGAACCCCATATTACATTTGAGGAAGAGATTGGAGAGATGTTGCTGTAAGCCAAGAGATATCAAGATTTGATGAGTACCAGCAGAAACTTTAAGAGGCAAGGAAGCATTCTACTTAAGAGTCACAGAGAAAGCATGGCCCCGCTGACACTTTGATTTTGGACTTCTAGCTTCCAGGACTGCTAGAGAATAATTTTCTTTTGTTTTAAGCTACCTATCCAGTTTGTGATACTTTTTTACAGCAGTTCTCAGAAACTAATATCTCTCATATATCTCTCTTATTAAATCATCTCTTCACTTAATCAGCAAATATTTATTGAACATTACTCTACACAGGTCACTCTGTTCCTCATGTCATAGCTTTCTCAATTGACCTCTTCCAAATTGCATTTGGAAGATTAATAATTAAGAAGAGATACCATTTCATGAACTATTTTGCTTGATCTTCTTTTCTCAATTCCCAAAAGTGTCATCTTGGACAAAGAATGATACACATCAATGAGTATTTTCCCAGAATTTGCAGGTTCTTAGCTCCAACAGTGTGCTAAAAGTGTCAAGTTGCTATAGAACCCTTAGATAAATGATATACCTGATGCTAAGCTGGGAAGGCTTATATATTTGGAAAGTAGTAAGTCTAACACTGCAAGTTATCACTAGTTTGAGACTGGAATCAGAAGTTATAAAATACATCTCAGGAGAATGAAACAATAAAAGAAGACCTCAAATATTTTAAAAAAATTCTTGCAGTTGTATTGTACCTGGGCTACAAAAGAGTAATGTACCACTACTAGACAATGAGTATGCTTCCTAGATGAATGACAATAACTCTGAAAAAACTGCTGCAATTGCTGATTAGGCAGTAATGATATATACTATGTATGGTTGGTTAGTTTTTTGCATTAGTGTCAAAAGTGATAGCCCCAACTTCCTTCAAAAACTTAATTCTTACCCTAAATTTGTTGGCTGTGAGCATATCCCATGTTAGTGCTGACAAAATAGTTAGAATGTGGAAAATGCCATGTTGAAAACGTTTCTTCTAAAATCCAAAAGTGACAGCAATCAGTCTCCATTTGGAACTCTCTATGGAATCAATGGGAAATTTTAGGATGAAATAAATGTTATTGCTTTTTGGTTTGGTCTTTTTGTGAATGACATAAAGTACTTTTTTTTTTTCTATATACTTATTTTATTTATTGTGGTAATATATCACATAACATTTGATATTTTACACTTTTTGTTTTTTAAAATAATTTTCTTATTTTTCAATTACAATTGACATACAATATTATATTAGTTTAAGTTGTACAACATAGTGATTAAACATTTATATAACTTATGAAGTAATCATTGCAGTATATATAGTACCCAATCTGATACCAGACATAGTTATTATAATATTATTCCCAATATTCCCTATGCTGTAATTTATGTCCTGTGACTATTTTTATAGGTGAAAATTTGCACATATTGGTACCTTATCATTTTTTACTTGTTACCCGCCCCCCAAAATATCCCTAGTATCTGACAACCATCAAAACAAATTTGTTTCTGTTTTTCATATATTTTGTTTTTAGATTCCACATACTAGTATACGTAAAATAATATGTTATTTGTTCTTCTGTATGTTATTTCCTGTAGCACAATAACTTCTAGTATATCCATGTTATTGCAAATAGCGTGATTTCATTCTTTCATATGACGAAGTAATTAATGTTCCATTGTAAATATGTACCTTTTATTCTTTATCTATTTGTCTATTGGTGGACATTTAGATTGCTTCCATATTTTGGATAAATAATGCTTCAATAAATTTAGGGGTGCATATGTCTTTTTGAAATAGTGTTTTGGATTTTGTTGAAAAAAATACCCAGGAGTGGAATTTCTGGGTCCTTCATTGTCTCTTATTATAGCCTTTGTTTTGCAGTTTATTTCATCTGATAAAAGTGATACTCTAGCTTTTTTTCTGTTTACATTTTAATGAAATATCTTCTCTAACCATTTACTTTCAGTCTCTGTGTTTCTTTTTACCTAAAGTGGGTCTCCTGGAGTTCGAGATTGCAGCAGAGTAGTTGGATCTTGTTTGCAATGCCTCCCAGAACCAAACAGGAAGTTATAGGTCAACTGGAGAACAATCTCCCTGAAATACTAACTGTAGACTATCTGAAGAGGAGACTTTTAACCAACGACTGCAGAAGCCATATGGAAACTGGTAAGAAGGCAGATTCATTAAAGGGGCTGGCCCTGCTCCCAGGGGCAGCAGGCCAAGGCTACAGAGGGATACCTGGGCTGCTGGAGGTTCCCACTGATAGGTATAAAGCCTAATCCCCAGACTGGGTTCCTCAGCCTGGAGCGCTGGAGCTGAAAACAGGTGCCTACATAGCATCCAGCTGTGAAAGGCCGTAGGGTTTCTGTGTTTCTGTCTGCTAAGGAGAAGCAGAGCCCATTGGAGTCATTTAAAGGCTCAATGCCCAAAACTTTTTTCATAGAAATGTAGCTTTATTTTGATAGAGACATGCTGAATACAAAGGCTCAGATAAATGAGTAATTGTTAACATAAGATAATAAAATATTTTAATAAAAATTAATATTTTTCTTGAATATTAACTTATCAGACACTGAATAGCTACACAAATTAATAAGTATAATGCAAATAAACCTATTTTTTAATTTATTGATTAAGGTATTACATATGTGTCCTTATCTCCCATTGCCACGCCCTGCTCATGCCCTCACCCCCCTAGTGTCTGTGTCCATTGATGAAGCTTATATGCATGTATACAAGAACTTTAGTTGGTCTCTCCCACTCCCTCCCCATCCCCCCTTTTCTCTGAGGTTTGATGGTGTGATCTGTCTCTGGATCTCTTTTTGTTCGTCAGTTTATGTTGTTCATTATATTCCACAAATGAGTGAGATCATGTGATATTTATCATTCTATGACTGATCTATTTCACTTAGCATAATGACTTTCAGCTCCATCCATGCTATTGCAAATGGTAAGAGTTCTTTCTTTTTTACTGCAGCATAGTATTTCATTGTGTATATGTACCATCGTTTTCTAACCCACTCATTTTCTGATGGGTACTTTAGGCTGTTTCCAAATCTTAGATGTTGTAAACTGCTGCTATGACCATAAGGGTGCATATATCCTTTCTGAATAGTGTTTCTAGTTTCTTGTGATATATTCCTAGAAGTGGGATTAATGGGTCTTACACCATACACAGAAATAAACTCAAAATGGATAAAGGACTTAAACATAAGACAGGAAACTATAAA
The DNA here is from genome assembly GCA_011751065.1 of Lasiurus cinereus. Classification (NCBI taxonomy): domain Eukaryota; kingdom Metazoa; phylum Chordata; class Mammalia; order Chiroptera; family Vespertilionidae; genus Lasiurus; species Lasiurus cinereus. The sequence goes on along the minus strand of JAAGEH010000032.1, from coordinate 4,290,583 downwards.
AATCTTAGAGGAATCCATAGGCAACAAAATCTCAGACATATGTTGAAGTAATACCTCCATTGATACAGTTCCTAGGGCAATGGAAATTAAGGAGAAAATAAACAAATGGACTACATCAAAATAAAAAGCTTCTGCAATAAAAGAAACTAGCAACAAAATAGCAAAGAAGTCCACTGCATGGGAGAACATATTTGCCAATGTTATCTCCAATAAAGGTTTAATCTCCAAAATTTACAGGGAACTCATATAATTTAACAAAAGGAAGATAAACAATCCATTCAAAAAATGGGCAACAAACCTAAATAAATACATTTGAAAGAGGACATACAGAAGGCCAAAGGACATTTGGAAACATGCTCAGAATCACTAATCATCAAGGAAATGCAAATTAAAATGACAATGAGGTACCATCACACCTGTCAGAATTGCTATTATCAACAAGACAACAAAAGACAAGTGCTGGTGAGGATGCAGAGAAAAAAATAACCCTCATGCACTGCTGGTGGGAATGCAGACTGGTACAGCCACTGTAGAGAATAGTATGGAGTTACCTCAAACAACTAAAATGGAGGCAAATAGATATGAATCACAGAGAGACTTGGGGCATTTGTAGACCACCCCTGGTCCCTGTGCTGGTAAAAAAATGGCCTTGCATTGTGGTTTTACCCGGATGCAGCCATAGCCCAGAAGAAGCAGCCACATACTGTGGAATGCTTATAGCTGTGGAGACATTGCTGGGAGGTCAGGAACCTGCAAACCAAGTGGCCAGCTTTGTCATTGAAGCAGGGTTGAACAAACTTCACTTTTTTATTTTATTTCATTTCATTTTATTGCTGAAGTTGTTTTTTATTTTTCCTTTAATTTTGTCCTTAATATTTCATATTTCTCAATTTCCTATTCTAATTTTGTTTTCTTTATTTTCTTATACTGTTCTCCTTTTCTAATCATTTTTTCTTCATTCTCTTTAGATTTTTTTTCTCTTATTCTTTTTCCTTTTGTTCTTAAAAATATATTTTTATTGATTTCAGAGAAAAGAGAGGGAGAGAGAAACATCAGTGATGAGAGAGAATCATCAATTCTCTGCCTCCTACATGCCCCCAACTGGGGATCAAGCCCACAACTTGGGCATGTGCCCTTGACTGGAATCAAACCAGGGACCCTTCAGTCCAAGGGTGATGCTCTACCCACAGAGTAAAACCACCTAGGGGCTCTTTGGTCTTTTATTATTCTTTAGTTGTTGTCATTGTTGGTATTTTTGATTTTTGTTTGTTTTGATTTATTTTGTCCTTTTAAAAAATATTATTTCTCTGTTTTATTCTGTCGGTCCTTGTACAACAAATTGCATGACATGATCGGAGTTGACTCTTACAGTCAGCCACCGTGTGGGTTGATCCCACACATAAGTGAGACTACAGCAATTAAAACCCAATACAATAGGAGTGCCAACATAATCTACACAAGTGACATGCCTAGATCATCAGCTCAGGAGCTAAAGGAGACTGTGCCACTTCACTTCACAGGACACCTACTAAATAAGGCCACCCCACAAAGAATGATAGTCATGGAAGCTATTTCTAATAAATAGAAGCAACATAAAGGGACAGTCAAAATGGAGAAACAATAAAACAGGTCCAAAATAAAAAAGGCGGAATCTCCAGAAGAATAGGTAAATGAAATGGAAGCAAGGAATTTATCATATACAGAGTTCAAAGTAATGGTTACAAGTATGCTCAAGGAACATAATCATAATTACAAGAGACATATGAAAATATGTTTAAAGTCACTAATCATCTGAGAGAGCAAAACCAAAACAACAATGAGATATCATCTCACATCTGTCAGAATGGCTATCATCAACAAATCAACAAGTGACAAGTGCTGGCGAGGATGTAGAGAAAAAGGAACCTTTGTGCACTGCTGGTGAGAATGCAGATTGGCGTAGCTATTGTGAAAAACAATATGGATTTTCCTCAAAAAATTAATAATGAAGCTCCCATTTGACCCAGTAATCCCATTTCTAGGAATATATCCCAAGAAATCAGAAATACCAATCAGAAATGATATATGCATCCCTATATTTATAGCAGCACAATTTACAGTAGTTAAGATTTGGAAATAGCTTAAGTGCCCATCATATGAGTGGATAAACAAAAAAAACAAAACAAAACAAAACAGTGGTACATCTACACAATGGAATACTACACTACTGTAAAAAGGAAAGAACTCTTACCATTCTTAAGAGGATGGATGAATCTAGAGAGCATCATGCTAAGTGAAATAAGCCAGTCAGAGAAAAATAAATATCATATGATCTCACTCATTTGTGGTATATAATGAACAATATAAATTGATGAACGAAAAGAGATCCAGAGACAGATAAGCATTGAACAGACCATCAAACTTCAGGGGGAAGACAGGAAAGGTGGTGGAGGGGGTTATGAAATTAACCAAAGGACTTGTATGCATGCATATAAGCATAACCAATGGACACAGACACTAGCGGGGTAAGAGCATGTGCTGGGAGTTGGGGGTAGCCACAGAGAGGTTAATGGGAGAAAAAGAAGACATATGTAATACTTTGAACAACAATGAATTTTTAAAAATTTCAAATAAGCAATCTAACCCTATCTCTGAAAGAACTAGAAAAATAACAAACAAATCACAAACTAGATTGAAGAAAATAATAACTATCAGAGTGGAAATAATTAATACCAGGACTAAAAGAGCAATACAAATGATTAATGAAACCAATAACTGGTTATTTAAAAAGATAATAAGATTGATGAACCTATAGCCAGACTCATGAAGAAACAAAGAGAGAGAACCCAAAGAAATAAATTCAGATATGAAGGAGAGGGAATAACAACAAATATCACTAAAATACAAAGGATAGCAAGAAAATACTATGAACAACTATATGCCAAAAATTGGATAACCTGGGCAAAATGAGCAATTGCTAGAAACACACAATCTTCCAGAACAGAATTAGGAAGAATCAGAAAACCTGAATAGACCGAAAACAGCTGTAGAAATTGAAGTGGTGATCAACCAACTCCAAGCAAACAAAAGTGCTGAACTGGATGTTATCACAGGCGAATTTTACCAAACATTCAAAAACCTAACACTTGTTCCTCTAAGTATTCCCAAAAAATTCAAGAGAGTTAAGACAGACATGCAAGCACTTCTTACAAGGCCAGCACTATCCTATTTGCAAAAGCAGATCAAGACACTTACAAAGAAATAAAATTATAGGCCAATGTCCCTGAAAAACATAGATGCTAAAATCCTCAACACAATATTAGCAAATCAGATCCAGAAATACATTAAAATGATCATACACCATGACCAAGTGAGATTTATCATGGGAATGCAAAGCTGATACAATATTTGTAAATCAATAAATGTGATATATAACAAACAAAATGAAATAGAAAAACCACATGATTATATTAATAGATGCAAAAATACATTGGAAAATATCCATCAACCCTTATAACAAAAACTCTCGGCAGCAGAGGATCATATTTCAACATAATAAAAGCCATATAAAACAAACCTACAGCCAAAATCATACTCAATGGGCAAAAACTAAAAGCATTTCCCTTAAGATCTAGAATAATATAGGTATGTTCACTTTCACCATACTTATTCAACATAGTACTGGACATGCTAGCCACTATGATTAAAAAGAGGAAGAAATAAAAGGCCTCCAAATTTTAAAGGAGGAAATAAAATTGATGTTATTAACAGATGATATGATATTGTGCAAAGAAAATCCTAATGACCAAAAACTAGATCTAATAAATGTATTCAGCAAAGTTGCAGTATACAAAATTAATGCCTAGAAGTTGGTTCATTTTCATATCCCAATAAAAAACTGTCAGAAAGGGAAGTTACAAAAGCAATCATGTTTACTATTACAATAAGAAAAATAATGTCTCTGGGAATACTATGGAGTTAAAAGACCTGTACTAAGAAAACCATAAGACATTGAAAAAGAAATAGAGAAACATCTAGAGGCATAAATTGGAAGAATAAATATAGTAAAAATGTTCATATTATCCAAAGAAATCTATAGATTTAATGCAATTCCTATTAAAATATCAATGGCATATTACATAGATCTAGGACAAATATTCCAAAAATTTATGTGGAACCAAACAAACAAATAAAAAACAAATAGCTTCAGTAATCTGGAAAAAGAAGAACAAAGTTGGAGGTATCAGAATCCCAGATAGCAAACTATACTACAAAGCCATTGTAATCAAAACAGTCTGATACTGGTACAAGGACAAACATAAATCAATGGAAAAGAAGAGAGACCCCAGAAACCAACTTGTGCTTTTATGTGCAATTAATACTTGATAGAGGAGGCAAGACCATACAATTTAGTAAAAATAGTTACTTTCATAAATTATGTTGGGAAAATTGAAGAAGTACATGCAAAAAATAAAACTAGACCACCAACATAAACCATACAAGGGATAAACTCAAAATGGATAAAATACTTAAATTTACATTATAAAAGTATAAAAATCCTGCACGAAAATATAGGCACTAAAACCTTAAACTTTTTGCATAGCAATATTTTTACCAATATATCTCCAAGGACAGATTAAACAAAGGAAAAAATTAAAAAATGGGACTACATCAAATGAAAAAGATCTGCACAGCAAAAGAAACCATCAACAAAATGAAAAGGGAGCCCTGACTGGTGTGTTCAGGATTAGAGCATTGGCCATACACTGAAGCGTCACAGGTTCAATTCCTGGTCAAGGGTACATACTTAAGTTGCAAGTTCACTTACTGGCTCTGGTCAGGGCATTCGTGGGAGGTAACCAATTGATGTGTCGCTCTCACAACCAATCCTCCTGGAGGGTCAGTCTTCCCATTTATGTGCTAATAACAACCAAGGCTCAACTATAATAAGAGGACACTTACAACCCACACAAAGACACACCTGAGAGAGAGCTCAGGTGACCAAGGGCACTGTGCTCAAGTGTGGCCTTTGGACCCTTTGTATTCAACTTCCTACATTTTTCTCTAATATTTTTTCTCCATGCTAGTTTTTGCATGAATATTTTTTTACTTTAATCCAGCTGGTCCAGTCCCAACCATCCTATAAGCTTGTTTTGTTCACCCTGCCTTTGTGTCTTTGTTGCCATTCTTACAATTTAAAATGTTCTCCTTCATTCTCTTTAGCTAAATTCAAGTTATCTTTTGAGGCCATCTGGTTGAGATCCCAAATCCTTTGGAAAAACTTATTTTTCCATCTGCATTGGCCTTTTCTTCCTTAAAATTCTATGGTACTTAATGCTTGCATCATTCATTTAGAGCACATCTTATACTATTTATTGGTTATTGTCTTTACTATCTATTCCATTTATTCATTTGGATTATCAATGGCAAATATTTCATCTTACATACTAGTTTCAATTACTGAGGATTCTGAGGTCAACTTGAAGGTCAAAATGATTTTGTATTCAAATTGATTAGAGATGTTGACACTGGCTCAGGAGAAGAGAATTATGGCTTGTGTGCCAAAAACTTGCCATTTTTTAATTAGAGTCTAAACTCTTAGCAGGTGAGAATGTGGTTATTCATCTTCATACCTTCTGTAGCACAGATCCCTAAGTATAACAGATACATAATAAGTATTTGTTGATATATTGTTTTGGTTATCTAACAATTTAGCAAATGGAAAAGCTAGTATTAATGAGGAATGACCAAAACTTAAGAATTTTTATTTATTTTGCTTTATTCTTTGAATATATTCTTTCATTCCACAGGGCAAAATCAAAGTTGGAAAATGTGCAGCTAAAAGTTAATCTGCTCTCAAAATATCATCTTTATAGTAGTAAAATAAAGCTCTGGTATTGAGGTTAGAACAAAGAAAATAAATGATGGCTGAATATTAGTAAAGGAAATGGTCATGAGTGGTTCATTATTGTAACTGCTCTAACAGCTGGCTCATTGATTTAATGCTCATGCCATACATGGAGCTGTTAAACGTTCCCCTCAGTTAAAAATATATTTGGTCTCGCCGAAACCGGTTTGGCTCAGTGGATAGAGCGTCGGTCTGTGGACTGAAAGGTCCCAGGTTCAATTACGGTCAAGGGCATGTACCTTGGTTGCGGGCACATCCCCAGTAGGGGGCGTGCAGGAGGCAGCTGATCGATGTTTCTCTCTTATCGATGTTTCTAACTCTTTATCCCTCTTCCTTCCTCTCTGTGAAAAATCAATAAAATATATTAATATATATATATAGATATATATATATAGATATATATATAGATATATATATAGATATCTATATAGATATATATATATATATAGATATCTATATATATATATATTTGGTCTCATTAAAAACATGGGGGAATGCAATTCAAACAATTTGTAAACTAAATTTTGAGTTGTAAAATTAAAACATATATATATATATATTATTTAGTGTTCGTGCTTTTGTCTTAGTCTTTCCTTAAAATGTAAGACCCATGTATTCTTTTAAGAATTCCCCTTTTGTCTGTATTTAATCTTATCTCTTTCTTGCATGAATAACTCACTAGAATTTAGCTTCTCCCAAGAATCTTGGTAACTCCTTTTGTTTATTGAAATATTTTATGATCAGCAATCATTACTCTTTATGGTAGTTTAATTAACTACCATAGTTAATTAACTACCATAGTTCAGATCTTGCTGAACCAAGGAATTTTGTTTTGTAGTTATTATTGTGGCTGGTATTCGAATTAGGAGCTGAATAACTCATGGATTTGTGTATTTAGTCCTTCACCAAGTAAATTACATAAAATGGTGTTTTAGTGCATTCAAAGGAAAATGTAATTTTAGTCCATTTCTTGGAAAGAAGGTGTCCAGGGCCAAAGCACATTGCTACAGGATTTAGAATGTTGTTTATGTTGCACAGACATTTGCTCTGTTTTTAATACTTTCCAAAAATGATCTCTTCTCAAGTAAAAATGTTGAGAATTCAGAATGTTTGAACGCAAATTACCCGAGGGAAAGCCCAAAACACCATCATACACACACATGCATACACACACACATACACACACACACTCATGTACATAAATGTATGTGTGGTATGTGTGTGGACATGTGCATCCTAGATTAGCTTTTGCTATTAATGACTAATAATATGAGACCATGTTATTTTTTGCAATCAAAAATTGAAAACTTAGAACTCTTGAAACTTCTCATCAATTTAATTCTTTCTTTTTTAAAATTTAATAAATCTTTATTGTTCAGATTATTACAATTGTTCCTCTTTTTTCTCCCCATAGCTCCCCTCTACCCAATTCTCACCCCACCCTCTGCCCTTACCCTCTCCCACATTGTCTTCATCCATAGGTGTATGATTTTTGTCCAGTCTCTCCCCTTTTATCCCTCACCCCTTTCCTCCTGAAAATTGTCAGTCTACTCCCTTTCTATGCCCCTGATTCTATTATATTTACCAGTTTATTCTGTTCATCAGATTTTTTATTCACTTGATTTTTAGATTCACTCATTGATAGACATGTATTTGTACTTCATAATTTTTATCTTTGCCTTTTTCTTCTTCTTCCTCTTCTTAAAGAGTACCTTTCAGCATTTCATATAGTACTGGTTTGGTATTGATGAACTCCTTTATTTTTTTCTTATCTGTGAAGCTCTTTATCTGACCTTCAGTTCTGAATGATAGCTTTGTTGGGTAGAGTAATCTTGGTGGTAGGTTCTTGCCATTCATCACCTTGAATATTTCTTGCCACTCCCATCTGGCCTGCATAGTTTTTGTTGAGAAATCAGCTGACAATTGTATGGGTGCTCCCTTGTAGGTAATGAACTGTTTTTCTCTTGCTGCTTTTAATATTCTCTCTTTTTCTTTTTGTATTTTAATTATGATGTGTCTTGGTGTGGTCCTCTTTGGATTCTTTTTGTTTGGGGTTCTATGTACTTCCTGGATTTGTAAGTCTATTTATTTCACCAGGTGTGGGAAGTTTTCAGTCATTATTTCTTCAAATAGGTTTCCAATATCTTGCTTTCTCTCTTCTTCTCGCACCCCCTAATTATGATGTTGGTATGCTTGAAGTTGTCCCAGAGACTCCTTACACTATCTTCACATTTCTGGATTCTTTTTTCTTTTCTAGTTGAATGTTTTCTGCTTCTTTGTATTTCAAGGCTTTGACTTGATTCTTGTGTTCCTCTAGTCTGCTGTTAGGTCTTTGT
>JAAGEH010000032.1:4062682-4282260 GCA_011751065.1 Lasiurus cinereus | reverse complement strand
TATGATGTGTCTTGGTGTGGTCCTCTTTGGATTCTTTTTGTTTGGGGTTCTGTGTACTTCCTGAATTTGTAAGTCTATTTATTTCACCAGGTGTGGGAAGTTTTCAGTCATTATTTCTTCAAATAGGTTTTCAATATCTTGCTCTCTCTCTTCTTCTCGCACCCCCTAATTATGATGTTGGTATGCTTGAAGTTGTCCCAGAGATTCCTTACACTATCTTCACATTTCTGGATTCTTTTTTCTTTTTTCTTTTCTAGTTGAGTGTTTTCTGCTTCTTTGTATTTCAAGGCTTTGACTTGATTCTTGTGTTCCTCTAGTCTGCTGTTAGGTCTTTGTATAATATTTTTTATTTCGGTCAGTGTATGTTTAATTTCTAGTTGGCCCTTTTTCATCTCCTCTTGGGTTTCACTAAATTTACCCATATTTTCTAGGAAATTCTTAAAAAACTTTATAACTATGGTTTTGAACTCTATATCCAGTTATTTGTTTTCCTCCATTTCTTTCATTTGTGATCTGTTTGTTTGTCTCTGCATTTTCACTGCTTCCTTGAGTTGGTAGAATAGCTTTGTGTGCTAGGTGTCCTATATGGTTAGTAGCTCTTCCTGCCTCCCCAGTTACCTGAGGTGGACTCTCTTGGTGCACCCCTTTGTGGATTGTGTGTACAGCTTTGTTGTGGTTAAGTCTTGATTGTTGTTGGTATCACTGGGGGGAATTGACCTCCAGGCCAATAGGTTCTGAGGATAAGCTGTGTCTATGCCAGGAGAACTACTGTGCTGGAGTCAGCCTTATGATACAAGATTTTCACTGTGCTCAGCTCAGAGTCTCAGGGCTGAGTAGACAGCCTTGGCTTCCCCTCAGTCCTGCTTTACACGGTGAACCCTGGGTCTCAGTGTCCCTCATTAATTGCTGCATTCCTCTCTGCATGCACTTGCGCTCACATGCCTCCGGACCTCTGCCTTTCCCAATCCCCCTGCGGTCTGGGGATCCGTATGAGTCTGGATTATCAGGGTCTCGCCCAAAACTGGGGTTCAGTGCAATCGAAAGTGGAGTTCAGTCCAGTCGGGAGGTTCTCTCTTCCTCCTGCTAGAGAAAACCAGTGGTATAATCAGCAGTCCATCCTCTTTGTGCACACTGGCTTGCGCACCTCCAGACTTGTACCTTTTGTGGTTCCCTTAAGTTTACATGCACTCCTTGCTTTTTCTGAAAGTTCAGACTCCCCTACCCCCAATGAGTCTTGCCTGGAACTGGGGTTCAGTGCAGTCAGGAGTTTCTGTCTCCCTCCTGCTAGAGGAAGCCAACCAGGCACTCTGCTGCCTGTCCTCTCCAAATGCATGTCTTTGTACTTCAGCTTTTTGAAGCTCTTCTGAATCTCCGTGAGCCCCTCTCTTTTCGTCTACTTGTAGAATTTCCACTCATCCAGCTTTCCTGTGGTTCTGGATGATTTCTGTTCTGTCTTTTAGTTGTGCAAGGCAGCAGTTTAGGTGTTCACCTATGCCACCCCCTTGGTTTTTTCCTCAATTTAATCTTTTCAATTTCCTCAAGCTAATGAGGGTGATGGTTTTATTTGACACTAAAGTATTTGAAATATCTTAATCTTACAATGTGACAAGATAAATTGAGCTTAAGATAGAAAAGAATGTGATTCTTTAATGGAAGCAAATGTTCTTCTAATACACTGAAAAACAGTTTATCTTATTTCTCTTTGTATTTCTATATGAGTGCCCTATAATAATTAATGCTAAGAGCATAAAATAATAAGAAAATTTGAGTTCTAAACCCTTAAAGACTCTTATATTTCTGTGAAATATATCCTGGTTACTCATCTTTTGATTAGAATGTGAAACTAATTTCAGTTCTCTAAACCAAGATATTAGCTAGCCTGACTTCAGTTGAGCATATAAAAATTATTAAAGAAATCTATAAGCAATGCAGTTAGCAACTTTGTGAAGATCTGTGCAATGCATCTCTAATATATCCACACATTACTGTAATCTAATTTTCTTTTGGTGGGCAATAACTGATGTTTGATAGTACAATTTTTGGCTAGGTCTATAGACCTAAACCTTGAATGTTCATACTTAGCTCAGACAACAACTCAAGATATTTTTGTTTAGGAGATAAAAATGTATATTGGTTTCTTTAATAGCCTTAAGACAAGAACATTTTTTCAAGGAGTGAGCTACTAATCCTAAATAATGATGATTCATGGCCTATTTCTTATTCTCATAAAAAATCTAATACTCTAAACCATATGTAACTTTTGGTCATGTACAGTTGGGATGTTGTTTTATAGCTGTTTAATGACTCTGAAAATAAAATCAATTGCTCTATCAACTTTTTTTTAGTCTTACATTTTCTTATTTAGGAAGCAGAGTTTACATGTAAAATTTGAAATAACATTCTCATTGTTTTATAAACATTCATTCATTAATTTCTCAAGTAGTTATTTAGAATCTATTTCATAATAGTTATTTTGAATCATTGAATAAGGATAAAATTTACAAATTTAGTTAACTGAAAGAGAAATAAAGGTATATATGTGTATATATTCACATATATTTATATACATAAGTCCAAAAGTAATCAAGTATAATATGCTAAGCTTATAAAAAAGATCATGTATAATTAAATAGTTAATTTATTGATAAACCAATATGGTGGCATAAGGTGTGCACTTGTACATGCTGCCTCTCATAACCACACCAAAACTACAACTAAAAGAAAAAACAACTATCATCCAGAACCACAGGAAAGCTGGCTGAATAGTTCTACAAATAGAAGGAAAGAAAAAAGCACATTGAGAGTAGATAAGATGTGCAAAGACACAGAAAAGCAAAAGTAAAGAGGTGGTGAATTGGGCTGATGACTTGCTGTGCTGTTTTTTTTGTTTGTTTGTTTGTTTGTTTTGTTTTTTCAATTGGGAAGGAAATACAAACTCCCGACTGCTCTGAACTTCAGTTTCTGGCAAGACTCTGGGGACTCAGACTCCTACAGGAGAAGTTGGACTGTCTGCTATCAGGTCGGAAAATGAGGGTGGCTTTCTTGCACGGGTGCTCACAGGAATCATTGTTTACTGTGCTGGGGTGTAGGACACATATACGCGGATACACAGAGATGGCTGACTGGCAGCCATCACTATTTGCTACACCGTGGTGATTCTCTGAGATCCCACCCCACACAATTTACAAACACACCCAACCTGTGTGCAGCAACTTTTTCATATGAATGGCCTGCCCTTTCCCAGCTTAACCTAACAAACTGTAGCTGGGTTAGACAGCTCCAAAACTTCTAAACCTCAAACAAAGAGGAGAAATCTACAGATCTTGCTGTAGCTCCTGCAGGGTGACTTCAGGCAGTAGCTGACTAGCACCTCCTTGGAGATCCAGAAACCAGTGTACCTAGTGGTCAGTATGAGATGATACCAGATTTCAACTCCTCACATCCATAAGGAACATACTCAAGAGGCAGACTCAGTGAGCACCAAAGCCCCACTGAAGTAAGTCCTGCCCCATAAGGGTGTCTCCATCACAGCAGTTCTTCCATTATAGACACAGTGGGTCCTCACAGCCAGTTGGCCTGGAGGTCAAATTCATCCCAGTGTACTAACAGCAATCAAGGCTTAATTACAACAAGACTGTGTACCTAGCCCACAAAGGGGTCCACCAAGAGTGTCCACTTCAAGTGATTGGAGAGGCTGAGTCACTGGACCCTATAGGTCACTTTCCAAACAAAGCCACTCCATCAGCACTGGAAGCAGCCAAAATGTAGAAACAAAGAAACAGTTCATGAATGAAAGAAATGAAGGAAAGCAAACTACTGGATATAGAGTTCAAAACCACAGTGAGAAGGTTACTCAAGAATCTTCTAGAAACCTCCAACAAACATTGCAACCTTTAAGAATCTTAATGATAATGCCAAAAAATGGAAAAGGACCAGTCAGAAATTAAGCATACACTGTCTGAAATAAATAATAATATACAGAAATTCAATAGTAGACTAAAAGACCCCAAGAATCAAACCAAAGATTTGAAATATGAGAAAGCAAAAAACACCCAACCAGAAAAACAAAAAGAAAAAAGAATAAAAAAATATGAAGATAATGTAAGGAGGCTCTGGGACAACTTCAAGCATACCAACATCATAATTATTGGGGTGCCAGAAGAAGAAAGAGAGCAAGATATTGAAAAAACTATTAGAAGAAACAATGACAGAAAACTTTCCCTACCTGGTGAAAGAAATAGACTTACAAGTTCAGGAAGTGCAGAGAACCCCAAACAAGAGAAATCCAAAGAGGACTACACCAAGACACATCATAATTAAAATACCAAGGGCAAAAGACAAAGAGAGAATCTTGAAAGCATCAAGAGAAAAACAGTTAGTTACCTATAAGGGAGTAGCCATACGACTGTCAACTGATTTCTCAACAGAAACTATGCATGCCAGAAGGGAGTGGCAAGAAATATTCAAAGTGATGAACAGCAAGAACCTACAACCAATATTACTTTACCCAGCAATAAGCATTCACTTATGCCGCCATCTTGTTTTTTTCCTCAATTTAATCTTTTCAATTTCCTCAAGCTAATGAGGGTGATAGTTTTATTTGACACTAAAGTATTTAGGAAATGCCTTAATCTTACAATATGACAAGATAAATTTTCCATTTCATAGGCTCATCAACTAGTCCTCTGGGAACACTGGGAAAAATATAATCTACAGAGCCATCACTATCCTATGTGTTGGAAGTACAAAAAATCCTACTCACAACATAAATAGGGTTCCCAACCAATTGGTAAGTGAAAAATACAAAAGGATAATCTATGTTTTTCTTATTCCTCAGATCATTCAATGTCTAAGTTAGGGGGTCAAAAGTAAAAAATGATTATGATAAATGTGTCTTTCCAGCTTTCTTTGATTTAAGGTCATATCAGGGACCTTAGAGAATAATGCAAACAGAGAGGGAGTTATTTAATGAAGACTAAAATAAACTTTTTGGAAAGAAGGTTCAAGATAAGAAACTTCCAAACCATTTGGTAGTAGGACCCTAATCCTATCCTATATAATAAAAGGCTAATATGCAAATTGTCCCCTTGACTGGAGTTCAACAGGAGTTCATGCAGGGGGTAGGGCTGGTCAGCCAACCACCTGTACCCCCTTCCCCTGGCTGTCCCCACCCCTGATCAGCCACACTCACCCTGATCAGGGCAGGCCAGCCAGATCCCACAAAGGCACAAATTCATGCACTGGGCCTCTAGTGATATCAATAAACCTTATAAGAAATGTCTGCATGGTATGCATAGGGTGGCTGGGTTATGGGTTTCTGGATTTCAGAGGCTCAGGAAACATGTGGTCAAAGTATTTAAATAAAAGCCACTGGGGATTGAGGACCAGAGAAGTCCTTCCTATCTCAGTGTGTCCAGCTTCAAGGAACAGAGACATCTGGAAAGAGGACACATGAGAGAGAGAGAGAGAGAGAGAGAGAGAGAGAGAGAGAGAGAGAGAGAATACAACATGCAAAGCCCAAAGCAGAAAATCTCATGTTATAAAAGAAAAATTATCAAATCCTTAAAATATTTCACAAGTACTGCATGATTTGGCCCTTGAGTCATTCTTCAGATTTAACTTCTGACCTTCTGTTTTACTACACCAAGCACCTTCCTACCTCAGGGCCTTTGGACTTCACATTGCCTCAGCTTAGAACATTCTTTTTGCTTATTTTAATTTCACCTGACTAATAATGGCTACTGAAATTTACCATCCAGATTATACATAATTTTCAAAAGGTTTAAGATCCAGAGACTTATTAATGTGCTTTGTTTTTATGCACTGTCATTGTATATTATATACTTGCATTGTGTTATTCTAAGTGTATTTAAATTTTTAGTAATTTTTTTCTTAATATTTGTCTCTTTTGCTAGATTCTAAGCCCCATTGACTTGGCACTGTGTTGTGGTCATCACTGAACCCTCAATACTTAGTACGGGGCCTGACTCAAAGTAGCAGTTCAATAACTATGTCTTAGATTAATGAATGAATTAGGCTGAAACAAGGAATAATGCCATAGGAAGTTCCTGGGATATAAGACTCAAAAGATAGGCTGAAAGAATATAAGTCACAGGAGTTGGCCATGTTCTGGAACCTGAAGAACCTTGGAAAATGTTCAGGGCACAGTGTGTCCTACCCACATTCAAAAAATTAGAGGAGGGTTTCTCTTGGTAAATAATTCTGAACTGTGCACAAAATACCCAAGAGATAGTGATAGTCATATGTTATTAGGCAAAAACGTGGAGTGGAGGGAGTAAGGAAGACATTGACTCTTACTAAGCCACAGATCCAGACAACATGCAAAGAAAAGTAAAATCAAAATATGTCCAAAAGAGTCTATGCAAAAGAATGATTTTCCCCCAGTTAGATCAGCTTAAAACTGACAAATTTCAACAAAATAGCAATGACTTAGCAGATAATTTCCTATAACAGTGACTCAGCTTTTAGTGCTATGTATGAATAGAAGATTACTCTCTTATCTTTTCAGGCAGGTAGCAAAGCTGCAACCCCAGTGACTGCACAACTTAGTCTTATTTCCTTTCCTCTTATTTGCAGGTAGCTTTTGCCATGCTGATATCTTTGATACTAAGATCCTAAAAGTACATACTACGTATGAACTATTAGACTTAATTATTGCAAGTACCCCATTCAGTCTCTTCTGTGGCAGTACTCAGATGGGTCTGTAGCTTCCAATTAAAGCAGGATAGAGGCCTGCTTTTTCTATTAATGACAATGTACAACTCTGAATATCATATCTTTTCACTACCATGGAATGGTTGATCTCACTTCTCAGGGCTCAAAGAAATGGAAAGAAAAATGTGTAGAGCAGGGGAAAGTGAGTGAGGCCATTTTCCACAGCTAAGCATGCTTCAGTCATCTTCATATCTTCTTTAAAACTGTCTTCAGGCCTGTAAAGTTGCATATAATACTTGGAGGGATGGGTGTGGGGTTGAGGGGGTCAACAGGAATAATAAAAAAAACAAAAAACAAAGGGGACATCTGTAATAGTTTCAACAATAAAGGTAAATTAAACAAATAAAGTTGCATTGAATTAAAAAAGGAGCATCCTATCTAATAAAGAGGGAATATGCTAATTGACTATCACATCCTCAAAAAGATGGTGGCACCCACAGCCAATAAAGAGGGAATATGCTAATTGACAGCCACACCCTCAAAGATGGCAGCACCCACAGCCAAAAGATGACAGTGCCTACTCCCCTCAGCCCTGCCAGGATGGCAGGTGCAACACAACCAGGCCCACCCCCAGGTGGGTCTGGCTGCTCTGTGCAACTGCCTGCAGAGTCCCCCAGTTCCCTCAGCTCCCCAACCTCCCAGAGGCAGCCTGAGGTGCAAGCAAGCCTTGGATTTTCATGCACTGGGAATTTTCATGCACTGGGCCTCTAGTTAATAATAAAAATATGAATAATACTAGCTATTATTGAGTTTTATTATGAAACAGCAGATACTTTAAATATATCATATATTTCTCACATGATTCTACAATAATTATATGACTTGGGTGCTATTATTAGCATACTAGATGTCTGGTGCATGAAAATTCATGCACTGGATGGGGGTGGGAGGTCCCTCAGCCCGGCCTGTCCCCTTTCATAGTCCAGGAACCCTCAGGGACAGGAGGCAATCTGACGATCAGAGAAAGACAATGCCCCATCACACCTCTGCTGCTGCCACTGCTGGAAGTGCAAGCCTTGGCTGACCCTGGTTACCTGAGCCTTGGGTGGCCCTGGGTGGCTGGGCAGCCACCATCTGGGGCTTGCCTGCACCTCATGCTCACCCTGGGCAGCTGGGCAGCTGACATCTGAGGCTTGCCTGAGCCTCAGGCCAGCCATGGGTGGCTTGGAGGCTGAGAGGACTGGGGAACTCTGGAGGCAAGCACATGGAGTTGCTGGGCCCACCTGGGAGTGGGCCCGGCCTTTCCATGCACCTGCTACCCCAGTGGAGCTGAGGGGATTGGGTGCTGCTATCTTGTGGCTGTGAGTGCCACCATCTTTGAGGGTGGGACAGTCAATTAGCATATTACCTCCTTATTGGCTGTGGGTGCTGCCATCATTGTGATGGCATGGGGGTCAATTAGCATATTCTCTCTTTACTAGATAGGATAATTATATGAGATAGGCATTATCTCCATTTCACATATGAGGAAACTACAGCTCAGAGAAATTATTAGGCCTTGCTTGGAGCCAGACCTGGTCCAAGCTCATAACTTTGTCAATGGGGTGAGGAAGGAAGGGTGGAGTATGTGACCCTTGATACCCAATCATCTTTAAAGAAGGTTGGAAATACACTTAGGAGAATAATTTTCTTTTGAGGTCACTGAATACAGTTTAAACAGTGAAAAGGAAAACTCAGCAAGAGTTACAAATCTAATGTCAAGGAATTCTGAACCTGAGGCATGATGTGGGCCATGGAGAACTATAGTGTCTGGGTGGGTGAAGAAGAAGACACAGTAATTCTGATTCCCACTTGGGTGCATTGAGATCAGAGACAAGAGGAGGATACATGGGAGAATAAATGTGTCCTGCTCAAATAGATGGGACTGGTGCATGGGTATGTGGTTTGGGGCTATTGGCATTAAATAGGGGAGTTAGGTCATGGAACTCTTGAATGTGTGACTAAAGATTTTGGAATATATAGAGTAGATAATTTGATTTTCTAAGGTAATTTAAGCAAGATAGTAACTGATGCAAGAAATGTTTTTGGAAGAGTAATTGGCAGTGTAGGTTGAAATAAGTCTGAGGGACTTAAGAAAACAAACAAAGTAGGTAAACACCCCTAAACAAAAAGAGAAAGAATGGAATGAGATACCAAGAGAAGAAATTAAGAGGAAAGAATAGGTAGAATAGATGCTTTGAATTATTTATGTAGCTTGAGAATTCTACCAATATTATAAGATTACTACCTTAAATTAAGAATACCAAGGGACTAGGTAATTTATGGCTAGAAATGGCACTTTTGAGTTGCTAAGTAATCTTTTCAAATTGCTATTTTAATAAAAATTATTGTTTAATTTTTATAAACTTCACTGTGCTAAAAATTTTGAGACACTCAAAAAATCATACAATTCAACATGATTGGTACTTGGATGGATTGCATATCACTCAAGCTTTCTGTTTTGTTTTATGTTCTTCTCAAACAATGAGGAGTTGAAAGAGAGATTTATGTAGAGGACTCATGTATTCCACAACATAGATGCTTAGTATGATGAAAGAAGAATCAAGGTCTAAGTGATCATTTTAACATCTATAAATAGTTGCATTTTCATTTTAAAAGATGATTTCTGAGAATGATGGTAGTGGTACTTGAAGCTGGTACAAGTAGCTGTATCCCTATTTCATTGTTCTTGTGCAAAATGCTCTGGTTTAAATTCTGGTTTAACTACCAGCCTAGAGAAACATGTTTAATTTATTAAATGTAAACAGAGGTCAAATTATAGGGGAGCCGAAAGGGAAATTATAAGCTCAGCTAGAACACATGCTGACTCTAGAGAGGATGAAAGGCTGTCTATGTTTCAGCCAATCTGGGCAGGGGAGGCTTGGGAAGGGGCAGTGGCTTAGTCATCTCAGAGTTCATTCTCTGCTATTCTTTAAGCAGTGCAGATGCCCTTTCTGGTGCATATACTCCCTCGAAATCCTTCTGCACTTGACAAGACTTATTCCCATTTAGTAGGATTCATTTACCAAAACGTTTTTAAAGGAACATTAGCCTTTCACACAATATACAATAATTAACTCTAAAAGAGGAATAGGTCTAAATGTAAGTCTACTACTATAAAACCCTTTAAAAAAGTGGGAGAAAATCATCATGAACATTTTTTTAAAATGATAAACTGGACTTTATGAAAGTTCAAAATGTTTGCTCTTTGAAATATATATTTTAAAAACGTAAAAAGGTAAGACATAGAACGAGAGGAAATACAACAATATGGATATTTGACAAAGGATTTGTATGCAAAAAAATTACAATTCAATTATAAGAAGAAAAGCAATCAATAGAAAATTTGACAAACTACTTGACTATTGATTTCACAAAATAAGTTATACAAATTGCCAATTTGTATATCTCTCATATCCTATTGATGGAAATGGAAAATTGCAAATCATTTTATGAAAACTATAGGTTTCTCAAAAAGTTAAAGATACATATTCTATTTAACCCAGCCATTTTGATCTTAGGTGCTTATATCAGGAGAAATGAAAAGGTATGTTCACTCAAAGGCAACTGCATGACTGACAATAAGCCCAAACTGGAAACAACCAAAATGTCTATCAAAAGGTAAAAAACAAAATGTAGTGTGTTTGTACTCAGAAATGCAAAGAAGAGACTACAAATGTATGCAGCAGATGGATTTCAGAAACATTATGCCAAGTGAAAGAGTACAGACGCAAAGAGAACATAGAATATGATTCATTAATATAAAATGCAAATTCACCTAAGTGAAAAAAAGCCAGTTCAGTGACTGCATCAAGGGAAGGGGAGAGAGAGAGGGGGGTTACAAGGGAGCATGAAGAATATTTTGGAGATGTTGGAAATGTTTTATGTCTTGGTTATGGTTTTGGTTTCATAGGTATATACAACTATCAAAACAAAACAAGAAGAACAAAAAGGAAAAAAAACTATAGAATTGTGTACTCTAATTGAATTTAGTTTCTTGTATGTAAATTATTTATTAAAAATAATTGTAATAAAGTTGATAAGAGAATAAAAGGACACATACAATTCCTTGATAGACCAATTCTTGAATGGAAATGGGAAAATAAGGGACTGGAGCAACTTGAGTGAGTTTTAAAAGAAACCTCATGAAGGTGAGCCCTGAAATGCAACCTGGGACAATGTATAAATCCAGAATCTCTTAGCTACAAATTATTACAATCCCCAAATCAATAGAACCAAAAGGTTTTTTTAAGTTTGGTTGTAAACTCACCTGTCAGCAAATCCTGACCTGAAATGATTTGAAGCTATTTATAATCTTATTCAACTTGATCTATATTTTACAGCAGACATATTAATGTATTTGGTTACAGA
This sequence comes from Lasiurus cinereus, assembly GCA_011751065.1. NCBI lineage: Eukaryota > Metazoa > Chordata > Mammalia > Chiroptera > Vespertilionidae > Lasiurus > Lasiurus cinereus. The sequence continues at coordinate 4,271,175 of JAAGEH010000032.1, read as the reverse complement.
ATACTATCCTAGGCACTGATTGTATATAATACAGGGGTGGGCAAAAGTAGGTTTATAATTGTGAATACACAAAACACAAAATTTATTCTTATATTATTATTTATTAACTACTAGAGTCCCAGTACATGAATTCATGCATGGGGGGTGGGGGATGTGTTCCAGCCAGCCTGCCCCAACCAGGACCAATTGTGCCAGGCTTAGATGGGGGAGGAGCCAAGGGAGGTTGGTCAGATGGCCCCGCCCCCTGGTCAAACTCCCAGTTGCACTCCTGGTTAAGGAGACAATTTGCATATTAGTCTTTTATTATATAGGATTGTATTTACATAAACCTACTTTTCCTCACCACTGTGTATAGTGTATTGCACTGAATTCTTTCTTAAATCTGAAAATTTCTGAAATACACCTAGCCCTATGGGTATCAGACCAAATATGTGAACCTGCAAAAATCAGTCAAGAATTTTCTCCTGTTGTGCTGTAATTTAGTTGAAAATTCAGTTTCTTGGTTTCTTAAATATAGGTGATATACAAATCCAAAGACTTTTAAAGTATAGGTAAGCATTGTTATACAGTAAGGTTAATTAATTATAAAGAATTAACTGACAATATTTAAACTAATGTTACCATATTATTAAAATAATATTTGGTTGCAATTTTTTATTGTTGCTCTTCTTTATAACAATAAACTACCATTGGTTTTCTCATGATTACCATTGCATTTTGTTACAGATTATTAGGTTAGCCATATAGTGCATAATGAAGCATATTTTAAGGCTATTATCTCTCAATATCTGACTTTAAACTTTTTTTTAATATATTTTAATGATTTTTTACAGAGAGGAAGGGAGAGGGATAGAAAGTCAGAAACATTGATGAGAGAGAGACATCGATCACCCGCCTCCTGCATGCCCCACACTGGAGATGTGCCTGCAAGCAAGGTACATGCCCCTGACTGGAATCGAACCTGGGACCCTTCAGTCTGCAGGCTGACACTCTATCCACTGAGCCAAATCAGTCCTGGCTCAATATCTGACTTTAAACATGTATAGGTGATGATTCAAAGATCAATTCCCTATATCCTCTTACTAAAGCAGGTGGTGAATATAAATCCTCACAAATCTCCTTATGCTTTGTTGATATTTCATTGTGTTTTTCTTCTACTGAAAGTGGGAACTGACAGGGAAGGTATGTCATGTGCTTGTAATAAAACAAAATAAAAAAAATTTAAGAATATCACTATGGAGATGTCAAGTGCTAAATTTAGGTTAGAACTTAGGAAGGACTGTTACCAAAGAGCAGAACCAGCCTAAGCAATTTGGTAATATGAGGCAGCCAGGACCCTAAATTAAGGAAATTCAGAGGAGCAGTGGGGAAAGAGAGGACTACATATCAATGCAGGAAGGTCTGATATCAGGGGAAAATCTCTGGAGGCCAGAGTTGGAAAGGTCTATCTTGGGAAAAGTAAGAATGACGGACTAGAATGTGGTAGGGGATAAGGTGTAGGTGGGCATTAAAAGCTAGTAAAAATTTATCTGAAGCTCAGATTAGGATATTCAGGTACATTTCTATATATTAGAAAGGAAATAAAAATTATTAAAGGGCAGCTAAACCGGGGGACTATCATCTGGGGGCAGCCAGAGGATAAATTGGAGAAAGAATTGCTCCAATTCAAATCTAGCAACAGTCTGAGCAGGTTAAACTGACAATAAGAAACATAAAGAAAACTTCCAGAGTTTCAGGATAGCTATTTCAGTTACCATTTCAGAAGGGAGCCAGGCATTTGGGCCCAGGAATATTGGCTAACATAACGACATGTTTTTTACTCCTGTGATAGAAAAGCACAGTTATGACTTGAAGGTAAAGAGATATGGGAATCTGAGGTACAAGTGGTAGGGAGAATGCTGGGGAATGGCATGTGCAGAGAGCAGTCTGTAGTATGACCCTCAGCAATCTTGCTCCCTGGTGTTTATATCTGTATAAAACCCCATCCACTGGATTTGTGAATTACTTCTAGTGAAGGGAATACAGGAAAATGATGGGATATTACTTCCACGATCAAGTTATAAAATGTCTGTGGCTTCTATCTTGGGAGCTCTCTCAGATCCTTCTTCTGGAGGAATCAAGCTGCTGTGTCATGAGAAGGCCTGTGAACAACCACCTGAGTGAGCTTCCTCAACATCCAGTAAAGTCTCCACATAAAACTGTAGCCCTGGCCAACTGCTTAACTACAATCTCACCAGAGATGTTCAGTCAGAGGCACCCAAGAACTGTGAGATGATACTTGATTCTTGTTTTAAGCTGCTAAATTTTAGAGTAATTTGTTGTGCAGCATTGGAAAATACAAAAAGACTGTCTCATTTTACAGCCAACATTAGGGTTTGCTTGAAGATCTCTGATAAGTATGGGTATAGGACCTATGACCTGGGCATGGAAGTGATGGACAGGGCAGTTTAGGAGTGGGGATTGGGTTTAAGTATAGATGTATTCAGTATAGATATTAAATGATAGAGGAGTACAGTGCTAGTGAGACCTGAATTTGAATATTTCTCAATATTTTTATCTGTTAAATAGGCTTACCTGTGGATTAAGTAATATTAAATATGCTTTGCATAATGCCTGGCCTCCAAGTGCTCAAGGAATCATGACTCTTATATGACATAGCAAACTAAATCCATGTATCTCTTTTTACTTAGGACAGGTTCTAAAGTTAAATTTCTAGTGCTACTTCTGATGCTGCACTGAGACAAAAGTTGTCTAGAATACTGATGATCAAAGCAAGGTATAAATAGTTACATATTGACTGTAGTGAGAGTTTGTACAAAAAGATGAGTGAGACTGAGACAAAACATCAAAGAATACAGGGGTCTCTCTCAAAAGAGATGGTAGCAAGAACAAATTGATGGCTCTGTGTATTATGGATTGTTTCTTGAAATTTTGAGAGGTATCAGAAATTTAGGTGGTATGGTGGAAGGAGAATGTAGTATTGTGGGCTTTAAAATTTGTTGTTTAATTTTAATTTCTGGTATGCAGAATTTCATTGTGGGACTAAGCTAGTGAAAAAAATCAGTTACCCATTTCTACATTGTGACCTTCAATATTAAGAACTCAAGGTGAGACAAGGTAGCCTTCAATATTAGGTACCTGGCAGTAGCTTAGTAAAGAAGAGAAAAGTGGGCTGTGGTAGTGGTGATGTGCATAATGGCAGAAGGAAAAGAAGGATCTCTACGTAATTTTTCTGAGATCATAATAATGATCTTAGGGAGTTACCTGGTGAGAGAGTCATGTGGTTCCCTGACATAAGGGGCTGCATTCTTATAGTGGCCCTTGAATGTTAACCTATGGCAGATATCAGAAATTCTCTTTAATGATTGCAGGATATTCTTTTTTTTCTATTGAGTGGCACCAAGTACTAGGTGAATATTCATATATATGTGCATATATATGAATGTATAAATATCTACATTTAGATATTAGATAACCAATTATGTATTTTATATAAATGGGTATTATTCTCCAGTTGTCCTTTTACTTTCCTTTGTAGTTGCAAAGTCAAAGTATTGTCAACATATACATATTTCTAGTTAGACTGACATTTTTTAAGCTGCATAAACTTGAAATTCTTCCAAAGATGTGCGTATGCTTACTTTCTACTGATAATATCATGAGTTATTGAGAGGAATCATGCTTTGTATATAATTAGTAGTATGATATTTAGAATATAATTTGGATAATGAAAATATTTTCTCTTCACTGGAGGACAGTGAATCAAACCCATTAGCTGAGAGCACTCACTGACTAAGAAAAAATGAAGAAATCAGATGAGAATTTTAAAGTCAGGATGCTTTAACGGGGGTATTTATGCTCCATACTTAGGTGTTTAGAAAACAAAAGACCATTGATAGTATGACCTTCCACAATTCAACTGTGGATATCTGTTAACATCTGTGAATATCTGATAACAATGGAAACAGTTACAGCTAAGTAGGGAGAGATTAATTTTATTCCTTTTAATTGAAATCATTATTACCAACTTGGAAAAAATATTACAATAGTTCAACCCTAATCCTATTACTCAATCATAATATCTATCTTTCATATTGCTTTCTAAGACATTTTAGTCATTTATATTTGTAACACACATGTTCTAATTCGACTTTTTTATACATAAAATTATATTATGAACATTTTTATTATTTCTACATAGCATTCTAACTGTCCTTTTATTGGGTAAAATTTTATTGATATGTTCATTATTGTGATTGTTGGCTCTGGGTATAAGAGATAGGTACCCTTGTATTTTTACTAAGTAGGAAGTACCCCAGTCCGTTTATCTCGGTTGTCATCATTTAGTTTGGGGGCAGTATATGGTGGTGGTGAAAAAGATGATTTTGGCCTGGCTAGAGTTGCTCAGTGATTGAGCTTTGACTATGAATTAGGAGGTCACAGTTCAATTTCTGGTCAGGACATACGCTTGGGTTGTAGGTTTAATACCCAATGTGCGGCAATTCCAGTGTGGAGTGTGCAGGAGGCAATTGATCAATGATTCTCCTTATCATTGATGTTCTAGATATTTCTCCCTCTTCCTTTCTCTCTGAAACCAATCCTATCTAATAAAAGAGTAATATGCAAATCAACCGTACCTCTGCTACATCCACAAGCCATGCCCACCAGCCAATCAAGAGCAAGTATGCAAATTAACCCAACCAAGATGGCTACAGCCACAGAGAGAGCAGGAGGGAGGCTTGGGTTTCCCCGGGCATTGGAGGAAGCCAACCTTTCTGAACACCCTGGCCAGCCCAGGCCTTCACTTAAGGCAACAAAGGCTTGGCTCTGCTCCAGGCTACAAAGTTTCAGTTGTAGAAGATAAATAAATCCCAGATACCAGGGCCTCCACTTGGGTCACTGGAGGCATGGCCAGCCTACAAACCACCATAGACCCTTCGCCCAGGCCACACCATGCCCCAAGGGAACCCCCACCCTGATCTGGGACACCCTTCAGGGCAAACCAGCTAGCCCCCTCCCATGCACCAGGCCTCTATCCTATGCAGATTGACCATCACTCCAACACACAAGATGTCTACCCCCATGTGGTCAAAAGATCTTGTCCCCATGTGGACACAAGATGGCAGTTGGGAGGGACTACGTCTACAAGGGAGGGTAGTTGGAGGTATCAAACCTGCAGGGGAGGGAAGTTAGGGGTGACCAGGCTGGCAAAGGAGGGAAGTTGGGAGTGACTGGGCCTGCAGAGAAGGGCAGTTGAGGGGAGACCCAGGCCGCAGGGGAGGGCAGTTAGGGGTGACCATGCCTGCCAGAGAGGGCAGTTGGAAGTGACCAGGGGAGGGCAGTTAGGGCAAACAGGTTGGCAGAAAAGCAATTAGCCATCAATCATACTGGAGGGGGAGTGGTTAGGGGTGATCAGGCTGACAGGTAGAAGCAGTTAGGGGTGATGAGGAAGGTAGGCAGGCGAGCAGTTGGGAACCAGCAGTCCTGGATTATGAGAGGTATGTCCAACTGCCTGTTTAGACCTGATCCAACTTGGGTCCCAGATTCGAGAGGGAGCAGGCTGGACTGAAGGGCACCCCCACTGCCCCATGCACAAATTTGTGCACTGGGCCTCTAGTAAAAATATAAAAAGAAAAAGATGATTCCAGTATGAAATTGATCTGGACCCTGTAAGAGTCACTTTTCTGAGAGACATAAAGTAACATAGGATTCTCAAAAGAAACATATTTGCCCTAGTGAGTTTGGCTTAGTGGATAGAACATCGGCCTGCAGACTTGAATGGTCCCAGGTCCTATTCTGGTCAAGGGCACATATCCAGGTTGAGGGCTCAATCCCCAGTAGGGAGCATGCAGGAAGCAGCTGATTGATGATTCTCTCTCATCATTGATGTTTCTATCTCTCCCCCTCTCTCTTCCTCTCTGAAATCAATAAAAAATTTTTTTTTAAAAGAAACATACTTGCAATTGGACTACATCTTAACACCTATATTATCAACAGCTGGATCCTAGCTATCCTGGACTGCTGAACTCCTCTAATGAATAGAGTGATGAATTTAATATATATGCCCGGAACCAGGTGGTGATTTTTCAAAAAAGATGCCTTAGCTTATGCAAAAAAGGAAAGATTTTTCCTCAGTCTTCTCCCATGGGAAGAAGAGATAACTGAGAAACACTCAGTGGCTATATAGAATGGCCAATGTGTCCTCTTGTTGTGCTGCTGATAGGCTCCTGGCTGTTTTCTAGTCATATCACTTGAAGTTCTTCTGCAGGGAAGCTCAGGCCCTGGTCCCTGGGGATCTGATATGTGGCCCAAAGTTCATGAATACCAAATCATAAATTGACTTGTCCATCCCTGAATTTCTAGACAACCAGGCACTAGAAGGTTGAGATGGTTATGCCACATCTTTTTGCTAAATGTCCTTTTAAATGATTGCCTAATATATTGTTAAGGTGCTTGCTATAATTTACTAAAGAAATCTTGCTTGTGAGAGGTATATTTCTCTATTGTATGTCATTTAAAATTATTTTAACTCTTTGCTTCAGCTACAGAATGCAGCAGTCCTAGGTTCTGCACAGTAGTGTAAAACCCAGTGAAATTATTTCAGTGTAACAGAGTACAGTGTCTCTTATAGTCCAGCCAAAAAGTAATACCTTTCAGTTGTGGATGTAGATAGATATGAGAGAAAATTGGACAAATGGCTAGACAAAATTAACACCTAATGATAGGTTTCCATTTATTTTTGTGTTTTATGGATTTTTTTTCTTTTTTTGAAAAGAGAAATGATCCTGGAAATGAGTTTTAATGTTTAATTTTGAATTTTTGGCTATCTCTGAAACACACTTTTTGTTTTGAATTCAATTATTTTATTGGTTCAATATTCATTATGTTTCTTTGTAATAAAATCTAGATATATATCTGTGTAGACATTTAAGTCAAATTTGCACAGAGGAAGTAGTTTCTAATAATATGTATATGTCTTAATCTATTGTCTTTAGGTGTGATTTGAACATCCTGAAGTCCACATTTTACATATATATCATTTTTTCTTACTAGCCTGATAAGGTGACAATTTTTTTAAATCTATTTCTTTTGGTTAGGATGCTGATTTAAAGAAATAATAGGTGCTGCTTCCCCTATTCCTCCCTTCCAAAATTTGTATTTGACCAAAAGAGAACAGTTAAAGAAAAGGTACCTTAGTAGCCTACACTAAGAAGATATAGATATTATTTAGGGTTTTATGGCCTAAAAATTAAGTAATTCACATTGTTGACTATAGTATTAGTTGTAAATGTATTCTACATTAACTGGAGTCTTATTATTAACTAGTTCTCATATAATGAGAAGTCATCAGAAATCATTTCAAGAACTGAACAATGCACTTTCATCCCTGGAGGAAATATCACACAGAACATGACATTGGGTCAACAATACATATTCAAAGATAGCAATATTATGGATACTCATTACACCATAGACTTGCTTTGGGTATAGCAGATTTTTCCTGAATTTATTATTAACTGTATTCTCTCATTTATGTCAAAGTTTAGGTGGAAGTTTTATATTTAGAATCAACTTTTAATCCTGAAAACAATAGTTATGTATAAAACACAAAAAATAATGCTGTCTTCTTTGTAGAAGAAAGAAATATAGAGCTATAACCAGGATCCTTTGTTACCACACTAAGCACATTTTAAAAGCAAGTTATCTCATGTCAGGTTATTCATGCATAAATTGTCTTTAGCATAATGAGAAATGGCCTAGATCAGAAGTCTTATCTATAGCATAATGCTTGAAAAAGTGAGGCAAGTCTAAAATCTCATTTTGCCAGAACTGAGAGTAACAGGTTGAAATGTTACATAAATGGCATCATATATTGTCCAAAAGAGAGAAGAAGAATTTTTGCTCTTTCTTTTTTTGTTTTGTTTTTATGAATAATGTCTACACTTCTCGATTACAAAAGAAATCAATGCCTATGTAGAAAATTTGAAATATGTAGTAAAAGTATAGAGAATAAAATAAAAATCTACTACAATCCCATGAACAGTTACAACTATGTCCTTGACATGGTCAAAGCAATACCACATTCCCCATGGAAATACTGGTTGATTCAGGACTTAGTATATGACTTAAGATAGCAGAATTAGGTCTAGTGGAGCTCAGTATTCTTCTTTTGTTCTCTTTGAAATTATTACGGGAGCCTAGAACTGCAAGAGTCTCTAAGGGGAACTAAGCTGAGTGAGGGAGAGAAAAAGCTCTCAATCCTAAAACATTATTTTGAACCCAAAATATAACAATGAAGAAAGTCAACTACTCTTCCACCTTTCAGTAATGTCAACCATTAAGTTTAATCTTTTTTTCCTCTCTACCTTAGCTTGAGGTGAGAGTTTGTCACTTGCATCTAAGAGTCTTCTGGTTTATAAGCCCATTGACTGAACCCCTAAGCTATGCATATACTACAAGCAATAAAAACATCACAGTTCTTTATTAAACTATTCTGTGTATCTAGCACTTTGCTGAGAACCATGGGAGAAAGAAAAATAATAGATTATTCTTGTCTGCCCACTTTTATTATCTCTATTAGTGTATTGATTCCTTGAGTTATGGGTGTCAAAAATAGAATAAATGTTAGAAATCCCCTAATCCAGGGCTAACAAATATGTGGCTCTAGTGCTGCAGACCCTCCTCTCTTTCCAGGGCAGATACCACTAATTTATCATGACACTTAGTCAATTGAGCCTAAATTTGGCTTTAGAATCATTGTCAACCTAGCATTCCAGAAAGTCGTAACAATCAATTGGAGTCAGTTCTCAAGACAAACCCATTTAATATCCCTACTAAGTACTTTTCACCTCATTTTAAAGATAGGAAAACTACTACCAAGGTACTTAAAATTTGTTCATGATAATCCAGGTAGTCAATGACAATAAACTATTTTTCTGGTTATCACTTATTTCTTCTAAGTAGTGAAAATTATCACCTTTAAAATTTTTTAAAGCTTACCTGTACTATTGGATTCATGTTATTGATTTAGACAAGTGATATGACATATGTTTCTCATTTTAAAACATTTCATATCTGTTACAATTGTTTCAATCAGTGATTGCTTTGTAATAATTATAAAACCTATATGACACATCTATAATAATAAAAGCATAATATGCTTATTAGACCAGATGTCCTACCAAACAACCTTCCAGACAAAGCTGGGGCTGCGAGGGATGCCGGTGTCTGCAGCTGAGGGGAAGGAAGGCCAATCCTTGGATGGATTTTGTGCATTGGGCCTCTAGTATACAATAAAACTCATTAATTTTCACATGGCTTTAGCATGGTTGGGTAACTCTGCAAGGCTCTGCTAAAGAGTGTTAAGCTGAAGACTGGATTTGCTCCACATGTCTCATCATTCTTGGATCAGCGGGCTAACTATGATATGTCCTGATCTTCTCATAGGGGGATAACCTAACCACAAAAAAGAAGTGTTAACCCTGGCTGGTGTGCCTCAGTATGTTGTATATTGTCCCATGGACATAAAGATTCCTGGTTTGATTCCCAGTCACGCCACATGCCCAAGTTGTGGGCTGGATCCCCAGTAGAGGATGTGAAGGAAGCAGCTGATTGATGTTTCTTTCTCACATCGATGTCTCTCTTTCTCTCTCTCTCCCTTCATCTGTCTCCAAAACCCAAACCAAACAAACAAAAAATGTTTTCAAGTCTCAGCTTACTTAATGTCTATTAATATCTCATTGGCCAAAAGAATTCAAAGGCAGAGAGTAGACAAGTATTCTCCTGTTACCCTCTATAACTAGAACTAAAAACATACTTGGCAAATTGTTTGGATGTAGAGTGAAAAATTGGAATAATAATGAAAATCTGAAAGTAAAATTATAGAATGCCATAAAATATATGTTAATGGTGGGAAACCTAATGTAGTTGGGTGTGGTGTTTGCATTACTAATGCTCTTTTTAAGGAAATCATATCTGGTTACCAGGTCAAGAGGTAAGAAACTTTCATGCAGCTAACAGCTTATATACATATTTTCTGGAGGAACAGAAGGAAGGATGGAATGTCAGAAGTATTCAACCATAGGTTAGAATGGTGGAAGATGAGACTGAAGAGGTGAGTAGGGCCAAATCATTCAGGTAGTTCTATTATCCCATGAAAGAATGACATTGATATGTGTGAAGTATGGAAGTGGCATATTGTAATTTATATTTGGAAAAGATCACTGGCTACCATGCAGAGAATCAATTGTAGGGAGCAAGAATGAAATAATAAGAGCAGAAAGTACGTAGATCCATTATTGTAGGAAAGACTTATCTTTGATTCTACTTTCAAGTAGGTGGTAGGAGTAAGGACAGGAAGACATGAACACAATCAATAAACAGTTTGAGAGGTTTCTGTGTCTCTGGAACTATGGCTGTTCATCAGTTTATGTTGTTCATTAGATTCTACATATGAGTGAGATCATGTGATACTTAGACTGTCAAAACTTTGAGGGAAGACAGCAGAAGGTAAAGGGAGGAAGAGATCAACCAATGAACTCATATGTGTATATACATAACCCATAGACAGAAATAGGGTGGTGAAGGCTTGAGGTAGGGTGGGGGAGGAGGAGAGAGGGCAATGGGGGAAAAAGTGAGCATATGTAATAGTTTTAACAATAAATATTTATTTAAAAAAAAGAAATAGTTTGAGAGTAGAAACAAGATGACTCATCTACTTCTTATATCACTATCTCTCTTGCTCTTTCGGCTTCAGCTACACTTAATATATTTCAATCCCTGTATCACCAGGTACCCTTCAATTACAGAGGCCTTTCTTATGTCATTCATTATGTCTACTACACTCCTCCACTCTTTGCCTACTTTAACTCCTAATTATCCTCCAGATCTAAGTTCGAACATAATTTCCTTAGGGAAATATTACCTGATCTTTCAAAAACCATATGGGTTCTCATAGCATGATATACCTCTTTTGAATAATACTTAATGCAATATAAGTAAAATATAAAATTTTTTATAATTATTTGATTAGTGCCTATATTGCCCCAGTAAGTCTTGAGCTCCATAAAGGAAAATACTGTATTTGGTTATATTTATCATGATGTTCCCAGTTCTCAGGTCAGTGCCTTTGTATTCAGTAATTACTTAATAATATATATTATTTGAATGAATGCTTCTGAATAGAATATTTATGGATTCATAAATGTTTTAGTTTAGGAGACAATATTTCTTAAGTTAACTTCAGGCTAGTAACAATCAGATGAAACCAATAAAAGGTGAAAAGTAAAATTGGGAATAATTTTTAGAGAAGAACAGAATAACAAAGATTTAAGCAAAAACAAAATATATTACTCTGCAAAAGCCTAGATTTTTGCAGCAAGGGTACCTCTGTGACCTGATAAATGTGATCAATACCTTCCAAAGAATGAAGATTAAAAGTCAGCCATGAATTGCAATAAGAAGCATATTAAAATTCATAGTGCTGCTAAGTGACAAGAAATCTGTTGAAGCAGAACCTAGGTCAAATTCACTCTGGGGTGTCACCTTGGGGTCATGCCTATTCCTCTCATCCTTCCACCCAACCTTGCATTGGAGGCCTGTGAATAAAATTACTCTTTAACCTTGGAAGTGCAAGAAAGAGATTAAGCAGAATATATGAAGTAATTGTGAACAAAATACAAATTGCAATACTTAACATCAACAAAAAGAAATCACAGCAAACTGGGCTATCCCAGAGGCTAGTTAAATCTCCACAAACTTTCCTAATCACTATACTCTAAAGATTTGACAGCTTGTTCTTTATGGGTTATAGTTTCTATTCCAGAAAATTCCAAAAGAAAAAATGAGATGGCAAAAAAGAAAATATGAAGCTTTGGAAAATAAATGTTATTTCTTATTTAGGATATTTTAATGTCTTTTATTATGTGTGCTACTAGCATAGGCTAAAAAGATCTTTCATATGGATGCTGGAATATTATTATTATCAGTTGGATTTACAATTGTTAATGTTACTGGATCATAGGCAATATCTTTAGGTGACAATGAACCTTTCTGAATATTTTCCTGGGTAGCACCATTGTAGGCAAAGAGCCTAGTTTGATATAACCTTGTGGTCTTCAACTCTTTCTGCCTTAACTGCATTATTCTTAGGTTGACGTATGGGATTTGTTTTTTCTCTGTACAGTGACCATGCACTTCAGAGTTCTGTAACCTTTATTTAGACTCACTGAAAATGAGATTTTCCTTGAAGTTGAGATAAAAAACTTTAAACTGTTCACAGTGACCTTTTCATGGAAGGCAGTACATATGGCAATTTTCATCCTTGCGTATTTTCAGCAGTTCCCAGTCTTAAACTTACCTGTTCTTTCTTTAATAAATATTTTCAAGTTTCCAAGTGTGTGTGTATGTATTGCCTTGAGATTTTATATTTCATTTGAATTCAAGTTTTTTAAATTACTTTTGTGGTTGTTTGCAAAGAAGTCTTTGTTTCATTTTAGAGTTGTAGACCAAAAATAATGAAATGACTAAGAAACTCTGAATGTGCTTTTGAGACCTATTGAGTAAAATTTAAGAAATTATTCACTCAATGGTGAAAACTTATCAATTGAGATATTTCTAACTTAGTGTACCTAAAATGACAAATGGGAGATGGTTTAAGGTATGAAAGTAAAGGCTCCTGAGCTACAACCTTCTGTAGATATTCTTTTATAGAAGTTGTGCTCAATCAACTGTATTGTAGATTCTAATCCATGATAAGGCTTTAGGGGCAGAGCTAAAAATGCGTGTCCTGAGTATACTGTGATCAGAGACTGTACAATATGATCATTTTCTATAAAAGGATTCTGACTGCTGATAATAATTTATTCCTGAGGCCCACAAATCAAAAATACCAGTATTTAAGCTTTTATTTTGTGCCTACTAGGTTCTAGAAAGCAGAAATAATGTGTGCCGCTTTGGGGGAGCATTAAATCAACAACAAAATAATTTAAAACAATAGATAATCAGGAAGTAGGTTCTGTGCACTACCTGCAAGCACTATAGGATGATAGAACAGGGGAAGATTGTAGACTTTGGAATTGTATGAGGAGGAGATAGAACATGAGCCAACTGTGAAGACTGTGTAATCTTTGAAGGGATAAATGTGATTATAAAGAAAAATGCATTGAGGAAATGAAGTCAGAATTACATTAATAACAATAGGATATAGTTATCAGTAAGGCATATGTGAAAGTGATTAAAGTACAGGGAAAGGTAAGAAGAACTATAGGCATTGAGAAAGAAAGAAGTGGTGTGTGGCTTGAAAGTTGCATACCACCCCTTCCTTCTTTAATGTCTATATCTCTTACTTTTTTATTATAATAGAGGCATTAATTACCAAGGAAAGAAGTTTGGTCTTATACTGAGAAAGAAAATTCATGATGAAAATGAAATATATTTAATTAGGCTTAACAGGCAGCGTTCAAAAGATTGCAGGAGAGAGGAACAATAATATGACCAAGTGAGAAGTTACTGCAGCAATCTAATATAAAATAGTGAAGATGTAAACCAGGGATAGGTAAACCTTTTCTGTAAAGGACAAGAAAGTAAATATTTTAGATGTTTTAGGACATATGGTTTCTGTGGCAACCACTCCATTTATGTTAATACATAAGTATGCCCACATTCCAATAAAAGTTTATTGCAAAAGCAGGCAGAGAGCTGCAATAGTTGGCCTGTATAATTTACTGACTCCTGGTCTAAACCACTGTGGAAAAATTGGGGTGTTGAAAAAAATTATTATATTCTAATTTCTGTTTGAATAAGAGTGATTAGTAGAAGTAGGAACCAAAGATTTCAAACAATACACCAGTCCTTAAGATGTCAATGTGGGATTCATTAATATAAAGAATTCATAAAAGCTACTTGTTATAGGAGAAGAATGAAAGATTAAGGACTAGATATTAGAATATCTTGAGGTGATAATTATTGGCCACTACATTGATGCCAATATCCTATTTCTTGATCTGAATACTAGATACACTGGAGTGTATACTTTGTGAAAATGTATGAAGCTGCGCAATAATGCTTTTTTACTTTTGTTGATTGGTGTTACTTTAAGGAGGCTGAAGAAGAGGTAAAACCAGTGAGAAAGCAAATATATCATTATCAGAGAAATAGGAAAAGAACTAGAAGAACGAAATATCAAACAGGAAAGAAGAGGACAGATTGATTAGCAGGGCCATAGAAAGAAAAAAGGTTAAGATGAGAATGGAGAAATTAGGTTAAATTTAACTAGAAGGTAAGAGATTACCTCCAAATGTAGTTTCAATGGAGTGGTATGGTTGAAAATTAGATTTCAGGAAAGAAGGGGGTAAGAAAATTGAGTAGTAGTTTGTTAAAGTACTTGAAGACAGTGGCTCTAGAGGAAAAGAGAAAAATAAGATGTATTAAAAGGACTAATAAAATAAAGTGAGCATTTTATTTCTTGCTTTTAATTATACATATTGTGTATGTTTGGAAAAAAGGACAAATAAATCAGTATAAAAATGAAGATGTTGCCTGGCCAGTGGTGCTCAGTGGTTAATTATTGACCTATGAACCAGGAAGCCATGGTTTGAGGCAGCCCATCAGTGATTCTCTTTTATCACTGATGTTTCTATCGCTCTCTCCCTCTGCCTTCCTCTCTGTAATAATATATTAACATCTTCATTTAATATATACATATTAAATGAAGATGTTAATAAGAGATGGACAATATATGAAACAAAGAGGTAGAAAGATATCTACCTCTACAAATGGACAAGGTAATCAGAAAGAATGGAAAGATAATTTCAGATAAGAAGTTATTCAGAAGAAGGAAAGATCTATGCCTGATGGTGAAGCCATTTGCCCAGTTTGTTCATGTGTGTGGAAGAGTGGATTTGGGGGTTGAAAGAAGGAGGAAAATTTGTATAGCTTTAGGAGTCAGTTAGTAAAAACAAATTAGGAATGTTAGTTAAAAATAAGATGCAGTTCCAGGACACTGACAAAGGAATCTCAAACAACCACTATGACTGTGAATGTGTTTGATCAGCACATCAAATTACAAATTCTTATAAATAATAATATCATTGTATTATTGTGTTATAAGGAAATTCCTCTTCTTTGAAGATCCATTTTGATATTGCGATTTTTCCCTTTTTGTATACTTAATGGAATTGGTATAATGAAGTTGAAAAAGAAATCTGGTATAACTAATTTATAGAACAAAAATTCTAATAATAAGATTACATTTCTAAGCTGGCTTAAATTTCTAAAAGTTTTTAATAAAATGAATTATATGGATGAGATCAAGGGGTGGGAGCTGGGTGGAGGGATGCTATGGAGGGGAAAAAAGAGAAACAAATGTAATAATCTGAATAATAAAGATTTAATTAAAAAATTAAAAAATAATAAAAATAAAAACATATAGTTATGAGGAAAAAAAAAACTTAAAATTTCAGTGGTATTTCTTTACACAATCTTAAAGGGTTATGTTATATATATGCACACAATGTCATCAAAATCAGACTCCAATCCTAATTTTAAGGATTCTTAATGTTTTTTTAAGTATGTTCATAACTTATAACTCACTTTGAAAATATATCAAACTCCATCAAATCCAGTAAAATTAAGGCTGTGAAGTAATAAATAAAAATCAAATCACTTTGTGAAATCAGATTATATGGGTATAATTGGGTATATCTAGCTGCCTCAAACTGTACTTAATAAACACTTTTCCACCTTGCAATAGATTAGGTCCCACTGAACCAATTTTGTGCAAAATTGATGAAACAGTGGAGCCTTAGTGAGCAGAGATATTAGCATTTTTTATTAGATTGTATAATTCTGCTCCTGAGCTTTATGAAGTATTTTTAATGCTCAATTTATTGCAGATGAAAGTAACAAAAATTAAAAATTTAATCCTGAAATCTTTTATTCCTCAGCAAGGTCCTTTTACTTATTTTCCTTCATTTCAATAAAGTGGATTGAACAAGGCTGTTTACAAATTTAAAGTTTCATGACTTTACCAATGACTCTCTGAGACCCATGAAATGTTTATCAGTCAGTTAAATCAAGGCAATATGCACACATTTAATAAACTTCTAAAGGTAGTGGACCTTAACTTATTTCGATTGGTATTCACTCTTCAAAGGAAGAATGGTGTATTTACAACTTTGGTCTTACAGTTCCATACCAGTACTCCTAAATATTGAAAAGTTAATGATGACTACTATTATGCTAATTTTTATATAATTTTTTTCTACTTTCACTTTTTTCTACTTTTAATTTTTCACTCTAGGGGTACCTCAAAAGTCATTTTTGTTCTCATGATGCTTTCAAGGAAGAGAAGTGCCAAGATACTCTGATGAAACCTTATTTCCTAGGAATGGAATTCCTTCTCCTGAATATCAGCACATCTGTGATTAAGTCCCTTTTCTTCCTCCATTCCCAAAAAGAAGTGGATAATCCCTTTTTGGGGGCTAATTCCTTCTCCATAATAGACTTGGGTGGTTAGCCTAGTCAAGCAGAGTCCTAGGAACTGACAAATTTTTATTTCTCAGTTCTTTGTTTTGGAGTGGAATGCATGGTTTCAATGAATCTTTTCTTGCTTTGGAGTGATAGCTATCAATTAGGGGCAGTATTAAAAGGAGCAAGCATGCGACTTCATTATTATAATTATGATTGGAAAAAGTAATTCTACTTCTAGGTCTGAACTCAATCAGAACATCTTTCATTGAAATATGAGACCCAACTTTCTATATACTTGTTTTGCCATACTTTCCTATATTTTGATAATTTTTCCCCTTTATCTGTCTCCCATAGTTGAACATATACTAAACTGAGATCATGAACTTTGACCTATCTTGGAACACAATGGGCAATCAATATATATTCACTCAAAAAGGATATGTGAGCCCTAACAGGTTTGGCTCAGTGGATAGAGCATCAGCCTGTGGACTGAAAGATCCCAGGTTCGATTCCAGTCAAGGGTATGTACCTTGGTTGTGGGCAAATCCTCAGTGCGGGATGTGCAGGAGGCAGCTGATTGATGTTTCTCTTTCATAGATTGTTTCTAGCTCTCTATTCCTCTCCCTTCCTCTCTGAAAAAAAAATCAATAAAATACATTGAAACAAAACAAAATAAAATACAAAGGATATGAGTGATGTATAGACAGAATTTGTAATTTGCTTCTAGGAAATAGAATATGGCAATGATGAAAAGATTTTTCAGATTTAGTTAAGGTCTTAAATCAGTTGACTTTGAATTAATTGACTTATTGTCAACTTCTTCAAGAAGTGATATCTAATTAGTGTAGTAAAACATTTGAACAAGACCTAATGACACTTTCAAATCTACATGTGGACAAATACGAGAGTATAATGCAAACTGAATTGATGAGGATATTTTGGACAGAATAATGAAGAAATAAAAGTTAAAACATAATGATTTTAACATCTTTTAAGAGTCATCTTGCCTTTGCAGAATTATTTCTACTATATTTTATTTTCTATTATAAGTAAAGTTTTATTATTCAGATTATTACATTTGTTTCTCTTTTTCCCCCTCCATTGCTCCCCTCTAGCCGGCTCAACCCCGCCCTCTACCCTTGCGTACCCCGCATTGACATCATCCATAGGTGTATGATAAAAATAGGGATAGGGCTCGGGTTTTACTTGGGACTAGGGCTAGGATAAAGGCAAGATTACTGCTAAATTTAGAAAGGGTGTAAATAGTTAGATTTCACATACTTTGTTCGGGAATCACTGTAAAAAAGACAATCAAACATTGAATTTATATTGATTGATGAGGAAAAACATGAATGTACTTCAAACAATAGGAACACAATTTTCAGGGAGCCTTCATCCATCTATGAAGGACATTGTATTCTCCCAGAGAAGTAGTGTTCAAAGAGTGGAGACCTGACTTGGATAATGCCTATATTTATAAGACAGTCTGGCCAATTTAAAAGAAATTTGCTTAAACAATCACTCTCATTTTCATAGTGCTCTCATATGTCTATGAAAATGGAAACAACTCACAAGCAAAATAACAGAGCAGTGACATTTTGGGAATGTGTCTGAAACACTGGCAGTATAATGGATTATCTTCATATCACTTGTGCAGTGTTGAAAATCTGAAAATTTTGAATTTCAAGAGCTGTGAAAGGTAAGACAGTGTTTAAATAACACAGTTATCTATGGCGAAAAGATGTAATACCTGAGATTCACAATGAATGAGCTTGAACCACTGCACAAAGTGAATAACACTCTGACAATTCCCAATAAAAATCGGAAAAAAATGTAGGACGGTGCTCGAAACAGAAAAAATACATGTTCATAGATTCTTAATATCTGAAAGAAACAGTGGAGCCAATGAGAAAATGTTTTCAAAGACCACTGTCTATTTTTTTTTATTCAGTTTAGGGCTAGGGCTAGGGTGAGGGTTAGGTTTAGGGCTAGAGCTACGGTTAGGATTAGGGTTAGGACTAGGGTTAGGGTTAGGGTTAGGGTGAGGGGTAGGGCTAGGGTTAGGGTTAGAGTTAGGGCTAGGTTTAGGGTTAGAGCGAGGGTTAGGGTTAGGGCTAGGGATAGGGTGAGGGTTAGGATTCAGATTAGGGATAGGGCTAGGGTTAGGGTTAAGGTTAGAGTTAGGGCTAGGGCTAGGGTTAGGGTTAGGGTTAGGGCTAGAGTTAGGGTTAGGGTTAGGGTTAGGGTTAGGGCTAGGGTTAGGGTTAGGTTTAGGGCTAGGGTTAGGGTTGGGGCTAGGGTTAGGGTTAGGGACAGGTGTAGGGCTAGGGTTACTGTTAGTGTTAGGGTTAGGGTTAGGTCTAGTATTAGGGTTAAGTTTAGGGATAGGGTTAGGGTTAGGGTTAGGGTTAAAGCTAGGGTTAAGGTTAGGGTAAGGTTTAGGGTTAGGTTTAGGGTTAGGATTAGAGTTAGGGCTAGGGTTAGGGCTAGGGTTAGGGTTAGGGCTAGGGTTAGTGGTAGGGTTAGGGTTAGGTTTGAGCTAAGGTTATGGTTATAGTTAATGTTAGGGTTAGGGTTAGGGTTATGACTAGGGTTAGGGTTAGGGCTAGGAATAGGGCTAGGGTTAGGGTTAGGGTTAGGGCTAGGGTTAGGTTTAGGGTTAGGGCTAAGGTTAGGGTTAGGGTTAGGGTTAGAGTTAGGGCTACGGTTAGGTTTAGGATTAAGGCTAGGGTTAGGGTTAGGGCTAGGTTTAGGTCTAGGATTAGGTTTAGGGTTAGTGTTAGGTTTAGGTTAGGGCTAGGGTTAGGGTTAGGGTTAGTGTTAGGGCTATGTTTAGGGTGAGGGTTAGGTTTCAGGCTTGTGTTAGGGTTAGGATAAGGAGTAGGGCCAGGATCAGTGTCAGAGTTCAAATTAGGATTAGGATAGCTTTTAGGGTTTGCATTGGGTTTATTTTTAGGAATAGAGCTATGGATAGGGGTAGAAATGGGCTTGGGTGTTGCTTGATACTAGGGCTAGACTAAAGGCTAGATTACTGCTAAGTTTAGTATAGGTTGTAAATAGTTCTATTTTACATAGATTGTTTGGGAATCACAGTAAAAAAGAGAATCAAACACTGAATTTCCATTGATAGATGAGGGAAATATGAATGTACTTCAAACACTAGAATCACAATTTTCAGGGAGGTTTCATCTATCTATGAAGGACATTGTTTTCTCCAAGAGAAATACTGTTCAAAGAGTGGAGACCTGACTTGGATAATGACTATATTTATAAGACAGTCTGGCCATTTTAAAAGAAGGTTGCTTAACCAATCACTCTCATGTTCATAGTGCTCTCATACCTCTATGAAAATGGAAACATCTCACAAGCAAAATAACAGAGCAGTGACATTTTAGGAATGTGTCTGAAACACTGGCAGTATAATGGATAGTCTTCATATCACGTGTGCAGTGTTGAACTTCTAAAAATTTTGAATTTCAAGAGCTGTGAAAGGTAGGTTAGTGTTTAACTAGAAAAGAGTTTATAATTGTAGAGCAGTTATCTATACCAAAGATATATAAATACCTGAGATTCACAATGAATGAGCTTGAACCACTGCACAAAGTGAATAACACTCTGACAATTCCCAATTAAAACCTGGAAAAATTGTAGGACGGTGCCTGAAACAGAAAGAATACATGTTCATAGAATCTTAATATCTAAAGGACACAGTGAAGCCAATGGGAAAATGTGTTCAAAGAGCAAAGAAGTGAGTGTGATACTATCTGTTTTTGTTATTCAGTCTAAATGAGTTGGCCTTTTAAGAAGAATGTTGGTGAAATATCAGTTCATTTTGCTACAGCTGCTTGAACTCTAAAAGTATTCACAACTCTAGGAAATCAAAATGATAGTCAAACTAGTGTTCACAGGAGTAATAATATACGTTTGAAAAGCTGGCTTTTAAGCAAATCGCTGTAGAAACAGATGAAATTCCGATGGAAGGAACTGGAATCACTGGACAATGGAATCAAAGTTTGAGTACACACAGTGAAAGACTAGGGAATGACTTAGGAAGGTGTGTCAAACAGTTGGAATACATGTTCAAAGAGCTTTCATATCTTAAGGAAACTGCTTAGTCAATGGGAAATCTTGGTCAAACACCTGCAAAGTGAGTTGGAGACCAGTAACAATTACAATTTAGTGTAATTTAGTGTGGGCTTTTAAAGGTTAGTCAAACCTTAAACCTTGATTTTCATAGGCCTCAGATGTGTTCCAAAGTTAATTACCTACAGTTGATATGACTTTAGAGTTAGAAGTAAGGCAAGGGCTTTGGTTAGGGCACGGGATAGGGATAGGGTTACAGATAGGGCTAGGGCTAAGGTTAGTGGTAGGGTTAGGGTTAGGTCTAGGGGTAGGGTTAGGTTAGGACTAGGGTTAGGGTTAGGGTTATGTCTAGGGTTAGGGTTTAGGGCTAGGTTTAGGTCTAGGGTTTGGGTTCGGGTTCGGGTTAGGGTTAGGGTTACGGTTAGGGTTCGGACTAGGGTTAGGGTTAGGGTTAAGGCTAAATTTCGGGTTTTTGTCAGAATTCTAATTAGGATTAGGATCACTGTTACAATTTGCATTGGGTTTATTATTAGGGAGAGAGCTATGGATAGAGATAGGGATAGGGCTAGGGTTTTTCTTGGGACTAGGTCTAGGCATCTCCCTCACCCCTTCCCCAATGAGAATTATCAGTCCACTCTCTTTCTGTTCTCTCATTCTATTATATTCACCAGTTTATTCTGTTGATCAAATTTTTAATTCACTTAATTTTTAGATTCACTTGTTGATAGATATGTATTTGTTGTTCATAGTTTTTTGTCTTTTACCTTTTTCTTCTTCCTCTTCTAAAAGAGTACCTTTCAGCATTTCATATAATACTGGTTTGGAGTTGATGAACTCCTTTAGCTTTTTCTTCTCTGTGAAGCTCTTTATCTGCCCTTCAATTTTGAATGATAGCTTTGCTGGATAGAGTATTCTTGGTTGTAGGTTCTTGCTATTCATCATGTTGAATATTTCTTGCCACTCCTGTGTGGCCTGCATAGTTTCTGTTGAGAAATCAGCTGACAATGGTATGTGTGCTCCCTTGTAGGTAATTAACTGTTTTTCTCTTGCTGCTTTTAATATTCTCTCTTTCTCTTTTGCTCTTGGTATTTTAATTATGATGTGTCTTGGTGTGGTCCTCTTTGAATTCCTCTTATATGGGGTTCTGTGTGCTTTCTGGACTTGTAAGTCTATTTATTTCACCAGATGTGGGAAGTTTTGAGTCATTATTTCTTCAAATAGGTTTTCAGTATCTTGCTTTCTCTCTTCTTCTGGCACCCCCACAATTCTGATGTTGGTACGCTTGAAGCTTTCCCAGAGGCTCCTTATATTATCTTCACATTTTTGGATTCTTTTTTCTTCTTGCTTTTCCAGTTGAGTGTTTTCTGATTCTTTATTTTTTAAATTTTTTACTTGATTCTTGCCTTTCTCTAGTCTGCTGTTAGGTCTCTGTATAATATTATTTTTATTTCAGTCAGTGTATGTTTAATTTCTAGTTGGTCCTTTTTCATCTCTAGTTGGTTCTCTTTCATCTCTAGTTGGTCCTTTTTATCTCCTCTTGGGTCTTACTAAATTAATCCATCTTTTCTAGGATATTCTTGAAAAACCTTATAACTGGTTTTGAACTCTATATCCAGTTGTTTGTTTTCCTCCATTTCTTCTGTTTGTGATCCACGTTTGTTTCCACGTTTTCACTATGTTGGGCGAACTTCTGTGTTGGATTCAGCCTTATGATACCAGACTTGCAAAACTGCAAAAGCCTCTCTGTTGAGCTTGGGATGGGTGGAGTCTCAGAGCTTAATGGACCACCTTGACTTCCAGTCAGCCCCACCCTCCACAGCCCCTGGGTCTCACATGACTCTGGGTAATAGCTGGAGTGGTCCTTGTGCACACGCACAGTGTCTCTAGACCTCTGCCTTTCTGACTTCCCTGTGCTCTGACAGCATATTAGACTGGGTCCCCAAGGTAGCTCCTGAAACTGAGGTTTAGAGGAGTTAGAAGTGGCGCAGTTTGGTGGCTCTGTTTCCTGCCCACTCATGAAAGCCAGTGGCACAATCAGCAGTCAGTCTTCTGCACGCAGTGCTGTGTGTGCCACCAGACTTCTGCCCTTTCATGTCTCCCCTAAATTTCCATGCACTTCTCTCTTTAAACAGTCCAAACTCCCCCCGTATGAGTCTCACCTGGAACTGGAGTTCAGTGCCATTGGATAAGGGGTTCAATGCAGTTGGGAGTCTCTATCTCCCTCCTGCCAGAGAAAGCCAGCCAGTTACTCTGGCACCCACTCTCTCCATGCACGGATCTCTGTACCTCAGCTTTTTGCCACTCCTCTGGGTCTCTGTGAGCCCCTCTCTTTCCTTCTAGTTGTATAATTTCCACTCAGCCAGCTTTCCTATAGTTCTGGATGCTATCCATTCTGTCTTTTAGTTGTAGTTTTGAAATTGTTGTGCGAGGCAGCAGTGTAGGTGTTTACCTATGTTGCCATCTTGGATTCCCCTACATTTTATTTTCTGCATATGATTTTATAACTTGTTTTCATTTTATATAATATACAATCTCATTCACACTGTTGGCTACAGTTGCTATATATGGAGATGACTTCCAAATTTCTTTTTCTATCCCAGGTCTCTTTCCTGAGATCTAATCTCACGGTTATAACTCTTTACAGGATTCATGTCCTTTGGTATTTTAATCTATACTGCCTGGTAATATCAGAAAGATCTTCCTATAGCATACATTTGCTCATGTTCAAATTCTTTAGCACCTAACAGGCTATTCATCCATTATCTATTATTTCCTACTGTTTTAATTCCATCTCTCATTTATTTTTCCTATTTTACTCTATTTACATTTAACTCCTTACAGATCCTGGATGTACCAGGCAATTTCATCCTCTGATGTGTACCAATCCTTGTGCATGGAAATTACCTCCCTGTCTTTCACCATCTGCTCAAGCATGGCTTCCTCTATGATGATTTTTAGAAATATCAGCCTTTATGATGCCCCAATTCCCATATCTTTTACAAACATACATGCTAATAGCTGTCACAATAGGTTTAGAGCTAAAATTGTTTCTGGACACCTCTGCAGATTCAGCGCATACTATCCTATATAATAAAACCCTAATATACCAAATAGACCAAACTGCGGGATGACAAGTCCCTATAATACACACTGACCACCAGGGGGCAGATGCCCAATGCAGGAGCTGTTCCTGGTGGTCAGTGTGGTCCCACAAGTGGAGGGCCACTCAGCCAGAAGCCAGACTCATGGCTGGTGAATGCAGCAGCCATGGCAGGAGCCTCTCCTGCCTCCGCAGCAGTGCTAAGGACCCCTCAAGGGATGTCTGCCTGACTGCTTAGACTCACTCACCATGGTGAGAGGTTGCAGACTGGGCTGAGGGACCTTCCTCCCCCCCGTGTATAAATGTCTTGCATTGGGCCTTTAGTCTTACACATAATAAATGCTTATTAAAATGCAATAAATGAATGATTGAATGAGGCGTGTCCTTCTTATTGGTATATTAATTCCATTAGTTTGAAGAAGTTATCTATGTTTGTTTTTTTTTAAAAACTAAAAAGCATTTCTTTCAGCTAAAATGTAATATTATCTCATTTTAGTTATCAGTATTAGAGCAAAGTGGCCATTCTAGAAAAATATCTGAGGATACTCAATCAAATGAGTATCTTCTTAGACTTCAGCAGCCTCTTTCCTAGTTACACATCACAGGGACTTTCTCACACAGTCCCTGAGGGAACATGTAGTAGTAGAATGTTCATTACAGTCTTATTTGTGGTAATGAGAAGCTGGAGACCAGGTAGCTACTATCACTAGGATGGATAAGTAGCATAATATCAATGTACATTACAGCAGTACTCAGAAGCTATGGATATATGTTCAAAAATATATACATACCTTTAAAATTATAGTGCTGATTTAAAAAGTAATATTCAGAATACTATGTGATGGATGTTAACTAGACTTGTGATTATTCCACAATACATACAAATATTGAATCATTATGTTGTATACCTGAAAGTACTATAATGTTATATGTCATTTATATGTAAATTAAAAGAATAATAATCAGAATGGTATCTACAGATGATGCTATTTATTTAAATTAAAACATGTATACAAAGTGAGACTCACAGAAATACATACACATGAGGGATTTACACAAAATATATTAGAGTATATTCCTATGAAGAGGAAAGGAATGGGAAGGAGGTGAATGAGTGTAATGAATTAAATAAGTAAATAAATAAAATTAGAGTATTGGACCATTAATTGTAATACATAATGAAATGAGAAATATAGTTTACTCAGTATTCTAACTTGTACCTCTATCCACAAACATCCTCACACACATACATTTTAGAAAATAGGAAAATAGTATAAAGGAAAATTTATATTGTT
Source organism: Lasiurus cinereus (assembly GCA_011751065.1). NCBI lineage: Eukaryota > Metazoa > Chordata > Mammalia > Chiroptera > Vespertilionidae > Lasiurus > Lasiurus cinereus. Next base: position 4,246,227 of record JAAGEH010000032.1, on the reverse strand, counting down.
TTTTCAAAAATATAAATTACTTAAATAGAATAATCTGGAATGTATAACAGAATAAAAGTTGACCAAATTTTAAAATAAAAGTCAACAATATCAATAGCTACAGAACAAATAAGTCAAAAAATTAACTCTAAAAAAGACCAATAAGGTCCTTTTTGTAAGTTCTATCAAATCCTTAGGAAATGGATAATTCACATACTCATGAAGTTATGCTCAAAAATAGAAAAATGTAGATAGCTTACAAAATCATCTTTAGTCACTTTTACACCGGTGTACTAAAATCTTATAATGATGGAACAAAAAGAAAACTAGACACTGTGATAAAGACTGACTCCATTTTTTAGGTTTGCTGAAAACTTTCAGGCCCTGACCTATCCTATCCCCAAGAAGTTGATAAGAAACCCTGGAGTATACCCTCCCCTTGGATGCAAACCCTGGCATGTGTGGCAGAACCCTAACCTAAGCCCTATTCCCTAACTACAATAACAACCAAGGCCACCTGTTCCTTCCTTCATTTTGGACTGCCTTTGATGCCTGCCATGCTCTCCCTGGAAGGCCACTTTACTGAGTAATAAATCTTTCCAAACCTTTATATTGCACATATGGCATCATCAGTCTCTCTGTATCTAAACCAATTTTAGGTTTCTTTGAGGAGGGGTTGATCACATCCTTTGCAGAGCAACTACAAAACTATTGGCATTGTGCGACCTGGCATCTGTCTTTCTTCTCTGGCTTTTGGCTTGCTAATAGCCTCTATTGGTGGCTGGTCAGCATAAATTTTGGATTGGATTGCTGTGTGCTTGTAAGTTTGCATTTTGTTGCATTTTGTGTTGTGTCATGTTATGCTGAGTCCTACCCAAATCTGTTACAGATTTAACAAATGAAGTAGAAAGTTTTGATAATAAGCATTTTGGGACAGTAGTATGATTTGAGGCCTTCTTTAAAATAGCCTTGGGACATAGGCTTCGACCTGGACCTATCCATGTGTTTCATTTCCAGAATAAGCCATGGCTGGCTGAGGGAAGGAGAGTCAAGGAGCAACATTTACCCTGTTGACCATCTATTATGTATTTCAACTGGGGTTTGACCTCCAGTACAATATATGGGCTACATAGTTTGCTACTTATATGAGGAAGAATAATCACTGTGTTGCATGTCAAGGTTTACATTCTAGAATTCAAAGAATTTACTGGCACTCTTATTAAATGCATTAAAATGCCTCCACTGCTTCATCCACTCTTCTGTTGCAACAAAGATCTTGATTCTCAAGAGTATGGGGAGAAAACTCTCATGGCACCTCACTCCCAAGGCACCAGAGAACATCATCACTCTATTGGATAACTGTGAAACCAACTGAAAAAGACTGTGGGTTTGATTGAGCACCAAACTTTATGAACATATTAAGTAGTTAATTCAAACCTACTTAATCTCAAGGTCCCTAAACTGCCCAAAACAACATTTGCCATGAGAGATGCCCCTAACGCTGCTGTTACTGATTTGGTTCTCTCTGGAGATGAGGCTTATAAATACTAGCAGGAGAGAGAGGACTCCTCTCTCCCCAACAGCATATCCAGTAACCAAAAACCAAACAAAATGATCTTTTCCTACAGTGGGAGAAAACAGGAACTGTAGCAGGTATCTTTGATTTGACCTAATTGGAAATACAAAATTTACTAAAAAAACTTATACAAAGAAAAGATAAGAAGGGTTCCCATTGACTACTGTGTCTTTATCACAATGGTTCTAAATTAATATGAACATCTGCTGAGATGCCCCAATTGGCAGACTTTTAGGGCCTAATGGATACTAGGGTTTGAATTATACTTATACCTGGTCATAATGCCCAGTTCGCTAAAGTATCCCATAATGGAAATGGATATTGTTACCCAAAATGTCATAAAAATTAAGCCATTGACTTTTATAGTTGGCTGTATAACAAGGAAATCTTCAAATTCCCCCCTTTCTCCTCCCACTCTGCCTGGTTACATAGTTAATACAGTATAGGTTTAAACAAGGCTTGTAGAAAATAAAATCCATTATACAAAACTTACTAAAGGGCCATGGTTCCTCTCACCTGATTTTTCTAAACCAGTGTGGTTAGTGGTTGAGTGTCAACTCATGTAGCAAGAGGTTGTCCATTCCATTCCTAGTCAAGACACATGTCCCAGTTGCTGGCTTGTTCCCTGGTGGGGGCATGCAGGAGGCAGCCAATCTATGTTTCTCTCTCATTGATGTTTCTATCTCTCCCTCTCTCATACTCACTCTCTAAAGTCAATAAAAACATATTAAAGTTAATTAATTGATTGATTGACTTAAAAGACTATGATTTCAATGGTTTGTATTAATGTATGCTTTTATGACTTTAAAACTTGAATCTTAAGTAGAACGTTTTCTTTTAGATCAACTCCTTGACTGTAAAGAATAAGAATATTTACAAGAATAACTTTATTATTATACATGTACCTATCATTTTCTGAACTTTTAAAATATTTTTATTGAAACATAAGGCATATAGCACTGTCTGAATTTAAGGAGTACAACAATATGACTTATATATATATATTATAAAATGATTACTATAATAAAGTTAATAATATCCATCATATCATATAGATACAAATATTATAATAGAGCAACAGCCCACTGCTCAACATGCATAGGACCCAAAACTCTGACATTTGCTTTTGAAAAATGAAATAATTTTATTGCTAAGTGGATCTGCAGAAGACAGGAGACACTGCTCAAATCTGTCTCCTGATATAGGGTCTGAACAAATTTTAAGGGTTAGGGAGAACAGGTTACCATGTGGTAGTGCTGGTGGGGCAAGTTTTGATTAGAGGGTTTTGAAACTTGGCCAATTATTGTGTAGCATGGAGAGGAAAGAGAAAACACAAAGTAAGTTCAATCTGGCAGCATTTGATTGGTCAGTTCTATATTGATCCATAGTATTTGGTCTAGGCACCAGATCTTTCTTATTGAAGGGACTCTTGTTTCATAAAGAGCTCCTGTGACCACACTTGTGTTATTTAAATTTCACAGACTGAAGATTCTTGGTTCTGGGGTCATCTTAAGAACAGGATGACACATGCACAGTACTATCTCTGACTAAGAACTCAGGGATGGTGCTAATAGCCAATCTACTTTCAAGAAGCAAAAGCTGTGTGCTGCTTCAATATTTTTCTGAATCACAAAGGAAGATGTTAAACAATAATTAAATTTTACATTGAGAGGGCACCTTAAAACTTATCAGTTGCCTTTATTTCACAGGTCAGGAAGCAGAGGTCAGGGATGCTTAAGTGACTTGCTCAAAAATGTATAACTAGTTCATGAGAGACCCAAGAGTTGAACCCAAATGTTCTGACTTTTTTTGAGATCTTATTTTCCCCCAATCACATTGTGTTGCTTTTCAGAAACTGAGACTTAATAATACAAGTTTGGAGAATATATGTTGGTTTATGATTTTCCTAGGAAATATCCATCCATATGTACTAAAAATTAATTATGAAGGGATACAAAGATTATGATAAAAATGACCAATACTGGATTTCATAAGTGATCAAAATCATAAATAATTACATAAGAAATTTTATTTTATTAAATACTAGAGGCCCAGTGCACAAATTCATGCACAGGTGGGTCCTTCAGCCTGGCCAGTAATCAAAGCTTATTGGGGGGGCAGCCAACTGGGGGGAGGGGCCATGGGATGTTTGCTATGGGAGTACACTGACCATTAGGGGGCTCCTGTGTTGAGCATCTGCCCCCTGGTGGTCAGTGCACATCATAGTGACTGGTTGACAGGTTATTCTGGTCATTAGGTTGTAATGTTTCTTAGGCTTTTATATATAGAGATTCTTCTCTTACTATCTATACTTGAGTTTTTCCTTTAAAATTTATTTTCATATACCTAGAAGTAAAAAGCCATGTAGGTAGATGTTGAATTACATCTAGTTAAATGTTCTCACAATCCTGGATCTATCAGGTGAAAAGTTTAGGTTGAGTACCTACCATTCTTTCAGTTAACTGCATTTTAGGACAAAATTTAGAATGGAAGAGTCACTTGCTATTCAGAATATGTTTAACTTGCAATTATAATCTAAGAAAGTTATTTGTAAAAGTTTATAAGTGAAATATTGATGAACAGTATATGAAAAAAAAGTGTCTAGAAAAAATAATCTAAAATAGCAATGTTTTTCTATAGCTTTATTGTTCAGAAGTATTTTTATTTTTGTGTTTTATTTCACTGGTACATATAGTGAGAAACTAATTAGTAACATACTGGCAAAAATGTTTCAATTCATAACAGAAATTAAAAAAATGGAATGTCTTCTAATATTACTAGAAACATTTCTATGTACTTAATTGAATTACATAGAGTTGGTATTAAATTGCAGAGAAAGAAAGAAAAATATGTTTTGTGGTTCTGAGAATAATTGAATTGTTTTAGTATTTGTTGCTTTTGTATTCAGGATTAGTAAATAACTCATATTTTAAAAAACTTAAGAAATGGACTCTATAGCTCTTTGCATAAAATAAGATTTTTTAGATATTTTAAAGATTTTTTAAAAGATTTAATTTTAAAGATTTTCCCCCCAAGCAAATTATTGCAACAGTCATTATGAAATTCTTAGGCAAAAATAATAATTAATCTGTAGGGAAGAAGTAAAAATGTTAGGCAAAATCTGATGCCTTTTTAAAGGCTAAATAGTAAATGTTTATTTAGTATTATAGTAGTATATTTAGCAATATAATAGTATCCTGTTTAGTTAGGGACTAGTCTGAAATCAAGGTAATGCTTCCTGACTCATTAAGTTAATTTATTTCAGTTATTAAGTGCCAACCAGGCATTACACTACAGGCATTGGGCAAAGCATTGGTGATATAAAGTATAAAGATAAAATACAAACATTTCTGTCCTTAAATGATTCATAGTCCAACTGAGAACAAAGAAGAGTAGATGAACAATTAGAGTATAACATAGAAATTCAGAGAATTTTGGGGACACATGGAGGTGAAAAAGGATGCAGAATGTTCTGTTTACTTACTAAATGGAAAATTTAAAACTTTGTGACAGATATTGCTTGAGACAATGTTATCCAAATTATATTGCCCCTAAATTTCTTCTAATCACTAAGAAGTCAAACAAAATTATTGAATAATTAAATAATATTTTATTATTTAAATGGTTTATTTGTTAAATATATAGAAAAATGATTGATGTTAGGTATATTGAGGCTCTTTGTATAATTTTTGTATATATCTCCATTGTATATTACTATATTACATTTATGTTCATTTGATATGATTGGAAGTATAATTTTACCATGAAAATGAGCATATAGTAGTATTCTTGTTATTTTTGCCACTTTAATTTTTTTGTTATTACTATGATTTATTAAATGGTATATCCTCCTCCCCATTATAACATTATTATTGCAACACTTGATTCCCTTCAGGGCAACCTGTTTTATGTTGTGGTTTCCAGGTAAGCACTATAATGAAAATATGGAACCCTCCAGAAAAGTATCATACCTAATAATAGACAAACATATAAATTGACCATATCTCCGCTATGCCCACAGCCAATCAGAGTGAGTATGCAAATTAACCCAACAAAGATGGAGGTTAATTTGCATACATAGGCACTCAGCAGCCTGGGTCCCCAGAACTTTCTCAGCACTCAGGTCACTCCAAGGTAGGCCCCTGGTGGATCCTGAGCAACCTGAGAAGGGCCTGAGTCAGGGGGCTCCTGAACAGGGGCAGAGCCAAGTGATTGGAGGGACCTGGGAGTCCCCTGTTCAGGTCTCAAGCTTGGGTCAGAGGCTTAGAGCCTGGGCTGGAGTGAAGTGGGAGACTGGAGAGAGCTAGGGAGTCCCTGCCCAGGGCCTAAGGCTATAGGCCTGGCAGGGGTGGAGCTGGTGATCAGAGGGAGCTGGAGATCCCCTGTCCAAGCCCCAAGCTCCAGCCAGAGGCTTGGGGCCTGTGCAGGGACAGAGCTGGGCAATCGGGCAATTAGAGGGAATTGGGGGTCCCCTGCCCAGGCTCCAAGCCCCAGTCAGAAGATTGGGACCTGGGCAGGGGCAGAGCAGTGTGATCAGAGGGAGATGGGGGTCCCCTACCTGGACCCCAAGCCTGGGCCAGAGGCTTGGGGCCTCAGCAGGGGCAGAGCCAGGTAATGCAAAGGGGCTGGGGGGCCCCTGACCAAGCCGGGGGGAGGCTTTAGGCCTTGGCAGGGGTGGAGCCAGAGATCAGAGGCGATTGGTGTGAATTACAGATGAAACACCTTTTCTGACCACTCATTGGCTAAGCTCCCTATATGCCACTGGTAATATTCTTAGTAACTTAGATATAAGAATCCAAAAAGGTGATCTAGGGTTTTTCCACCACACTCCTGGAGAAAAAATGGAAGGTCTGCTGCTGGAGGGCTAAGAAATGTCATATCCTACCCTAGCCAGTTTTGTTCAGTGGATAATGACTAGGCTTGCTGACTGCAGGGTCTGGTTAGATTCTGATCAAGGGCATGTACCTAGATTGCAGGCTCCTCCCTGACTGGGGCCCAGGTCAGGCTTCATGCAGAAGGCAACCAATCAAAGTGTTCCTCTCACTTTGATGTTTTTCTCTGTCTTTCCCTTTCTCTTCCACATTCTCTAAAAATCAATGGAAACATATCCTCAGGTGAGGATAAAAAAAAAGAAAGAAAGAAATAAATAAATGCCATATCCTATGAAAGACACATCTTGAAAATGCCTAAAGAAAGTTGTCATTTTTTCATGATGAAGGGACTGGAGTCCCTGTTGATGAAAACACTTTGGTGGCTGTGATGACTGGCAGTGGCTGCAGCAGCGAGGTGATGGGACTGGTGACTTCCCCTGATCAGCCCAGTCACCTCAGCAGGACATCCCCTGAGGGCTCTCAGTATGTGAGAGGGGGCAGGCTGGGATGAGGGACAACCCCTTAGTGCACAAATTTCATGCACCAGGCCCCTAGTTTGTAATAAAAGTAGAAACTGATATTTTGGAAATATTAATAGTTAAAAAGAGGTTAAAATTAAATTAAAAATATAGTTTTTAAAAATATTCAATACTATTTATTATATATGTAAAACAAATATTTTAGATATATTAACCAACCTGATCCATCTGAATCACTATTGGAAGTAACAAAGGAAAATTACATTGAAAGACCAGTTTTGTGAAATAACCCTGCCTATATCCATCCCTATTATTTTTTAATTTTTATTAATTTTTTATACATATCTCCCCATTGCCCCCCTCCCTCCCAGGCGTACCCCGACCCCCCAGTGTCTGTGATCATTGGTTATGTTTATAAGCATGCATACAAGTCCTTTGATTGATCACTTATTTACCTCACCTAACTTTAATCTTTCTGCTATAATTTCACAGTCTGTTTGATGCTTTATGATTTTTGTCCTCCTGAGAATTATCAGTCCACTCCCTTTCTGTGCTCCTGATTCTATTATATTCACCAGTTTATTCTGTTGATCAGATTTTTAATTCACTTAATTTTTAGATTCACTTGTTGACAGATGTGTATTTGTTGTTCATAATTTTTTGTCTTTTACCTTTTTCTTCTTCCTCTTCTAAAAGGGTACCTTTCAGCATTTCATATAATACTGGTTTGGAGTTGATGAACTCCTTTAGCTTTTTCTTCTCTGTGAAGGTCTTTATCTGCCCTTCAATTCTGAATGATAGCTGTGCTGGATAGATTATTCTTGGTTGTAGGTTCTTGTTGTTCATCACGTTGAATATTTCTTGCCACTCCCGTCTGGCCTGCATCGTTTCTGTTGAGAAATCAGCTGACAGTCGTATGGGTGCTCCCTTGTAGGTAATAAACTGTTTTTCTCTTGCTGCTTTTAATATTCTCTCTTTCTCTTTTGCTCTTGGCATTTTAATTATGATGTGTCTTGGTTTAGTCCTCTTTGGGTTCCTTTTCTTTGGGGTTCTGTGTGCTTCCTCGACTTGTAAGTCTATTTCTTTTAGCAGATGTGGGAAGTTTTCAGTCATTATTTCTTTAAACAGGTTTTCAGTATCTTGCTCTCTCTCTTCTTCTGGCACCCCCACAATTCTGATGTTGGTACCCTTGAAGCTGTCCCAGAGGCTCCTTACATTATCTTCACATTTTTGGATTCTTTTCTCTTCTTGCTTTTCCAGTTGAATGTTTTCTGCTTCTTTATATTTCAAATTTTTGACTTGATCCTTGCCTTTCTCTAGTCTGCTGTTAGTACTCTGATTAATAGTTTTTATTTCAGTCAGTGTATTTATCATCTCCTCTTGGGTCTCACTAAATTTATCCATCTTTTCTAGCATATTCTTGAAAAACCTTATAAGCGTGGTTTTGAACTCTATATCCAGTCGTTTTTTTTCCTCCATTTCTTTTGCTTGTAATCCCTTCCCTTGTCTCGGCATTTTCACTGTGCCGGGGAAACTTCTGTGCTGGATTCAGCCGAAGAAGCCTCTGCTGAGCTTGGGAGGGTGGAGTCTCAGTGCTTAAGGGACCGCCTTGCCTTCCAGTCGGCCCCGCCCTCCACGGCCCCTGAGTCTCACGTGACTGGGTAATGGCTGGAGGGTCCTTGTGCGCGCGCGCACCCGCAGCGCCTCTAACCGCTGCCTTTCCAGCTCCCCTGCGAACCAGGACCACACGAGTCTAGGTCCCCAGGGTTTCGCCTGAAACAGGGGCTCAGTGGACTCAGAAGTGGCGCAGTTCGGAGGGTCTGTCTCCCGCCCACTCGCGAAAGCCAGCGACAAAATCAGCAATCCGTCCTCCGCGTGGTGCCGTGCGCAACCAGACCTCCGATCCTTTGCAACTCCCCTAAATTTCCGTGCACTTCTCCCTTTTCACAGTCCAAACTCCCTCCGTATGAGTCTCGGCTGGATCTGGGGTTTAGTGTTGTAAGATAAGGGGTTCAATGCCCTTGGGAGTCTCCGTTTCCCTCCCGCCAGAGAAAGCCAGCCAGGTACTCCGGCACCAGCTCTCTCAGCGCGCGTCTCCGTACCTCAGCTTTTTGCAGCTCCTCTGGGTCTCCGTGAGCCCCTCTCTTTCCCTCTAGTTGTAGAACTTCCACTCAGCCAGCTTTCCTGTGGCTCTGGATGATGTCCGTTCTGTCTTTTAGTTGTAGTTTTGAAATTGTTGTGCGAGGCAGCAGTGTAGGTGTTTACCTATGCCGCCATCTTGTGTCAGTCCTCCATCCCTATTTTTATAAAGCACTGAACCCCAGGTTAGATGGTTTAATTTTCTCATCAAAAAGTCTTGTGAACCTGGAGATCTGTTACAGCTCTCCTAAACTATAACTGAGATCAAGTCCTGCCTGGAATATGTGGCCCCAGCTGACTGACAGTACACCTTTGAACAGGGCTTGGGGTCATGTACCTCAGGTTCCATCACCCATAAAAGATTTGTGGAAGCACTGACTTCTGGCCTGCTCCACTTGTTCATATTTTCTGTGACATATGACCTCTGTGAGTGATGCACAGAGGGATATATTGCTTTTGGACTTTCTGCAATGAAGCTATTGCTAAATGCAGGGGATGATCCCAAAGATGGTGACTCTGAAATCTTGAGATAAGCCTCAAAGATTTCTTTCCTAAGAAATCTCACGTTCACTAATACTCTCAATGCTTTCTATCAAGTTGCTTTATCTATATTGACTTTTCATATTTACCCTTCCAATAGACATATTTCATTGATGGCCCAGTATATTGCTGAAAAGACATGTCTTCCTTACTTTATTTTTTAATTTAATTAAAAAAAATTACAACTTCAGGAAATGCTGCAGAGGAAAGCTTTACATATAGGCATTCAGCATTGAAGCATGTCATATGGAGCATGCATTCTACTTCATTAGTTAGAAACCTTGAACTGAAAACTTAAAACATGGCACTGATAAAATTGTACTAGGCTCCATCCAAAGAGATAAGTCTAGGTAAGTTAAGTGAGTTGCTGTGGCGGGTAAATGAATATTTTAGAAAGGTTTACATCTTTCTCTGATGGACTAAGAAGTTTCCAGGCTAAATAAAACATCTGGAATATATCAATCAGAAAACTTATCTGAATCATCTAATTTTCCTTAGCTGCTCCATGGCAGGCAAGAGCATGGAGAGGGAAGGAGAGAAGACAGGAGGGGTAGCATCCAAAAAGGGTTGCACAGTTTGTCAGAGCCATATTGCTATGATTTTCATTGGACATATTTTTTTAAATTAAGAACCACTCATCTTTATGCAAAAATGAATTAAAAAACCCCCACAGGAACATCTGGGAGAATACTCATCTTAAATAAAACCCAGCTATTAAGGCTTTTGAATAGATGTCTACAAAGTCCAGGCAGATAATGTAAGTGCCCGAAGCTCACCAGGTGGGGACCATGATGAACTGAAGAGCAGAACACAGCACAGGTCCCTCTAAAAATGGTAGCTGCCACACAGTTCCAGATGACTGTTGGCAGGTAGACCTGCGGATCAAGTTGCCAGATTCACCGATTTTTTCAAAGGAAGTGAGCAATTGTTTTCTCTGTGAAATCAATTAATTTTAAAAGAGCTGGTAACTACATTTTTAACACTGCATAGGCAAAATAAAACATCTCTTGAGTAACCAACTTATCCCCTCCAATTATCATGAGAAATGTCACGTATTGCTATATTGCTGTATGTATCAGTAAGGTTGCTTTGAGCTGCCAACCCATTGAACAGTGAGAATATCAATAGTTTGCTTAGCAATCCCATGGTTGATTCATTGGCTCAGTGATGTTTTCTAGAAATTGGGCTGTTTCCATCCTTTAATCTCCTATCCTTTGCACTTGGCTTTTTAATCCTAGACTTGTTGCCTGATGGCTAAAACATTCTCTAGCATCTTACTTCACACATTCACATCAGAACAAGTGAGAAAAGAGCTTTCCTATCATGCTTCTTTCCTTTTATCAAGGAGCATGTGTTTCCCCTTGCTCTCCTTCCCACCCCCCACATCCCATGAACACCCCAACACACTAGCTCTCACCTTGTAGGCCCACCCCTGGACCAAATGCACGAGAGGCTGGGAACTGGAATAGCTGGCCTTTTTTACCTTAAAATAGTAGGTGGGCAAGGTGAAAGAGGGCTGATGGTAGATGCTGGTTAGTGGAATCTGTTATATCATTGTCATTACATATTTGTATTTCTTTCACTCATACTCCCACTGCTGAGTTAGGATTGATACATGGAATGGCATCAATAAATTTCTCCTTTAGAAAGGCAGAGAGAATATAACTGCAAAATTCTAGATGTACTCAATGAAAAAGTCATGGTAGCCTTGCTGATATCATTTTATTATAGTAGGCTTTGAATTAATTAGGAAGTAGAGTCCCAGGAAAATGTTTCAAAAGCCTCAGGGCAAACTATTCATTTTATCTTTAAAAAAATAAGTCAGTGTTCTGAGAATGGCACTTCATTTCTGTGTGTTTTGTTCACTTAAAAACTCTGAACTTGGTCTAATCATTAGAAAAACATCAGACAAATCTAAATTAGGGACATTCAGGAAAGAGGAAAAAAAAACTGTCAAGTTCGGTAAGGACAAGGACATTCTAAGACATTGTCACAGCCAGAAGGAGGCTGAGGAGACAGAATGACTATAATGCGGTATCCTGGATGGGTTCCTGGAAAAGAAAAAGGATTTTGGGGGAAACTAGTGAAGTCTGAATAAAATATCAAGTTTAATTGATTGCAAGATATCAATGTTGTTTCTTAGATTTTTAAAAAATTTCCTATGGAAATTTTAGATGCTAACAATAGGGTAAATAAGACGATGGAGCATGTTGAAATTATTTTTAAAAATCTTTGCAATTTTTCTGTACATTATGAAGTAATCTCCCTCCATCTAAAACAGTATGATTTTTCTCCCAATTTACCCATAGAGCTCAGTTGTCAACAGCTCTGTAATGCAAGAGTTTGGCATCAGCTTCATTCTATCGAAAAACTTGGAGTATTTATGTTTTAGGTCATATTTATTGGTAACTAATACTTGAGGGCAGCAATTTGTATTTTCTGTCTAGATTATTTTATTTTAAAAAGCTTTATTGATATTTTTTTCTATATTTCCCTCTTTTTTGAATTCCCATAAATCCCTCTTGCTGCTCTGTTACTTTCAAGCTCAGATGACACATGATGAATTTTAACTAGTAGTTTGCCTCTTCTTTTTTGGACCTCAATCTTATTCCCCTGATTTACTTATATTCCCTTGAAAGATTTCAATGATTATCCAGAAAGTTAAACCCTTTTTCATGAACAGTATATATGGGAGTTTATTTGAACAAAGTGACTTTGGATTCTTGCCTGGGATTCTTAGCTTCCTCTCGCTATCATCCAACAAAAGAATGAATACTGAAGTAAGACATTGTGAATGGGTAGGGTAAACTGAAGTTCTAATAAACAAGGCAACATAAAGATAGATTGATCCAATATTTGAGGGAAAACAGAATCAAATAACAAATCAGGGAAGAGGACCTAGGTATAGAATTAAATATATAAGTATTTTATAGGACTTCACGTTTTTAAAATTTTCTGTATCTTTTTTCCCTATTCACATCATCATTTTCTCTTTCTCAGGTGAAACATTTTTTACTTTCATGTTATAAGCATAAAATTATTGAAATAGGTGCTCAGAGATTTCAGAGTGCAAATAAATAGAAATTACTCCTACATTTCCTTTCAAAGAATATTTTCCAATCCTCTGTAAATGGGAAAAAAAAAGACTTAAAGAAATCAAATAAGGGTAAAGCTTTTATATATTTTAATCACTATAATCATTTTCAACAAAACATTTTTTTTCCCTGCCACACACAGAAAACAGTAAATGTGTGCCTTGAAGGTATTTTTCCTAAGTTTCCCAAACTGATAAAAATTCCATTTCTATTGCTTTCTTCTTTCTGGATAAATTGGAAGAATGCTACCACATTCTCAGAGACCACCTTTTCACTTTTATCATTCTTCTCTTTGTGGATACTGCTCCTGTTGAAGGAACAAGGGAAAGTATTTTCCTCACATGCTTGTACATATGGGAAGACAAGGGTATTTCATACTGTATTGGTTTCCTTGTTCAGTAGGTCTTGAGTTTCAATTCTTTGAGGCTACAAAAATAAAAGGGCTTTCAACAAAGTGAATATCTCTTGGGCAGTATATGAGTGGTTGATGACAGGAGGCACTGTGTGCAGCTCTTGATAACTATGGGGAAACTGTTAATCTGAGACACACATAAAAAACTTAAAAGATTTTTATTTTTTAAATTTTATTTTTCAATTATAGTTGCATGCAATATTATACTGTATTACTTTTAAGTATCCAGCATAATGGTTAGACATTTATACAAACTTTCACACAGTGGGCACCCTGATAAGTTTAGTACCCACTGACACCATACATAGTTATTACAATACTAGGAGCCCAGTGCGCAAAATCATGTGACCCTGCTGACCCACCTGCCTTGAACCCGAACCTCTCCATGCAAAGCTCCAGCACTCCTGGCCCAGCCCCCGACTCCTCTGGCCTTCTCTGGTTGCTTCAAACCCCACCCTCAGTCCCTCGAGTCGCTTCAGGCTGGTCCCATCTTCTCCAAGCACTTGCCCACTTCTGCCCCATCTCCAGAGGAATTTGGCGGCTCCATCCCATCATGGTGCCGGAGGAGAGCATGGAAGTCTCCCCCCTGTTGTTCTTTCCTTGGCAGGTGGACAGTGGGGTGCTCTGAGTATGAGTGGTGGGTGGCAAAGGACTGGTGAGGGGGCGCTATGAGCTCTCACCCCTACCCTCCCTGGCATGGGATGGTCCTGCCTCCTCTGGGCACCTTCCCGCTTCTGCCCTGTCTCTGGAGCAATGCACATATGCAGGTAGCCTCCTGCAATTGGTTGTAATGCATTATGGCATTACACATTAGCACATTAGCTTTTCGTTATTATGATTATTGGCTATATTCCTATGCTGTACATTACATCCCCAGGTCTATTCTGTAATAACCATTTTATAGGTCTTAACCCCTTCCTCTTCTCCCCTGACCCCATCTCCTCTCCCACCCAACAACTGTCAGTTTGTACTCAGAGTTTGTTTCTGTTTTGTTTGTCCATTTATTTTGTGTTTTAGATTCCACATATAAGTAAATATGTTTAGCCCCTGTGTGCTTTATATACCATTTAGCTGTAGCATGAAAATTTCTAATATTTTTTTACGATGAGTACCCTATTTTATTATCTAATACTGGTTTACATTAGCAGGGAAAGTAGTGTTCTTACAGTATGCTGGAAGGTGCATATCCTATATAATAAATGCCTAATATGCTAAGTGTCCAATAGCTGGTTGAATATTTAACCAATCAAAGCATAATACGTATGTTAATGATATGCTAAGACCTCTCAACTGCTTGCTATGACATACACTGACCACCAGGTGGCAGACACTCCAATCAGTAGGTTAGCTTGCTCTGGGGTCTGGCAGATAGGGACTGGGTGAGACAGAGCCAGATACCCCCTGAAGTTCTCCCACGGTACTCTTGATCTCGATGGTGTACCAGTGGGATCCCTCAGCCTGGCCTGCACCTTGTCACAATCCAGGACCCTTCGGGGGATGTCTGAGAGCTAGTTTCATCCCTATCCTGCAGGCCACTCCTCTGGGGGAGGCACCAGATTCAGGGCTCATGGCTGGGAAGTGCTGCTGCTGCAGCGGAGCAAGCCTCCCCGGATTGGAACCAATTGGGCATTGGGTGTGAGCCAGCTGCAGGCGCAGTGGGTCCAGGATGAGTGGGAGTGGCAGGTAGAGGTGCAGGTCGTTGGACTGAGGGTTTGGGCCCAATCCCCATAGGTCCCCCTGAGCAGTGGTTCTCAACCTGTGGATCATGACCCACAGGTTAAGAACTGCTAGCAGGGTTGCCTAAGACCATCAGAAAACATAGATATTTACATTACGATTCCTAACAGTAGCAACTTTACAGTTATGAAGGAGCAACAAAAATAACTTTATGGTTGGGGGTCATCACAACATGAGGAACTGTATTAAAGAGTTGCAGCATTAAAAAGGTTGAGAACCACTGATAGTCTAATGTATATTATATATAGTTTAGTTTCTTTAATCTGAATAAATCAATGAAATTATATGAATCAGTAGTTATTTTTTTAGTATAACTGATTGAGAAAATGTAATAGTGCTATTAAGTGAATACATTATTTATCACTCCAATGGCTTTTGAAAGATAGTGGTTCATAGTTGCTGATGATATGATTTATTACTTCTTTTGTCTGGACTAAGATTCCATTCATGGACTGCTTGAAAAAATTTAGTGATCTCTCCAGAATTCTGAAGTTCTCAGGTTATAAACCACTAATTTATTTTAGAAATTTCTGCATGTTCTTATCCCAAGTGTCCTAGTTTAATTAAATCTCAGCTACAAAGTCATTTTTGGCATTAAGTTTCTTCTTATGTAAGTGGGCATGAAATAGCTAATTTTACTGGGCCTGAAATAGCAATTTTTCTTAGACACTTTTTTTTCCCAGCCTTGGCTCTTAAAATATGAAGAATCATTCAATGCCCAGTTCAAACTCCACCTTCTCCATAAAGTCTTCTCCTGATAACACATTTCCTGAATATCTCTTACTAGATATTACACTTTTCTTACAAACAAGGAATGAGCTGTAAACTTATTTTAGTTTTCCATCCCCACATTATTACATGTATATAATAATTACTCAATAATCATTCTTTGAATTTATTATTCAATAGTGACAAAGATATAGGAAACCTAAGCCATCAATTTCAAAGAAACAGTTAAAGAGGAATCTGAATTATAACATTAATAGTATCCAAATGTAATTGGTACTATAAAAATTTTAATTTTTAAAGCCGCTTTAATTTTTAAAAATTTTTAAGAATCTCCAGAGGATTGAAATACTATTCTGTGTTTGGGGCATTAATTAAATGGCTATTTAGAATATGTTATTCTGCAAGGACCCTGTCTCTGTTAAGGTTATATATGATGTCTTAAAAAACATCTGGGGCCAAGCCAATTTGGCATGTACCTCAGTGGTAGACTCCTCCCTGACCAGGGCCCTGGTCAGGGCATGTGCAAGAGGCAACCAATGAATGTGTTTCTCTTACATCAATATTTCTCCCTGTCTTTCCCTCTTTATTCCACTTTCTCTAAAAATCAATGGAAAAATATCTTCAAGTGAAGCTTTAAAACAAACAAACAAAAACATCTGGGAGGGGAATCTATCAACATCTATTATAACTACATGCTGTTACTACTTGGAGAAGCTCCAATGTTTGACTTCACAACCTTCATTACAAATCCTCTTTGTTTCTGTAGCTTCTAGGCTAAAATTACTCATGTCTGAGACCTACTTTAGCATTCAGCTATCAAAAGTTAAATTTTTAAAAAATGAAGAGAGTGATGCAATTCCACTGCTTAATCATTAATGTCAGAAAAACGTGTCTTGATAATACCTTTATTTCTCTTTTTTCCCAAAATAACAGATGTCTAATCACATTTCATGAAGAGAATTCTTTTGTCTCACTAAAATCCTTTCACAGTCTGTTTTCCTATCTCGCACTTACTGTGTCATTTTTAATTTTGTGTTCTTGCCATTAATATGCAGTTTCCTTATCCACCAATGTCATCTATCCACTTCCTTCAGGAGAGCACGGCACAATCCAAGTCTCTCGCTAATAACACCATCTGAGCAACCTATTATGAGATTCTTAATTTGGCAGACAGGCTGCATTATTTATGCAGAGCTGATAAGGCACAAAACACATTTGAATTTCCTGAGGAATTTTACTCTTCAACACCTCCACAAGCCTGAATCTTTTTAAACATAGAATATTCCAGTTGTCAATAAGCTTTCTTTCTTCCATTAATGCTTTACAAAATGGTACAAAATAATTAAAAATCAGATAGAATGTTTGCAGTTGAAGAGCATTCATAATAATCTTAAGTTTCAAATGATATAATCAAGCACTTAAGAGTTCATGTCAAAATTTTGAGCCTCTTTCTTACTCAGAAGTAAGAATTGAAACAATTATCCATCCTATTTTCTCCTCTAATCTTTTTGTTTCTTATAGATTGTCCAGGAAAGTTTGAATCCTAAACATCACAGAATTTTTCTTCAGAAGTCACAATTCTTACTTTATTCCATCTGTTTGGAAGCATATATTAATCTCTTAGAACTACCATGATAAGTAAATCATGATTTACTATTATTCTCAGAATAATGTCCTCTGCAAAAATTGTCAAATCCTGTAACCAATGGAAACAGTTAATTCCTATCTAAGTGTGTGAATTTAACATTGTATCCTTTAGTATCACATGGAAGTGATGTTTGATGTTGTCACAAAATATACTTTTTTTTTCTTAGTGTAATGATGACAGTTTTTCTGCTTCTATATACTAATATAATTTTCAGTTATGGTTATAGTTGATCATTCTGTTGGGTAAGCTACAATCTCACCAATATAAATGCTTACATTGGTATGTGGCTAATCCACTAAAAGCTCTTGTTAAGACAAATTTAGTTTTATATATATATGTAATGTTTTTGTGATGTTTAAATTTCTTCCCGATTAGGCATTTTAAAATTTTATTTTAGCCCATAATAGTACAATTCATAACATTTGTGCTGAAAATTACTAAGTGGAACTCTAATAGACTTTATATACTGGGAAAATCTGTTACTTACTAGAAATTTGCTTCTTACTTTTCTAGATGGGATTGAGAATGTCATGAATGGCCTTAGCCAAGGTGTTAGTTTGATAGTAGTATTTTTCAAGACAATGATAAGGAAAAGCTGAGAACTACATTCCATTGGTTAAAAAGGAGAAATAAGAGAATATATTAGCTTTATAATGTAAACTAAATGGTTAATGCACTAGCAAGAATATATAGCTTAATTCTAGTCATAATATGCCAATATACTCCAATGACCATGATAAAATATATAGAGAGGCATTTGATTTCTTCTATTTAGTTTTAATTTTTTTAAATATATTTTATTGATTTTTTTTACAGAGAGGAAGGGAGAAGAATAGAGAGTTAGAAACATCGATGAAAGAGAAACATCGATTAGCTACCTCCTACACACCCCCTACTGGGCATGTGCCCACAACCAAGGTCCATGCCTTTGACTGAAATCGAACCTGGGACCTTTCAGTCCATAGACCGATGCTCTATCCACTGAGCCAAACCAGTTAGGACATAATTTTTAATAAAATATTTTAAACTAGTAACAAATAAGAGAATATCAACCCATGTAGAGTAACAGTATAGCACTGTTTCCAGATTTAACAGATTTTAACTTTTTCTGTCAAATTACAACTGATTTCTTTCTTTCAAAATAAAATTACATAGATACCTTAAATGCTAATTCCTTCATCCATTTTATTCCTCCCCAAAGATAATCACTATCTAGGAGTTGGACTGTGTCATCTCCATATGTATTTAATGTGTTTTTTAAATTTGTATTTGACTCTATAAACATAATAATAATAAAAGCGTAATATGCTAATTAGACCAGACATCCTTCCAGATGACCTTCCAGAGATGACCTTCCAGATGAAGCTGAGGCTGCAAGGGTAGCCCAGGTCCTGAATGCCAGAGGGAAGCCAGTACTTGTAGCCGGGGAAAGGTAGGCCTACTCTTGCATGAATTTCATGCATTTGGCCTATAGTATATAATATTGTTGTGTGTTTTCTATATAATATCCCATATAGGTTTCTTTAGCAATTTTTTTCACTTGACATCATGTTTTTAAAATTTGTCCATGCTGACACATTTTAGGTATCATATACAATTTCAAGGTGGGAATAAGCTCTATCCCTTACATATGGGTTATTTCCTTTTTACAGTTCTAAGTACTGCACTAAGCAGTTTTACTCAAGTCTGGTTTAGAGACATTCAGAGCATCAGGGGTAGGGAATTTCACTTCAAGAGACCATCTTCCATCTGCAGGAAAAAAAAAAATCCAAAGAATTCTCTGCACACCTGTTTCTGTTTGAACCTATTTTAATTTCATTTTGTGTGCCTTCGTTGTTTATGTCCATATTAAGCTTTGTGTGCTTGAAATGAAGACCATATATTTTAAAATTAAGTGCTATATTGCCACTCTAAACATTTAGAATGACAACCATGAAAAATTACTTTTCTAAAAGTTACTGCTTTATTCCAATGTAGAAAGATATCTGCTAAGTTAAATTCACTGCTTTTGGTAATGCATTTTTATATATTTTACTCTGTCTGACTTACTTTATGACCTACAGTGCTAGAAAGCAGGAAGAAAACTCTTTTCTCTCCTATTTGAGTTGTGATTCACTAAAATGTTGCATTAGTAAAATGTGTTCCCAATTCTTAGGATCTGTGATAAAGCTGAGGCTTTACATTACTTACTTGAAAGAGAAAGTCTATTTGTTTGTGAACGTCATTTAAAGGACTTAGAAAAATAAATTAGTTTGAGGTGATTTATGCCATTTATTTTGTTTGATCATAACGAGAGTAAAAATTAAACAATTTGTCATTAGATAAATTTAAAATTCAACCCAACTACATTCTTAGTCCAGAAGATTGTCTGAAAGGTCGTCTGCATTTCATGAGAACATCATGCTGGCTGGCTGTTGTTGGTGTGAGAAAAGCTGCTAGACATCCCAGGAGGATGGACACTACCTGCCCTCCGTGCTCAGAGAAAGCAGCTCTGTACCCAAAGGGCTGGAGGGCTGTCAAGGAGCATTTCTCCCCATAAACCTGACCTTTGAGTGACTGAGATGGGAGATTTTTTGACAGAATTGACTTACCATTTATCTTGTAGATAATCCTCACTGCCTTTCGTTATCCAGTGGATCTGCTATATACTGTGCACCCTATCCTACCCTCTGGATTTCAGATTGTACGTTTACGAAGAGTAGGAACTGGAGACTTTTGGCAATGCATCCTTTGTTGTGTAAACAGTGGAACAGTCATTAATGGCCTTAGTCCAATCTGGAAAGATAATTATTTAAAGACGAATTTTTCATTAAAGGCAATCCCTTCTGCCAGATGGGAAGATACTCTTAAAGTGGTGATGCATATAACCCATATGGGGCTAAGGAAGTTTTATGGCATAAAATAAATACCACGAGGAAGGAAAGAGTGGTGCTCATAGCTCCCCTGATACTGATGAACCAGCATGCAAGTTTCCTTTATCCTTCGATTGCTCTCTTGAATTAATTGTGGTTTTTTAGATTTTAGTTATTATAGGATAGAAGACTCTCTGCTGATAACATCTTGGTTTCCTAGAACATACCTAAGCCATAAGAAAATTTAAGAAATGTTTCAGATGTCATCAACTCCCTCCAATGGCAAACTAATTACAAATTCATTGATTTATTAGAATCCCAGTGTAATGGGAATGAATTATTCTATTGCAATACTAGTGGCACAGTGTATGAAAATTCATGCACTGGATGGGGGTGCCTCAGCCTGGCCTGCCCCCTCTCACAGTCTGGGAGCCCTCAGGGGAGGGAGGTAACCCAACAGTTAGGGAAAAGCGACGCCCATACATCTCTGCTACTGTCACTGCCAGGAACACAAGCCCTCGCCAGTCCTGCTTACCTGAGCTTTGGCCGCCCCTGGGCAGCTGGGACTGGGTGACTCTGGAGGCAGGCATGCAGAGTGGCTGTGCCCACCTGGGGCTGGGCCTAGCTATGCCAGGCACCCACCACCCCCATAGGGCTAAAGGGACTGGGCACTGCCATCTTGTGGCTGTAACCACTGCCATCTTTGAGGGCGAAGCAGTCAATTAGCATATTCCGTCCTTATTGTCTGTAGGCTCTGCCATCTTTGCAAAGTTGTGAGGGTCAATTAGCATATTATCTCTTTATTAGATAGGATTGACTATATCCATGCAAAAGATACTTAACAGGGTGAGACCAATCACTACCTTTACAAGTGACAGGCTCTGGGCAGAACTTATTTATAAAAGCCTTCCTGGGCACATTTTATAAAAGATTCTCAAGAAACAGTGTTGGACTAAAACATGGGCACATATTTAGTTAATAAATACCTACATTTTTTATTTTTATGCATAGTTCATCTATAATAATAAAAGGGTAATATGCTAATTAGACCGATGTCATTCTGGATGTCCTTCTGGACAAAGCTGGGGCTGAAGGGAAGCAAGCCTAGGTACCGGGTGCCAGAGGGAAGCCAGTGCTGGCAGCCAGGGTAAGGAAGTCCTACTCTTGCACGAATTTTGTGCATTGAGCTTCTAGTATTAATATAAAATCCCTGCACTGAGACAGGTACTGTTGCCTTTAGATTAAATATCACTCTTCCCAAGAAGACCAAGTGCAACAGGAGTCATTTGTCAACTTCGGTATCTTAATTTCTCAGCCTCCTGGGCTCTTCATGGCTTATGGCTGGATATGTTCTGACCACTTGACTTGACAGATGAGCTTAGTTTCTTACTCTTGCTTCATTTCTGGTCATCATAGTAGGAAGCTCTAACTGTCAAATTCTCAATTAGTTGTCAGAGTTAAAGAACTCACCTTAATGGTGCTAGGTAGAATCACCTTATTGAGGAATCATAGAGTAAACACATGTTAAATGTTTCAAACTGCCTGACACTGAGTAACCGTTAGCTGTTATTAAATTATTTTGTATTTTGAAAGACTCCTAAAACAATGAATGAGTCAAATCAATGAAGTGCATTTTAAATAGGACTGTATGGCAAATATTCCCCAAAACTGATCCCACTACCACAGAGTGGGTAGAATAACTTCATAATCATGGTCAAGCAATGACTCAGAAATGTTTTTCTTTCTAGAACTATAAACTACTGCTCTGAATATCAAAGCAAAATAAATGCATTTGTTCATCCCCCAATGGCTGGCAATCTGTGAGTGGCGAATGAATATGTGTTTTGGTTTTGTAGGATAATGGAGTTTCTAGCCCAGCAGTTTTATTTCAGAGACCCTGATCCATTTGCACATGTAAAAATAGTTCTTCTACTGAATCCAGAGGGACATGATCTCAGTAGTCCTAGCAGCTCTATAGAAGGGCACAGAGGAGAGATTGTTCTAAGAAATGAGCTCTCTGAAAATGTCACAACATTTTACTGCACATGGCCATTTGCTGACTATTTTTCATGCTATATCTAGCCTTCTTAATACCAAGGGTCTTTTTATAATCCCAAAGATATTCCTCCAAAAATACACATGACTCAGTCATTTGCATTTGATCATAAGACTTTGTCTTTTACAGAGCACTGGGTTGGAGACAAGGACATCTTTCTGTCTTTTCACTGAGATCCACTCACTCAAAACACCATAGTTTCCCTAATTTATTTATGTGAATGTCTCATGGGACACTATTCTCTTCATACTTTCAAAGCTTGAAGATATATTAAACCTTTACATATCAGCTATCCTCTTCCCTAATATTTTATATACTATGTGAAGAATATTTGGGTTACCAATACTTTCCTGTGATCAACCCCATCCGATTGTAAATGGATGTCAAATTTCTCTTTCCAGGTTTTTTTTATTAGTTGACTTTTACTAGAGGAAGCTTTTTCTCCCCAGTTACAGTTTAAATAATCAGCATCACTACTTCTTTTATCACCTGTCTGGCTCTCTCATCTCTAAATGACTTCTTTCTTCCTTTTCCTCCCCCTTTCTCTGAGTCTGTGATTCTCTATGACTCTGCCATAGAAGGCTGTCATTCTATGGACATGGAGAAGCGGGGCTTTTTTTCCTGTTTATGATGAGTGCATTGAGCTCAGTATCAGTTGCAGAACTTCGTGGCCCTGTTCTTTCTTCCTCAGCATCCAAGGCACTTGGGGCATTGCTTCCAGAACAGAGCCGTCCTGGAAGCTTGTTGCATAGGATTGGTGTTTGAATCTCAGCTACGGGGAACAAAGACTGTGCCAAGGTTGGAACTTACAGAATTTGGTGAGGCAAAAGGCTAGAAACACAGCAGTTAGGAGCTGAGTTTTCTAGAGATTGATGATATGCTGAAATTAAAGAGAAGAGATGGCAATAAGGGCAAAGAAATCTAGAAGTAGAGACCAGTCAGCATTCACAGACTCCCCAGAGCCCTCAGCAGCCAGTACAATGCAGAATAAAGTGAGGCAAGTGTCCCACAGTTTAGAGGCCTGCTGTGGGAACTATCAGAGAAGGGCATACTTCATTTAAGAACTCAAATGGATCTCACTTTGGGGTGGCCTCAGGGCACAGCAATAGCCTGGTGTAGGGATTGGCAGACAGCAAGTAGGCTGCCTGTGGGGCTAACACTGTTCCCTATGACATCTTTTGAATTACAAGATCCTGGGCCATGAGTCACTACACCAAGAAATTTGCATTGTCAGCAGAGCAAAGTTCAGTATTTTCCTGAGATCTGATCTTGAAAGTACTCACAGGTACCTCAGAAGGATTGGAAGGAATTGATGATTTTCATCTTATTTTAACTATGCAAAGCATACTATACTGTGCCGATTTAACAAGGCAGTGATAAAGGTGACACAAAAGTTAACTGTAAGGACTCTATAAAAATTTATCTAATTATTGCTATTCACCAAAGTAAATGCTAATTCTTAAGTCTTTTAAATTAAATGATCACTTGATTTCAGAGATACGTCTGTGATAGGAGATGAGGCACCTGAAAAGATAATTCTAATTTGTATGTCATTGTGCTGTGTCTATGTAATGATGTATAATGTGCAGACACCAAGATTTAAAGAATTCTGCCTTTACATGGAAGAAGGAAATAACTGGGACTGTTTTAACATTAACTCTTCATCATTTCCACAGCATATTTTTATTTCATATAGTTCATGCTTTTCAGAATCCATAAGTCTATTTAGAAGAATTAGTCATTTCGGGGAGGTAGAAATTTCACACTGAGTCATTAGGGTCTCACCTATAGATGAAAAAAAAAATCTAACAACCATGAGGCTATAAAACCCAACTACTCCCTGTGGTAACAGGAAGATAAATGCAGAGTCATCCTACTATATTGCCATGAATGTAGGACTCTCTGCTGGAGCTTATTGTGTGCTTAATGAAAGAGGCACCAGACAAATTAGACTCCATATTTTTATTCTTAGCAGTGCAATTCTTCCTTTGTCACATCATTCCCTGAGAGGCCAAGCTTCACCACCACTGCCCCCTGGCCCACCTTACCCATATCTGTTCTTAGGGACAAGAGCACAAGCAGCTCACCTACAAAGGGCTGAAGATAAATGGAGCATGGCCACTGCCCTGGAGAGAGAATGCATTGTCCTCAGGTCAGATCACCATTGTTCTTATTCTTCTAAGTCCAACACCAGCATAATGTGTCTCTCAGATCCAGAGGCAGCTTGGAACTCTGGTGAACTGGAGGACACACAGATAGGTCTCTGCTCTGCTCCGCACTGTTACTCCATTGACCGAGAAAAGAACATCCACATTTCCAAAAAGACCTTTACGGAAGAGTGTAGAGAAAACAAATAGAATGCAAGCCTCAGTAGTTTATTGACAGAGTGCAGCTTAATATGTAAAGTCTGTTCCAGCCAGCTCATGGGTGTATGGAGTAACCAGCCCCTTTGCCACACTCATCCAGACTTGAAGAGTATGGAAATAAGACTGAACTTTCACTTCACATTTCATTATTTTGTGTGGTTCTCTCAGGACACTGGGGTTCTGTTCTAAGTGTGTCTGTCTTTCTTGAAAACAGTGTATAGTTGCATTGGCTTTGTGGTTCAATAGAAATTGCTTCCTTTTCTTTGGAAAATGCACATGTTTATATACATGACAGAAATGTTTATTCTTAGCTCTATTACTATATTTTATGCTTTCTGTTTTTATTATGGATAAAATAATTTACTTTCTTTTTCTTTCTAATGATTAACTTTATCCAATGTGTTGCACCCTCTATGTTTTTAGGCTCATATATTGACTCATTATAAATAGGAATGAATTTAAGATATGTAAACTTTTGCCCTGCCCTCTAGCTCCTCTCTATTACATGAATTTAAATTGATTATATATTTTATTGTAAGTGTTTATTCTTATATTTTAAGTATATTTATACTTTAAATTCTTGTTTTATTTATTTCAAATACCTTTGGTTCTTAGGCTATGAAACATCAGTTTATACTGACTGTACTTCTTCCTTCTTTTATCAACAGTTGTGATTCTTATCTTTTCTATATTATTAGGTATTAAGAAATGTACATTCTAGACTGCAATAAAAAAATTATCTTTTTTAAATCCTGGGATTAAATGGATTATGTGATCACAGTCATGCATTTTACCATGGGAAGCTAAATTTGGTTCTCCTCTACTTTTTCAAGAAGCTCAGAGACTGTGTATTCATTGCATGTTCAGAAAAGTTTGTCCTCTGTCTTTATGCCTGACCTATATTTTTCTGGGTACATAAATCTTGCTTTATTCTCTTTCTTAGAAGACTTTTATAGGTACTGCTCTGCTGACTTTAGAGGAAATTATTAGATTCTTATAAATTTTAGACAACTGAAACAAAAATATAGCTTCTAGATATTCTAGCCAAAGGAAATAAAAACTTACACCCACAAAAACAAACAAACAAATAAAATATGCCACCAAAAGACTTGGATGTGAGTGCTTATAGAAGCTGTGTTCACTATTGCCAAAGACTAATGAAAATCCAAAAGCATGTCTGAAGGAAAATGGATGAACAAGTCTTAATGAATTCATGCAATGGAATATTACTGAGCAATTAAAAGGAATACATTACTAACACATGCATCAACAAAGATTAATTATACAGACATTATTTGGAGCAAAAGAAAGCAAACATAATAATGGTCAAAAGCAGGTTTTGATTATCTTCCTGAGAATATTACCCAAGAAATCCAAAGGCCTAGATTTCAAACCTTAGTGTATAATGAGCTTGTGAAATTACAAACTTTAGGGTTGTTTACTTTCACTATTTGTAAAAGAGAAGGTTAAGTGATACTATTTCACTTTTTTTGCAGTTCTAAAATCAAGACAATTTAGTCATTTGTAGCCTACATGAAGACAAACAAACAAACAAACAAAACAAAACAAAACAAAACAAAACAAAACAAAAATTTGAAGCCTAACTGTGGAGTGAATAGAGCATTGGCCTGTGGACTGATGGGTCTGAGGTTCCATTCTGGCCAAGGACACATGCCCAGGTTGCAGGCTCGATCCCCAAAGGAGGGCACGCAGGAGGCAACCTATCAATGGTCCTCTCACCATTGATGTTTTTATCTCTCTCTTCCTCTCTGAAAATAAACAAAAATATTTTTTAAAAAACTTCATCAAATCTTTCTTTCCTTATAATGTGAGTTATATTATGTAATGACTTTCAGTTTAAATGCAATAATTTCTAAATTATTGTGTAAAACTTCTACTTTCTTTAAAAATGAAGAATCTAGGAAACTTGAAGATGGTGGCTGAATAGATAACGTAACATATACTACCGCCTGCTATCAAACTGAACTTACAGCAAAAATGTAAATAAATTATCCTGAATTAACAACAGAAGGACACCTGAACTGGAGTATTATATGCAAATATTGAAAAAAAGAACCTACTCAGAATCTGGTAAGAGGACCAGAGATGTGAAAAGGACTTGTTCCTGTGCCCAAGGGCAGTGGCTGTGAAGATGGAGATATATTGAGATTACAAAAGTCCTCCCAGAGGAAAGTGGAGTCTCACTCCCTTTACAGGACCCAATCCAAAACACAAGGTTCTGGAAGAAGGGTCTGCATAAACTTTGGCAGGAAAAATAAGCAGGGACTGGAAAGGGGCGAGAATATGCTTGAATCCCGGGTATTCTCCATAAAGGCTAACACATGGACTCACTTTTGGGCACTCACCCAGGGCTCTGATAGAGAAAAGAAGACTCAGAGCATATAAAAGCCATAAGGAGGAGGTTTGGTTGGCATAGTGCTAGAGATAAGGAAGGTAGGCTTCTGAGGTCCCAGTTCTGTGCCAGCAACCACACTCAGACTCCAGATCCAGCTCCCAGCATTTCTATTCCTACAGAATCAGTTAGAGAAAGTGCACTAATCCTGTACTTCAGACATATAAAGGACTGTTCACTGTATCCAAAAAAAGACCTGAGATGTACTCTTTTTTCTGGAGAAACTACTTAACAGACTTAGGCAAACATTGTCATGAGTGGCTTGGGAACAAGAGCCAATATTCATCTTTCCCATGGGTTAGGCTGGTGTCATCCCCAATGAAAGGTCAAGCCCTCAGGCAGCAGGCAGCTATGGAGCTAGGGGGTGGTATGCAATTGTAAGCATCCCTTCAGGATTTCTGGCAGGATGCTGCCATACTAGAAAGCGAGTAGCTAACTACCTTGCCAAGGACCTATATCAACCCCAACAAAGGTCTGCCTGGATTTGCATTCCTAAAACATGCTGACACCCCTAGCCATGTGCAAACCCAAAGTGAGAAGGAAGTGCAAACCAGAAGTGGGATGTTTGGAGCCTCCCCTTCTGCAGGTGAAGCCTTGTAGGGTAAAGGGGTCATAACTCAGCACTATGAAATCTATTGTGACTCCCCTGGAGCTTCCCTTCCAGAGTTCTGGCTGGATGGTGCTGAACTGAAAGACAAGTGCCTAGTTCCCTTCCTGAGGGCTAAGGTCCTGTGCCTCCTCCAACAGAGGGCTACCTGGATTTGCATTCCCAAAATCTGCTATGAACTGGACAACCTGGGAAAAAATAGATAAATTCCTAAAAACATACAATCTTCCAAAACTCAATGAGGAAGAATCAGAAAACCTGAATAGGCCAATAACAACTAATGAAATTGAAGTAGTAAAATAAACAAACAAACAAAATCTTCCAGTGAACAAAAGTCTGGAACCAGATTAATTTATAAGCGAGTTTAAAAAAAAATTCAAAAAACCTATTCTCCTCAAACTAGTCCAGAAAATTTAAGAGGAAGGGAGACTTCCAATCTCTTTTTGTGGCCAGAATTACTCTAATCCCAAAACCAGATGAAGACACTACAAAGGAAGAAAATTACAGGTTAATATCCCCGATGAACATAAATGTTAAAATCCTCAACAAGATATTAGCAAATCAGATCCAGCAATACATTAAAAAGATCATTTATCATGATCAAGTGGGATTTATTCTGTATATGCAAGGCTAGTATAATATTCACAAATCAATAAATGTGATACATCACATAAGTAAAATAAAGGAAAATAATCACATGATCATATCAATATATTCAGAAAAAGCATTCGACAAAATCCAGCACCCAGTTTTGATAAAAACATTCAGCAAATTGGAAATAGAAGGACCATACCTCAACATGATACAGGCCATATAAGACAAATCTATAACTGACATCATACGCAGTGGGCAAAAGCTAAAAACATTCCCCCTTAAGAACAAGACAGGGTTTTCTGCTTTTACGACTCTTATTCAACATTGTACTGCAAATTCTTGCCATAGCAATCATACGGGAGCAAAAAATAAAAGGCATCCAAACTGTCATTATTTGCAGAAAACATGATATTGTATATAGTCTGAAGACTTCATCAAAATCCTACTAGATTTAATAAATGAATTAAGAAAGGTAGCAACACACGAAATTAACAACTGAAAATCAACATAACTTTTATACACCAACTAAAGGCGGGTCCATAGATTCGTGCACTGGTGGAGTCCTTTGGCATGGCCTGCAGGGATCGGCCAAAATTGGCAGTCCTACATCCCCCAAGGGATGTGTTAGTACCAAAGCAACAGGTGGCCAGGGAGGAGCCCAAGCCCAGGCTGAGCACCACACCACTCAGCTCATCCCAGCCCCACTGTGCCTGCTGCTGCCACTGCTTGGAAGGCACGCTGCCACTCTGCTGCGGTCTTTGCATGCCCATCCTAGGGCAATACTGGCATGCCCATGACCAATGCTCATGCCCAGTCAATCCTAATGCTGGTCCAGATCCTGGTCCTGGTCTAGATGGGGGAGGGGTGTGCAGGGGTAGTGTAGGCAGGAGAGGCTTGTGCCAGTATAGTGGCACTCACCAGCCATAAGCCCAGCATCTGGCACACATTGATCAGCTGAGCAGTGCTTCTGCTATGAGAGGGCACTGACCACCAGGAGGCAGCTCCTGCATTGAGCGTCTGCACCCTAGTGGTCAGTGCACATCATAGCTACTGGTTGCTTAAGTTCAATATATATATAAAATGAACTTTCAGGAAAAAAAAAAAAACCTGAAAGAACAATGCCATTTATTATTACAACAAAAAAATAAAATACCTAGGAATAAATTTAACCAAACAGATAAAAGACTAATACTTAGAAGACTACAGGAATGGAGGAAGATACAAACAATTTGAAGAATATACCATGTCCATGGATTGGAAGAATTAACATCATTTAAATGTCCATACTACCTAAAGCAATCTATAGATTCCATGCAATCCCTATTAAAATGCCAATGGCATATTTCACGAATCTAGAACAAAACATTCAAAAGACCATGAATAGCAACAACATTCTTGAGAAAGAAGAATAAAGTAGAAGGGATCAAAATACCAGATATCAAATTATATTAAAAGCCATTGTAGTCAAAACAGCCTGGTACTGGCACAAGAATAGGCATATAGACCAATGGAACAGAACAGAGATCCCAGAAATTGACCTATGCCATTATGGTCAAATAATATTTGAGAAAAAAAATCAAGAGCATGCTATGGAGTAAAGGCAGTAATTTCAAAAAATAAAGTTGGGAAAAATGGAGCAGTACAAGCACACACAAAAATGAAATTAGACAACATGTAAGCCATGAAATCATAAAAATCTTAAGAGGAAAACAATGGCAGTAAAATCATAGACATCTCACCTAGCAGAAATTTTACTGGTACATCTCTTAGAAAAAGGAAACGAAGAAGAAAGTAAATGAATGGGATTACATTAAACTAAAAAGCTTCTGCACAGCAAAAGAAACAATCTTCAAAATGAAAAGGGAACACAGTATATGGGAAAACATATTTGCCAATGATACTACCTGAAAGGGGGTTAATTTCTGCATTATATAAAGGATGCATGCAACTGAACAAGATGAAGAAAAACAATCCAACCAATAAATTGGCAAAGGACCTGAAGAGACACTTCTCCAAAGAGGACATACAGATGGCCAACATACATATAAAATAAATGCTTACCATAGCTAATCAGTAGAGAGATACAAATTAAAACAATAATGAGGTATGACCTCACAGATGCCAGAATGCCTATCAACGACATATCAACAAATAACAAGTTCTGGCAAAAATTTGAAAAAAAGAAGAAAAAAAAAGGAACCCTAGTACACTGCTGTGGAAATGCAGGCTGGTTCAGCCACTGTAGAAAAGAGTATGGAGTTTCCTCAAATAATTAAAATGGGACTTCTATCTGACCCAGAGATCCCACTTTTAGAAATATGTCCATAAGACCAATTAGAAAGAATATATGGCCTCCTATGTCCACAGCAGCATTATTTACAACAGGCAATATGTGGAAACAATCCATGTACCCATCTGTGGATGAGTGGATTAAAAACCTGTGGTACATTTACCCAATAGGATACTATAGAGCTATAAAAAAGAAGGATCTCAAGGAGAACCAAGATGGTGCCATAGGTAAATGCAGTATTCAGTGTCTCCCACAACCATATAAAAATTACAACTAAACTGCAAAACAAACATCATTCAGAACCCCCTGAAATCTCGTTGAATGAAAGTCCTACAATTAGAGAAGTAAAGAAGAAATCACATTGAGACTGGTAAAAGGGGCAGAAGCATGAAACAGGCTGTTCTAACACCAACGTGTGGTATATTTTTAATTGGAAAGGATATCTTTGCTGCAAAGGCCTCCTGTGTGGAGTAAGGAGTCACATCCCCACACCAGATCCCTTGACCCTAGTTTCCAGTGATGGGAAGACAAGTCCTAATAACCTTGGACTATAAAAATCAGCTGAGATTGTGACTGAGTGGCACAAAGGCTGCAAGAGATTCAGGCAGTCCCTCTTAAAGGGCTGGCACACAGACTTACTTGGACTCACTTCCTCTGAACTACAGCACTGGGGTAGTGGCTTGGGGGGATCTAGGGACATACAAGGAGGAACTACATTGTCTGGCATCCAGGCAAGAACTCGTATGTAGTTTTTCCCCAGACAAAAGTGCTTGCAGAGGTCATTGTTCCTATGTTGAGACTTCCCTCCATCATGGAGGCGACTGTCAGACTCCATATTTGTGTCTCCATCAACCTGGCATATGCTGTTCATTCTAGACCAATGATTCACTGAGATTCTATCCCACCCAATTTGCAGCCTGACTCAATCAGTGACTTTTCCATATGAATGGTCTGTTCTGGATCAGGCTTCAGTTTTTTCTTAAAATTTCTCAAAGAAGAGGCAGCTAGAGTCAGCATGCACTATACCTCTCAAGAAGAGGCCTAAGACCCAGTACTAGCACCAGCCTGAATTGCTTCACAGCTTGGCATCTCTTGGGCATGTCCAAGCCCAATACAAGTAGCAGCCATTGCATATTGCTCTGTAATTCCTACCAGGAGGCTCCAGCAGTGACTGACTTTGCAACTCCCAGGGGCCCCTGAGCCAGTGCTCCCCAGTGGAAAGCTTCAGACCACTCAGGATTACAACTCTATACATTTATGAGTGACACACTCAAAGGGAAGACTCAGTGAGTACCAATGTCCCACTGAAGCAAGTTCTGTATCATAGGGCTATTTCCTGCATAGCAACTCTTCCACTGTAATGACAGCTGTCCCTCACAGCCAGTTGACCTGGAGGTCAATACATCCCAGTGGCAATAATAACCAAGGATCAACTACAACAAGACAGTGCACACAGCCCATACAAGGATGTATCTAGAGTGCCTAGTTTAGGTGACTGGGGAGGCTGAGCACTGGCCCCAAAGACCTACTACCACTCTACCAATTCCAAGAGACATAGAAGCTCTACCTGATACATAGAAACAAATACAGGGAAACAGCCAAAATGCAGAGAAAAGAAATATGTAATAAATGAAAGAATAGAATAAATATCCATAAAAAGAACTAAATGAAATGGAAGCAAGCAAATTACTAGATACAGAGTTCAAAACAAAGGATATAAGGTTGATCAAGGATAACAATGAGAGTTTCAAGGAATTTATTGAGAATTTCAAGAAAATTAGTGAGAATATAAAAGACATGAACAAGAACAGGTAGAAATTAAGTATACACTAACTGAAATAAGTAATAATTTACAGAAAATAAAAAATAGAGTAGAGGAGGCCAAAAATCAGACCAACAATTTGGCATATGAGGAAGCAAAAACACCCAATCAGAAGACCAAAAAGCAAAAATAATAAAAAAAAATATGAAGATAATGTAAAGCAAGCATGTCATATTCTTGGCCCATGGGTTGCATTTGTCCCACATTGAATATATTTGCAGCCTAGCCAATAAAACAGTATGTAAGAAACATTTTGATAAAAATTTCATAACTTAATGTTTATAATATCCTGTTATACAAAATCTTATCTAATAAAAGAGTAATATGCAAATTAACCATACATCTGCCATACCACAAGTTAAGCCCACCAGCCAATCAGGAGCAAGTATGCAAATTAACCCAACCAAGATGGCTGCAGCCACAGAGAGAATAGAAGGCTTGGGTTTCCCCTGCAATGGAAGAAGCCAAACTTTCTGCACACTTTGGCTGGCCCAGGCCTCCACTCAAGGCTACAAAGTTTCAATTATAGAAGATAAATAAATCTCAGATACAAGGGCCTCTGCTTTGGGTTGCTGCAGGGGAAGGGAGTGAGATCAGCCTATAAACTACCACAGGCCCCTTGCCCAGGCTGCCCCATGCCCCAAGGGAACCCCCACCCTGATCCAGGACACCCTTCAGGGCAAACCAGCTGGCCCCTACTTGTGCACCAGGCCTCTATCCTATCTAATAAAAGAATAATATGCCAATTGACAACAACTCCAACACACAAGATGGCTCTCACAAGATGGCCAGCAAGGGAAGTCAGTTGGGCAGGACTAGGCCTGCATGGGAGGGCAGTTATGGGTGACCAGGCCTGCAGGGGAGGGCAGTTAGGGGAAAACAGGTTGGCAGGGGAGCAGTTAGGCATCAATCAGGCTGGCAGGGGAGTGGTTAGGGGGTGATCAGGCTGTCAGGCAGAAGTGGTTAGGGGTGATCAGGAAGGCAGGCAGGCGAGCAGTTGGGAGCCAGCAGTCCTGGATTATGAGAGGGATGGTTGACTGACCATTTAAGCCTGATCCCTTGAGGGGGTCCCAGATTGGAGAGGGTGCAGGCTGAGCTGAAGGACACACATACCCTCTCCCATGCACAAATTTCATGCACCAGGCCTCTAGTCTATAATAATAAAAGGGTAATATACTAATTAGACTGGGTCAACTGGACATCTAGTCCTCCTTCTGGAAAGAGCTACAGTAGTGGGAGCCATAGCAAAGGCAGTTAGGAACAATCAGACCAGAAGGGGAGGGTGGTTAGGGGCATTTAGGCTGGCATGCAGAGACAGTTAGGAGAAATTAAGCTGGCAGGCAGAGCGATTAGTGGGGATAGGGCAGACAGGCAGAGGAGGTTAGGGACAATCAGGCAGGCAGGCAGAGTGGTTAGGGGACATCAGGCAGGCAGGTAGGTGAGCATTTAGGAGACAGCAGTCCTGGATTGCAAGAGGGATATCTTGCAGGATCAGGCTAAACCAGCAGTCAGACATCCCTTAAGGGATCCCAGATTAGAGAGGGTGCAGGCCAGGCTGAGGGATTCCCCCATCCTCCGTGCATGAATTTTGTGCACTGGGCTTCTAGTTATTAATAACAAACTACAACATTTGCTAATGACTGATTGCAATAATTGTGTTGCACTCATTTCCCTTATGTGTAGGCACACCATTTCTCTCTACTAATACTAGCAGTGAATATTTTTTCAGCCAATTGCCACATCATTAGTTTGTATTGATTTGTTTGGTTTATGCAACAGGAAATATTTGACTTTTGGAGAATAAGAAAAATAGGTTTATTTGCATTACGCTTAATAATTTGTGCAGTTATTCAATGTCTGGTAAGTTAATGTTCAAGAAAAAAATATTAATTTTTATTAAAATGTTCTATTATTTTATGGTAATGGTTACTCATTTACTTCAACCCTTTGTATTCAGCATGTGAGCCTTATGCTTAGTGAAATAAGCCAGTCAATGAAGGAGAAGCATCACATGATCACACTCATTGAGGGATAATAAAGAACATTATAAACTGATGAACAAAAGGATAGATACAGAGACAGTAAAGCTTCAAACAGACTGTGAAATTACAGCAGGAAGATTAAAGTTAGGTGAGGTAGATAAGAGATCAATCAAAGGACTTGTATGCATGCATATAAGCATAACCAATGAACATAGACACTGGGGGGTTGGGGTATGCCTGGGAGGGAGGGGGGGCAATGGGGAGATATGTATAAAAATTAATAAAAATTAAAACAAAAATAAAAAAACCTGCATTTCTATGAAAATTGAAGCTTCTGTTTTCTTGCAACCCACATAAACTTAAACCTTCTTTATTTCACCCATGTTGGCCTTTGAGTTTGACATACTTGGTATAAGGAGCCTATGGCACAGCTTCAAGTATATCAACATTCGTGTATGGGGAGAGGAGAGAAAGTAAGATATCTATTTAAAGAAATAATAAGAAAAAAATGGTTTCTACCCATTGAAAGAAGCAGACTTGCAAGTTCAGGAAGCACAGAGGGTCCCAAACAAGAGGAACCCAAGGAGACCTACACCAAAACATATCATAATTAAAATTCCAAAGGTTAAAAATACGGAGAGAATCTAACAGCAGCAAGATAAAAGCTGTTAGTTACCTACAAAGAGTATCCTATGACTATCAACTGATTTCTCAACAGAAACTTTGCAGCCCAAAGGGACTGACAAGAAATATTCAAAGTGATAAATAGCAAGGCCCTACAACCAAGATTACTTTACCCAGCAAAGGTATCACTTAGAATTGCAGGTCAGATAAGGAGCTTCATAGACAAGAAAAAGCTAAAGGAGTTCATCACCACCAAATCAGTATTACATAAAATGTTGAAGGGTATTCTTTGAAGGAAAGAAGAAGAAGAAGAAGAAATATTAACTATAAAATGACAATAAATATATATCCATTAACAATCAATTCTAAAAAATCAAAATAAATAAATAAGGAATCTAACAAACAAATTAAACTGATGAATAAAATATAATTAGAGCCCTGGCTAGTTTTGCTCAGTGGTTAGAGCATTGGCCTGCGGACTAAAGAGTCTCAGATCTGATTCTGGCCAAGGACACATGCCAGGGTTACTGGCTTGATCCCCTCTCCTCGAGTAGGGGGTATGCAGAAAGCAGCCAATCAATGATTCTTTCTCATCATTGATGTTTCTATCTCTCTTTCTCTCTCTCTTCCTCTCTGAAATCAATAAAAATATATCTATATTTAAAAAAAAATAGAACCAGAAGCTAGAATCATGGAACAGCCTGAGGACTCTCAGAGAGAAGAAAGAAGGGGTGTAGAGTGTGGAAAGAGATTAATTAAAGTATTATATGCCTATATAAATTACCTATGGACACAACCAGTAGGGTGCTGGACCAGGTTAAAGGAGACTGAAAGGGAGAAAAAGGACGGACATCTGTAATACTCTCAATAATAAAGATTTTTTTTTAAGAAGAATTTATTACCCTTTGAGACAGCATGGACCTGTTGACTATGGACCTGTTGGCTTGAAGGGGTTAATGGGAAAAAAGTATTGTTGTAATACTTTCAACAATATATTTTTTGAAAGTCAAAAGAAAAAAAAGAAAATGTTTAGTTAGAAAAAAATGAGCAATAAGATAGATGGCTGAATTGGATGTAACTTGATATTATTCACTAATAACCCTAGATTTAAAAAAATTATTTTATTGATGAAAATATTACAGCTATCCCTAATTTTACCTCTTTTACTCCCCTCCACCTATCTCTTCTCTGCCACCCAGGTTTTCACCTGTCTATATTCCATGGCAATGCATATATGCTTATAAGTTCTTTGGTTAATCTCTTCCCACTCTCATTCCCAACTTCACTCTGAGATGTCTGTTTCATGCCTCCATGTCTGTGGATCTATTTTATTCATTATATTCTACATATCAGTGAGATCATGTGATATTTGTCCTTCTCTGACTGACTTATTTCACTTAGCACAATACTCTCCAAGTTCCTCCATGCTGTCTCAAAGGGTAAGAGATCCTTCTTTTTTACTGCTGCATAGTATTTCATGATACTGCTCATCTACTGATGAGCAACAGCTTTTTTATCTGCTCATCCACTAATGGTTACTTGGGCTTTTTCCAGATCTTAGGTATTGTCAATTGTGTTTTTATGAATATAGGGGTGCAATACATTCTTTATGATTGGTGTTTTGGGATTCTTAGGATATATTTTTAGAAATGAGATCACTGGGTCAAATGGCAGTTCCATATTTAATTTTTGAGGAAGCTGCATCTATTTCCCACAATAACTGCACCAGTCTGCATTCCTACCAATAGTGTACTAGAGTTTCCTTATTTCTATATCCTTTACAGCACTTGTCACTTATTGATTTGTTGATGGTAGTCATTCTGACAGGTGTGAAGTGACTTCTCATTGTTGTTTTAATATGAATCTCTCCAATGATCAGTGACTTTGAGCATTTTTTCTTATGTCTCTTGGTCATCTGTATGTCCACTTTGGACAAGTATCTATTTGAGTCCTTTGTCCATTTTTTAATTGGATTGCTTGCCTTCCTTTTGTTAAATTGTATGAGTTCCCTGTACACTTTGGAAATTAATCTCTTATCATTTATATCATTAGCAAATATGATGTCCCATGCAGTTGGCTCACTTTTTATTTTGTTGAGGGCTTCTTTTGCCATGATGAAGGTTTTGTTTTTGTTTTTAATGTAGTCCCATTTGTTTATTTTCTCTGTTGTTTCCCTTGCCTTAGGAGACATATCAGTGAAGATGTTTCTACAAGATATTTCTGAAATCTTGCGGCTATAATTTCTTCTAGGTTTTTTATAGTTTCATGACTGACATTTAAGGCTTTTATCCATTTTGAGTTTATTCTTGTATTTTTGTGTATGGTGTAAATTGGTGATCTACTTTTATTTTTGTGCATGTATCTCTCCAATTTTCCCAAAACCATTTTTTCTCTTTTTTTTGGTAATATTTTAAATTGTGAAATATAATAGGAAAGTACCTAAAACATATATGTACCATTAAATGAAAAAGTAAACAGCTATGCAGCCACCACCAAATAAAGAATGTCAACTCCCTCCGAAGGTCCTCAACACACACATTGCTGCTCTCTCTCATATCTCACCCCTTTCCCTCATTTGCCAGTGTGATACCGGCTGTTATGTACTCGATATATGCACTTAAACACACTTATATTCCTGTAGCAAAACCATTTATTTCTTTACTAATTTCTTATTAATCAGTTCTCTTTCATTTTAATAATAGTCAAGCTTTAATTTTGCTTATTTATTAATTCATATTGAAATCTACCTTGAAACTGTATTCTGGGCCATAAATCTGTTTTATTATTGACTAGGGAATAAACTTCATTATATCTTTTTTATGGGACAATACATATTTAAAAGATGTCCATACTTTATAAAAGAAGTTAAAGGTACTCTCTGATTTATCTAATATATCTACATGCAAATTTTTCTTTCCTCAGTGAGGTCTCTGTTCATAAAGGATCTTGGGACTCATGGAGGATGCAGCTCTTTAGGGGAAAAAAGAGAACAGAACCTAACAGCAACTATCCATTGGGATTTTAATGATATGGACCACACACACAGTCGTATTTAAAGCCTTAATTCAGATGCGGATTATGACTACTTTGAAAACTTCTATTTACTTTCTAAAGGAAATTCTCTGCATTCCAACAGTATTCCACCATGACCCAGGGGCCAAAAACATCCTGAATTTTAGTACTGCTGCTACTGTGCTTTGCAAAGCTTAGAGACACAGCCACACTTCCTTCTGCTCACTGCTAGTCAGACTAGAGAGGACCAATGCTAACGTACTGTTTGTCAAGCTCTAGAAGCTAATCCTCACACAAGGCTAAAAACAGAAATCACCATCCTAAATTGCAGACTGATCTAACAGAGAAGTTGCTCTGCAGATCAGAAGTCTTTTTTGTGGTAATTAGAGCCTCATTTATAACTGTCTGAGGGTTATGGGGCAGCTGTCTTTAATCCTAGTGAAGGCAATACTGACTTAAAACGAGGGGATCAGAGTTCTCTGTTCCTGGAGAGGACTAATTTTTCAGGGCTGACCTCCAAATCCTTTACAGAAGATTGAAAAGACCTTTAAAAAGATTGAAAAGACCTTTGGTGGAAGCCTCTTTCTCTGATAGAAGCATAATCTTGGGGGCCTGCTGTGGAGCTCTGCCTGTTTCATTCATAAAACTTCACCTCTTTATGTCTGTATGTCTTGTGGCAGGTTGGTTGTTCCATAAGGGCGAAGACCTCATCTTACACTCTGCCTTTCTCATTGGTCCTCACCCAGTGGCTTATATATCGCAGATAGCTATTTAGCATTTTACTACCTGATGTTTCCTGCTGAACATTGTGTATTTTTCTAAATACAATTTAGCATTTTTTAAGAATTACTTAAAATAATGCAATATTTAAGTAAGACAATAGAGCTTCATGTCAAATAATTAGTATCAAGCCCTCTTTGTATTGGAGAGAATGCCAGTGAAATAGATGGCATATTTGTCCCCAGTCATCCTTTTCTTTAGGAGGTTCCTCCTAATAGGGGTGGAGTATATTTCCCATTCCATTGAAGTTGTTACTTTGACACATACACTGTGAGTGGGAATGCCTGTGTGCCAGCTCTAAGCTCAGTCTTAAGTAGCAGCATGATGTTTCAGTTCACTCCTTAGGCACTTGTGCCATCACTATGAGAATAGGCAATGAGACAATTTGCTGGTCCCAGGTCAATGAGAGAATATGTGATATACTTGCTTATTGTTGTCTGCCATCATTTTTTAAGAGTGGTTTGTAATAATGTTATTGTGATTATAACTGACTGATTCAGGAAGAAACACAAAGACAATATTACCCCCTAAGCTCATTTTAACAGGAATCACTCTCAGATATAATACAAAGGTAAAACAAATGAAAAACTTTTTAGTACGTGGTAAAGGGATTTTCTCCATGCCATGGGATTACGTATTCATTTTCATTTAATAGTCAGTGGTTGCATGATGTCTTCTGAAACCCCCTAATTGTTTAGTTTACTCAAAAGCAGTAGACAAGAATCTGTGTGTGAGTCTAAGACATACACATTATATTGTATTTACCTACGAAGATACAAAGCGGTGTAGTCCACCTTTGTAAACTATAAAACCACGTTCCAGAAATCTCCATGGGTGATCTGACCATTAAAACCACAGGAGAGACACAATCCTCAAAAGAGACACATGCAGGTGTAATGTGTAAAACATAAAAGACCTCCTTATATTTTGACACCTCAGAAAAATATATGTGTGTGTGAGAAAAAAAGAAGAGAAAAACTAATTTTTAACAAAGGGATACACACAAAGTTAGCACAACTTAAGAAATAATCCTGGGGGAACACAGATTGCAGAGGTAATGAGCAATATAAAAATGAAAAGATAACATTGACAACCAAGCATACGAAGACAGGAAAGAAAGAAAAGTATAGAGACAACCCATAAGCTTACATTCTTTCAAGGCTAAAGACAGAAAGAACCAACTTATCTGTGAAGAAGGAAAATATCAAAAAGGTCAAAATGTTCTCCATTATCCACTTGAAAGGATAGGTGAAGAAAGATAAAGAGAAGCATGATAGAGGCAAAGAGCGTATCACAGAGGGGTACATTGATTGGGAGGGTGTGGAAAGATACAGAATGTAAGTCATATTCCCCACTTTAGCAAGGACATCATTTGGCAGCATTTATAGAGGCATGAAGATTAGAGTATTTTGGGGCAAGGACAAGGGTGCAAAGATCTTGGTGGGCAGAGGTGAGGGGTGGGCAAAGATATAAAAGCTGTTCAAAGACTAATAAGAATGGAGAGCAAACAAAAATAATTTTAAAAAGGAGAAAAACAAATCAAAACATGAAACTCTGTTATTAATGAAAACAATAAAATATTAACAATTATTGAAAGTTTGACCTTTTAATTCCCCAGAAAAAAATTATGTTCTTGAATCTTCATTGAACATATATGATACCCTCTCCAAGGGATAACTGTCTTTGCATCTTT
Source organism: Lasiurus cinereus (assembly GCA_011751065.1). NCBI lineage: Eukaryota > Metazoa > Chordata > Mammalia > Chiroptera > Vespertilionidae > Lasiurus > Lasiurus cinereus. Next base: position 4,205,931 of record JAAGEH010000032.1, on the reverse strand, counting down.
TTTGAAAACTAATTTTTCACATTATTACCTGTTTGAAATATTTTTGTCTTACATACACACAAGTGAATTGTGAAGCACAATAATAAAATGAATCCCCACAGACACAACACCCAGACCAAAGTATTTCAACTTTATGCTGTGCTTCCTTCCCTTCCCTTTGCCTTTCTTTCACAGAAAACCTTTATCTTGAATTTTCACATTACTTTTCTGCACAAAATATAACCAATGAGATTCCATAGAGTTCTAGAACTTCTCTACCAGGTTGAATTCTATATAGTTTAAAACCTGTTTTATTTTAAATATCAGAAAGAATAACAATCCAAGTCAATTCAATATTTTCACATTCTTAGCCAGCTATTCTTCTGTAGTCTGTTGAGCTCTCCTCTCCACCTGACCCCCTGAATGTCAGCATGGTATATTGAGAAGACTGTTCTATTCACCTTCACACAAAAGGATTCCACAATCCAGTGATCAAATTGGCAATGTTGAACTCTTCAGGTGAGATTTCATTTCTCAGGGTTACCCAAGGAAAGTGGTTTTTAGGAGTCCAGAATATTTTACAACCAAGACAAAATAAAGGTTGTTTTTCAAAAAGGGTATGTATTTGGAAAAAGAATGTTTATTATTTCTTGTAACACATTTGCAATGATGTATATGAATATAAGCAGATTCACAGCCCCTTTGTCCCTGCAGTAGCCACACTTACTTAGTAAGATTTACAGATACCTCCATTTATAGCCACCATCACTATCTGGGACTTACACTGTTTTTAAATATTAAATGACTAGATATAATAGTCAATTAACATGTAAAAACAGTGATGATGTATAGCTGGGAAATAACTTTCTTAACAACCATGAAATAAAAGAAAAAGAAACAATGAAAAGGAAGAGAGAGACACACATAGCACACAGGGGTAGAGAGACATACACAGAGAGTTTTAGATATCACTGTAAGTCATTTTTCTACTTATCCAATTACTTAATATAATACTACCTAATGCAGTAAGATTTGTGACATGTATTACTCGTGTATGACTTATTCTAAATAAAGTTGTTTCTCCTTTGTTTCCAAAATGTAGACTCAGTTATGTTTATATGTTCCCAGTGCTTCACATCTGATAAAATGATGTATTTTCTGTTCAAAACAGGAGTAAAATTATACATAATACAACTAATACATGTATTGTTTTTAAAATAAGAGAGTAATATTAAATCTCTAAAATACTCAATATACTCAATGTGTGTCCCCCATGTATACCTATTAATTATTGTCCACTGCACAATGTCAACCTCATCTTTATCCCAGAACAGAAAATGTGAATAACAAGTAGCTTGTTATTATTTAAATTTTTAATTTGTTCTTTGGAAAGGATCAAATTATATAATGTCTCAGAAAGTGCTTTGAAACTCTAAGACATATACATATCAGGAATAAAATGCACTGCTTTATCTAAATAAATAATCTTTTGGGTAATTTCAGAAATGGATATTCTAGTAAACTCCTAAATATTAACTCAGTAATTTTTGTTTCAATATCATTAAAAATAACCATATTGAAAAAAAGATATTCTCAAGAAAAATAAATAAATAAATAAATAAATAAATAAATAAATAAATAAATAAAAGCTCAGTAATAAGGAATTTTGAACCCTTTTCCTGATGGAATCATAGGTGTTGAAACTTCATGTTAGTGAAATATGTGGTGATTGTGAAATAGCAAGTAAAATATGTAGTAAAGAGTGTTAGATATCTCACAGGTATCTCAATGGCACACACAATGCTTCTAAACAACTTCTAGAACCTAAAGATGATACTTCACAATAATGCCTGGCTGAATTTAGCACCTATTCTGATTTTCAGTGCTAGATTTCAGCTAATTTCTTCAAATGTGTCTATTTTAATCCAATGTTAGGGCAGAGATTTCTCCTATGGCCTCTATGATGTTCTTGATAGTTTAATATATATGCCCCAACTCCCCCCACTGCCAACCAATTGAACTTTCTGATTACCACCACAAATCCTTTATTTCATTGGATTGCTGAATTTGTCATTATTATTTCTTAAATGTGTTAAGTTACTTGTTCTCTAAATTATGCTCCAGATCATCCAACAGTGAACTCAAATACATTAAACTTTTCAAAGGCAATTATACAATACATTAAGTTGCACAATCAATAAAATACCAGGGAAAATCAGTTCCTAATCTTATATCTGAGCTAATGTAATTCAGAAGAAAGGTCTTTATTATTTGCTCTTGTGCTTTCAAAGCATAATGGAAATCTATAAATATAATAATTACCCTTTGTTATAGCTGTTTCATCTTGAAAGCACAAAATCTGTGATTGAGTTTTGCCAGATAACCAGTGAAAATTGACAGAAAATACTGCTACCTCTTTTGTTTCATTTGTCAGAATGTTTTATTGCTTCAGCTTTTTATTCCATATTCAGCACATAATTGAATGAAATGTAGTTTAAAATGAAATCTATTTCCTTTTTGAGAACATTCCCTTATTAAAGGTTAAATATAAGTTGAAGAACATTTAACTTATCTTGAATACAAATGACTAAACATTTAAATATTTAATAATCAATTTCTTCAATAACTAGGATTTTCTATATTCCTAAATATATAGGCATATATATATTTTAAAAAATTAAGTTATATGGGACTTACGTTAATTTTTTTAGTATTTTTGGAATAATTAAAAAATAATTTAGATAATCTCATTAGTTCTGAAATCTGTGTTCAAGCACATGTATATAAATATTTTGAAATCTATTACTTTATCTTGTCCTCATATTTTAGTTAGTTTAATTAATATGTTCTTATTTTGTGTCTTTTTCTTAGTTTAAAAACTTAACTGAAGAAGGATTAATGGGTGATATTTAAAATTTTTTTTAGAAATAAATAGTAAACGTCTTTTATTGGGAGTTAACACTTATGCTGCTTGGAATCCAGATTTAGGTAATTATCTATCTACCTTATAAATTTTCCTTCTGATAATTTTTCATGAAGTGGATTTTGGAGAAAATATAATTCATCATAAAGAAATGAATGACATTCACATAGTTGAGTAGTAGAGCAAATTAAAATTGTTTTATTTCTGTGCACCTCTTGGATTACTGAGTCCTGAAGTAACTTGCATATTTAGTCAAACCACTGAAAAAGAGAGCAGTAATTAAAGCACGTGAATACATAGTCTTTAATCATGCCTAATTTGTATGTTGCCTAGAAACATTATTGTTTAGAGAGGATCTTAATTGGGTCAAAGTAACACATATTTAAAGTGAAATCTATAATCTTAGAAAATTTAGGCTATAATAGTATCTTTTACATAAACAATGTTGACTAGTCTTATTTAGAGAGGAAATACTAGTATATTAGCATATCAATAAATAGTGTGAGGATGAAGAAATTTTCCTGAACCATTAGCAAAGAATCACTTCTTTAATGAATTGATTCAAAGATCTTTTTCTTCTTTCACTGGTTGTGGGAACCTCTTTCCACGTCCCGCGTGGTTCAGGGTTCCCGGGTCAGGGTTTGGGTTCTGAAGGAGGCCACACGCAAACGAAATGAGAGACTAGAAAGCATTAATTTGGCGATATTGGGGGGCCAGGCGGGAGCCTTCCTCTAGTGGAAAGGACTGCCCCTTGCTCTGGCCTTTTTCTCCTTTTTATTAAGGCTTTGGGACACACCCCTAGCCTTTAGGCAGGAAATAACGAAAACAGAAATTAACAAGAAACAAACATAGAGGTTGCTTCAACCAATAATGTTTCAACTAAACAGTGAGTAATTAGCTCTGACCTTTCAGAGCAATTAAGGTTGACCCGCCTTCTGCCTTCCTGTTTACATCCATCTAGTGAGAACAATATTTGGTTTCCGACAACTGGTAAATGCAAAACCATTTTGAATTAAAATAACATCTTTCTTCATAAAAACTCAAAACCTTGCCATTATTGTTTCAACAACATTCTTATGAGGAATAGATAGGGAACTTTTAAATTTGTAGAATTCAACATTTTATTGATACTTGACTTGGAAAGAGAGTTAATGTTTAAAGAAAGTTTAGACATTATGCCAAATATTCCCCCTCAATCTCTCCAAAGAGTGGCCATCCATCCTCTGCTTAAATATGAAGAATGACATGAAACTTACTTCTTGATTAGGCTCTTCATTCAGTTGTAATATGGGATGATTGTAGTTACTCTGAAAAACTTTCCCTATGGAAACATAATCTAACTTTATAATTTCCCACCCATGAATCTTAACTTTGACTTCCACACAAAGAAGATTCATCTTCCGTATCTCCCTCTCCCAATGCAGAAAAAAAGCTATGTGATGGCAGAACAAGAAGGCAACTATCTACAGACTAGGAAGAGAGTATTACTAGAACCCAACATGATTGATTCTATAATCTTGGCCTTCTAGCCTCCAGAATTGTGAAAAAATAAATTGCTGTTGTTTAAACTATCCAATCTATGATATATAGTTATGGCAACCTGAACATATTAAGGCAATAGCCATTTAAATTTTTTTTTATTTTTACATTTTTTCTTTTGATTGCAAAGTGAGTATGAAGATACTATACTATATGTCACAGAAGAGATAATCAGATGATACACCTGAGACTTAACACAGTGTCTGGTACACAGTAAGTACTCAGAAACCATTAGTGATTATTATTACTTCACTGCAAAATAAACCACTATGACCTATATCTTGTGACAGAGTAATTAAATCATATTTGGGACAATTAGGTCACTATTTTAGCCAAGGCTTCAAGTCAAGATGGCAGCATAAGTAAATGTGGCACTCATATCCTCCCACAACCACATCAGAATTACAACTAAACTACAGAACAACCATCATTCGGAACTGCCTGACATCTAGCTGAACAGAAGTCTTATAACTAAAGATATAAAGAAGAAGCCACATTGAGACTGGTAGGAGAGGCTGAGATGCAGGACCAGCTTATCCCATACCCAGGTGTTACAGATAAAAACTGGGAGAAATATTTTGACTGCAGAGATCCCTCCTGAGGAGCAAGGAGTCATAATTCCACTAGGCCCCTCAGCCCAGGGTTCCAGTGCCAGGAAAAGAAGTCCCCATAACTTCTGGCTATAAAAATAAGTGGGGAACAGTGGCAGAGTGAGACAAAGGGCTGCTGGACTCCTAGACAGTTCCTCTTAAAGGACCAGCACTTGAACTTGCTTGCATTTGCTCTCTCTGAGTACAGTGCTGAGGCAGCAGCTTGAAAGGTATCAGTGACATATGGGGAGAAACTGAATGGCATTAGGGCAAGAGCTGGAGAGGCAGTTTTCTCCTGGAGAGAAGTGCTGGCAAAGGCTGTTTTCTTTTGCTTAGCCCTCTCCTCACTGAGGCAGCTAGTGTGCACCATATCTGAGTCTCCATCAACCTCACTATCACTATTTGTCCCACTCTGGTGATTCCCTGAGACCCTACCCCACCCAACTTTTGAGCACACAAAAGTTGTTTTTCCATACTAATGGCCTGTCTTGACTCATGCTTCAGACTTTCCTAAAATCTCTCAAACAAGCAGCACATAGCCTCCACATGCCTTGTAATTCTTAAGTGACCCTAGGCCTGGCACTAATGGGAGCAGGCCTTGGTTCACAGCTTGGTCTCTCTTAAGCATCTTCAAGCCCAGCACAAGTAGCAGTCATGTGGCCCTGAGAAAAACACAGGTGGCTACTGACCTTGGCCTATACCTCCTGGGAAGCATTCAAAACAAGTACACCAGGTGGATAGATAGCTTCACACCATCCAAATTGCAGGTCCATTCAAACACCTTTATGAGTGACACACTCAGGGGCAGACTCAGCAGGGCCCCTGCATAGCTGATCCTCCATGGTGATCACTTACAGACTTTGCAGCTAATTGGCCAGGGGTAAATCTCTCTCATTGATATGCCAATAGCAATCAAGGCTCAACTACAACAGAAAGTTGTACACAGTCCATTGGGTTGAGGCTGGGGGACTGGGGGAAGCAGGTAATGTGCTTCTGGAGTGCCCAGTTCAGGTGATTGTTTAAACCAGTGGTCGGCAAACTCAGTTGTCAACAGAGCCAAATATCAACAAGTACAATGATTGAAATTTCTTTTGAGAGCCAAATTTTTAAAACTTAAACTTCTAATGCCTCTTCTTCAAAATAGACTTGCCCAGGCTGTGGTATTTTTGTGGAAAAGTCACAATCAGGGGGCCAAAGAGCTGCATGTAGTTCATGAGCCACGGTTTGCCAACTGCTAGGTTAAACTATGCCACTAGACTCTACTCCACATTTACTACATAAGGCCTCTCTACCTAGCCCAGGAGATATAGCAGCTCCTCTTAATAGATAAAAACAAACACAGAGAGGCAGCCAAAATGAGGATACAGAGAAATATGTCCCAAATAAAGAATAGAACAAAACTCTAAGAGAAGAACTAAACATAATAGAGACAAGATGCAGAGTTCAAAATACTGATTATAAGGATGCTCAATGAACATAGGGGAAAAGTAGATTTAGTTAATATAAACAAATAAATAGAAAACATAAAAATAGAACTAGAAAACATAAAAAAGAACCAGTCAGAAATGAAGAATAGGTTAATTGAAATGAATAATATGTTAGAGAATCAACAGTAGAATAGATGGAGTAGAATATCAAATTAGAGTTTGGGAAATATAAAGCAGAAAATACCCAATCAGAAAAGTAAAAAAAAAAAAAAAAGAATCCAAAAAATGTGTAAAAGAAGCCTCTGAGACAACTTCAAGTGTACCAACACGGGAAGCCAGAAGGAAAAGCTAGAGAGGAAGTAATTAAAAACCTATTTGCAAAAATAGTAACTGAAAACTTCCCTAACCTGGTAAAGGAAGCAGAGACAGTCCCCAACAAAAGCAACCCAAAGAGGCCCACACTAAGAAATACCATAATTAAAATGCCAAATGTTAAAGATAAAGAAATAATTTTAAAGCAGCAAGAGAAAAGCAGTTAGTTATCTACAAAGGAATTCCCACAAGACTATCAACAGATTTCTTAACAGAAACTTTGCACCCAGAAAGCACTGGCAAGAAAAAACAAAGAACAAGTACTAGCAAGGATGTGGAGAAAAGGGAACACTAGTGCACTAGTTGTGAGAATGCAGTGTGCAGGCACTTTGAAAACAATATGGAATTTCCTAAAGAAATTAAAACTAGAGCTACCACTTAACCTAGAGATCACATTTCTGGGAATATATTCTAAGAATCCCAAAACATCAATCAGGAAGAATATATGCAACCTTATGTTCATAACAGCATTATTTACAACTAGAGGTCAAATGCATGTAATTCATGCACAGGTAAGATTCCTAGGCCTGGCAGAGGATCAGGGATGATAGAAGTCTTCCTTCCCTGGCTTCTGGCTACTGGCTGAGGCCTTTTTTAGTTCCACGCCACTCCTTGGCGATCAGCATACATCATAGCGAACAGTTGAAACCTCTGTCGGTTGAATTCCTGAGGGGGCAATTTGCATATTAGCCTTTTATTATATAGAATAGCCAAGGTCTGGAAATAGTCTAAGTGCCCATTAGTAGATGAATCAGTAAAAAAGCTGTGGTACATTTAAACAATGGAATACTATGTATCTGTAAAAAAGAATGAACTCTTACCATTCTCAACAGCATGGATGGACCTGGAGAGTATTATACTAAGTCAGTCAGAGGAAATAAGCCAGTCAGAGGAAGACAAATACCATGTGATCTCACTTCTATGTGGAATCTAATGAACAAAATAAACTGATGAGCAAAATAGAATCAGAGCTATGGATACATGGAACAGACTGAAAGCTGTCAGAAGGGAGGACAAAGAATGGAATTAGATGAAAAAAGGTAAAGAGATTAGCCAAATAACATAATGCATAATCCATAGACACAGACAACAGTATAGTGATGGTCAGACAAAAAGGGGTAGGGGCTGGGTGAAGGTGAGCAAAGGAGTGGAAAAATGGGACATCTATAATTTTAAAAAAAGTGATGAAAAGCAAGAACCTACAATAGATAGACATATAAAAAACTTTCCAGACAAGAAAAAGTTAAAAGAGAGGGACCCCACTGGTGCACAAATTCATGCACCCAGCCTCTAGTTAAAAATAAAAATAAAAATAATTTAAAGTTTTCCGTTATCATTTACCTCCTCTAAACTCTCTTCATCTACACTCACTCCCAATCACCTCCTCTTCTTCACAAATTTCATGCACCAGGTCTCTAGTGTCGAATAATTGGTGATGTTAACCTTGAGTATTTGGTTTCCAAGAGAGTGTCTGCCAGATTCTTCACTGCAGTTGTTTACCCTTTTTGTAGTTAATAAATATTTGGAAGGAGATATGTCAGGACTATGCAAATATCCCTTCATACACTTTCTCTCACTTTAGCATTCATTGATTGATTGTGCCTTTAGCAATTATTACTCTGGTGTTCTTGTTTTCCTCATTTTTTTCCTGCATTTAAAAAGTATAGTTGTTGTCTCTTTTCTCCCATTAATTTATGTATTAACAAGAGCCCTGGTGCATGAAATTCATGCATGTAGGGCGGAGTCCCTCAGCCTGACCTGCACCCACTCCAATCAGGGATCTCTCTCACAAACTGGAACCACTGGCTTCTAACTGCTCACCTGCCTGCCAGCCTGAACTGCTCTCCCCTCCTGGCCTGATTGCTTTAACTGTTTAATTGCTCTCCCCTGATGGTCTGATACGCATAATTGCTCTCAGCTGCCAGCCTGATTGCCCTAACTGCCTAGCTGCTCTCCTCTCCTGGCCTGATCCCCTAAACTGCCTAACTGCTCTCCCCTCATGGCCTGATCCCCCAAACTGCCTAACTGCTACCTTCTCCCTTCTGCCTTCTCCTTTGGTTTTGACCTTCTCACCTTCTCCCTTCTCACAGGGTGCTGGCCTTCTCCTTTCTCCTGCAGCACCGGCCTTCTCACCTTCTCCCTTCTGCCTTCTCCCACAGCCTGCTATTCAGTCGGCCATTACTGTGATGGCATCCTGACTAATTTGCATATTACCCTATTGTAAGTATAGATTATTTATTTATATCAGTGTGTAATCACCAATATTAATCTTATTTTTGGATTATAATCCAATTCTATCATTGCTTGGCCATTGGGAATTACTTCAGTTTGAGACTTGTATCCTTTCGATAAGACTATCATCTTTTTAAAAATAAACCCTTTTATTTATAATAATTTTAGATTTACAGAGAAGTTACAGAGATACAGTAAATTCCTATACATAATACTTTTCACACTATTTCTCCCTTTGTTAGCATCTTAAATGCCATATTACATTTGCCAAAATTAAAACACCAATATTAGTAGGTTAGTATTAACCAGCTCCAGATTTTATTTGGATTTCACCAATTTTTCCATTAATGTTCTCTTTCTGTTTCAGAGTCCAGTCTAGTGTAACATGTGGCATTAGTTGTCATGTCTTCAAGTCTCCTGTTGTCTACACTAGTATCTTAGCGTTTCCTTGTTTTTTATAACTTTGACAGTCTCAGAGAGTATGGGTCAGGTAACCTGCAGTATCCTAGATTTACCTGATGTTTTTCTAATAATTAGAATGAAATTATGGGTTTTGGAAAGACTGCTGAGGAGGTGAAGTGCCTTCTTGTCACATCATATCAGAGAGTACATGATTTCCACATGAAGTCACTAAATAATGTTAATCTTTATCAGATGGCTCAGGTGGTCTTTGCCAGGTTTCTCTTACTCTCTTTATGGAAACAAGTCACTAAGTGTAGCTTGGCCCTGGGGGAGGAGGGCTAGGAATTCAAATCATCCTATTGGAAGGAAGTGACTTATCTACATGCATTATTTAGAATTCTTCTATAAGAAATATTTGTCTCTTCTCTCCCGCCAGCCTTTGTTTTTGCACTAAGAATATATCCAATTTCTCTTCTCTGAGAGGCCCTTAGGCCACATCTCCAGCTTTTTGTGTCCTTAATTTGTGTTATTTTCTTCTTATTGCTTCTCTTTCCTCCATTTGGGTTTTTAATTAGTGTTTCCCAGCTTCTTTGGAACTCTGTTTCCTTCCCTTTTGACTCATGTCTCCTTTTAGTTTCAGGCCTTAATCGAATGCATAGGCTGCTGCACATTTAGCAGGCTGTCTCCATCATCACTGGGACTGCTCTATGCTTTCTCTCTACCACCACAATTTCTAAAGAAACTGCCCTGCATCTTTATTATTGATCTGAAGATTTTAATTCTAGACAAAATGGTCAGAAGTGACCGAGTTTACCTAGAATTGGTCACTTTTCTTTTTTCTTTTTTGCCTCAGCTGTCATTTCCAACTTCTGTTTTCCTTCCCCTTTCTACCCACTCAACCATCTGCAAAACAATGTATTTATTTTCTCCTCCTTCCTCTTTCTTTCATGTCCCACGGGGTCTCTGTGAAGTCATGTGAGTTGATGTTACCAGCTCAATTGCTGGACACCCATTTTTGTCATGATGACCTGGCCCTTGTGTAACTCTGCCTGTTTTCCTCTTAGTTTCCTATATTTCTGGTATGGCTCCCTTTCTACACACAGTTTATGCACAATTTGCTTTGTGTGACAGTGTTTTTCTTGTCCTCCATACTTTAAAACATGTAAAAATAATTATAATAATTCTCCTGGTAAAAGCTACTATCACTTATTGAACACCCAGGCTGTGCCAAGCCCTATACTATCTACTGTATATTCACAGGCTTACCCAATTCTCACAAGATATTGTTATTATATCCATTTTATAGACAGAAAAGCAAAACTCTGAAATTTAACTATCTTGTCAGGTTACCACAGTCAATTTTAAAATTTCAAAGCCATATTTTCTTCCTATGTAATTCTGACTTCTTTAGTCATTACTCAGATTAATCTTGAGCTAACTGTATAGCACATCTTTGGTTCTCTGGATAGCATTTGAATTTTTGATCAAATGAAATGAAAGCTCCCTAGTTTGTGGGTAACGTTATTCTACTCTTGCTAAAAATTAAAGCTTTCATCAAAACCATGACCTTGAGCAATGATGAATGATGGACTGTCTTTTGGAATCCTCTTAACAATTCTTTGCACTAGGTATTACCTCCTTCAGACATATAAGACATTGAATTTTACAGAATTTTGGTAATCGGCTCATTCTAACTATACAAATAAGTTAGTGGACAAACTAGAATTTAAACTCAGGTTGTCTAGCTTGGAGCCCATACCATTAACTAACTCACTATATATTTCAATGCTTCTAGGGACTAACCTTAGCTATGCTTATATTGCTTCCCCTTGGTTAATTGCACGTATATTAGCTGTTTCCTTACCCTTTCATCCTTAGTCTTAACTAAGAATAATCAGATGGCCCTAACCGGTTTGGCTCAGTGGATAGAGCATCTGTCTGCAGACTGAAGGCTCCCAAGTTTGATTCCCGTCAAGGACATGTACCCTGGTTGCGGGCACATCCCCAGTAGGAGGTATGCAGGAGGCAGCTGATCGATGTTTCCCTGTCATCGATGTTTCTAACACTCTACCCCTCTCCCTTTTTCTCTGTAAAAAGTCAATAAAATATATTTTAAAAAAAGAATTATCATGTGGAAAATAAAATTTTGAGTGGGTATCCAAGTTTAAATGAAGAATTTCATTTAGAAAGCATCATTTAACATATTCTCAGACTGTGAAATCATATGTATTTGCAAGCCATTGAGGACAATTAGTCATAATGGAACACTAAAAGTTTATAAATAGGTATTAGTCACAAAAGAAAAGAGATCTTATCACCTTGCTTTGATTTAAAGATCATGGTAAGAGAAAGAAAATAGTCACACTGAGCACTATAGATTTATGTCTAGGTGGCATATTCTTATAAATTTCCAAGTATAGTATTAGTAATTTATAGTGTGCTCTTCCTCATCAAGCATTTTGAACTTTCATTGCCACAAGTTTTAAGGCAATGTTCAAATACTGCCATTTGTTTGGAATATCACTGTGTTCACCATCAGGTGTAATAAGTGAGCCATGATTAGAACTTAAAAATCTTTGAGAGCACAGAGATATTCATAATTAGGGAATTGATTAGAATGGTATTAACATGTTACAACTGCTTAGTGCAAGTTTTCTAAATGGAGCAGAAGCTTGCCAATTATTTAGCAATATCAGTTGTATGAAAAGCCATCCACATAAAAAAATAATAATCCTCTTAAATTCACCCAAAGCACAGCAAATTAGAGAATTTAAAGAAATAGAAAGCTGAAGATGGTGAGTTGAACATATTTTCCAATAGTTTGCTCTTGAATTATTATATTTATGGTATCTAATATAAATACAGGATAATAGCAAAATGACTGAAAAATGAAGTGTGGGCAACATGTTACTCTCCAAAAACCTTTGGAATTATCACTTCTGCATCACAAATATGAAGCCCTCAGATTTCTCACCCTCAGGTCTTAGTTCTCCCACTACCATGAAATATGCAAGTATCTTTATCTCAGGCAAGTATCTTTTCTTTGAGTCCCTGGATTCTAGGATATTTTCATTCAAATATTGTTTGATGTGTAAAATAATTATTTCTGAATATAAACCTCTCAGACTATCCTTCCCAATGACTCCATTACTGTTAATGACCTCATTACTATCAATAGCAGCTAAGTATCACCTAGTAATCAAGGATGCAAAAGAATGGAGTTGTTATTTTTTGAATGATTACATGTAGATGGTATAAAATCCAAAGACTACAAAACTTTATACAGTCCAGAAGAACTCTTCTCTCCATGGCCCTTTGTGCCCATTTTCCTAGGGAAGCAATCACTGTTACCAGATTCCTGGGTGTGCTTCAGCTCTTTCCTACAAGTGGTAGCATTTTTTAAATCCTTACCTGAGGATATATTTTTATTGATTGATGAGAGAAAGATACAGAGACAAAGAGAGAGAGCAAAAGAGCAAGAGCGAGAGAGAGCGAGAGAGAGAGAGCGAGAGAGAGAGAGAAACATCAATGTGAAAAATAGATTTGTTGCCTCCCACCTTGATCAGGCATTGAAGCTGTTTCCTTTTCGTATATGGGCCAACACTCCAATACAAGTGTTAGGATTTTAAACAGAGTACACTTTAAAAAAATCAACAGGTTTATTGAGGCATACTTTGCACTCAACCTTTTTTAGATGACTATTAGAAAGTTTACAGAGTTATGCAACTATTGCCTCTTTTGAGAACATTTATTTCACTCCAAGAAGATCCCTGGTGACCATTTGTGAGTCACCCCTTATTCCCACCCCAAGCCCAGGAAACCACTAAACCACTTTCTGTATCTTTAGATTGGTCTTTTAAGGACATTTTATCTAAATGTAATCACATAACATGTGACCTTTTGTCACTGGTTTCTTTCACTTAGCCTTTTTCATTGCTGAGTAGTAGCTCCTTTATAAATGTACTACATGTGGTTTATCCATTAATCAGTTGATGGCCATTTTGTTTGCTACCACCTTTGAGCTAATATGAATAATGTTGCTTTAAATGTCCACACATGTCTTTGTGTCAACATGTTTTCTCTTAAGTAGATATAAAGTAGATATAAAGGATCGGAATTCCTGGTTGCATAGCAAATTTATGTTTAACAGTTTATATAATAGTAAAGCTGTTTCTAAAATAAATTTTCCTTCCCAAAATCAAGTAAAAGGTTAACTCAACAGACATGGACTTATTAAAACCTGCACCTTCTCAAGAAAGGGCTGTCATTAGGATTAATCTTTGGCTGGTTCTTGGAAGGTGAGCTCTGAGTTCTTGGAATATTATTCCTGATAATGAAGGGTTTTTTATGCCCAATAACTTAGTCCTTCAATTTGATCAAATGGGTTGTGCTAATAGTGTGATTTATGGAAGACATCTGATTTGCTTTGGGGATGGGGTTTTAAGTCTGAACAGCGGAGGTCTATGTCACAGATATGGTGAGCCAACATAACTGACACTCCCTAACATCCCTGGGCACCAAGGCTCAGGTGAGCTTCCCTGGCTGGTAATATTTTTCATGTGTTGTCTCGTATCATTGCTTGAAAGAATCTGTGCCATGTGGCTCCACAGGGAGAGGACACATGGAAACTTGCATATGGTTTCTCACCCATGTGCCTTTTTTTTTCTGATTTTAATCTGTATTCTTTTCTATAATAAACAGTAATCATGAGTATAGCTTTTCTTCATACTGTGAGTCTCTCTAGTGCATCATCAAGGCTGGGTGGGCTTGGGGACCCATGACACACAAACCTTTTCCCATTTTTCTATTTTGTTGTTCATCTCATTGTTATTTTATAAGATGTTTATAAGTAATGAAGAAACTTAGCTCCTGTCTATGATATAAATTATAAATATTGTTATAATTTATTTTTTAATCTTTTGACTTTGTTTGTGGTGTTTTATTCACCGAAAAAATGTTTTACTTTTGTTAAATCTAATTTATTATTTTTATGGCTTCTCTGTTTTGTTTCATAATTAGAAAGATATTTTTCAACTGGTTTTATTGAAATTTTTGTATACTCCCTTTGGGTTTTAAAAAATTAAATGTTTGATCTATTAAGAATCATTTTGGTTATGAGGAATGAGGTAGGAATCTAAATTAATTGATTTCAATATGACTAACCATTATTCTAATATCATTTATTGACTGCTTAATCTTTTCTCCACTAATTTAAAATGTCTCTTCAGACATATATTAATATTTTAAAATGTATTTTGGCCTCTTTTTGGAAATGCTTTTTGTTCCATTGATCTCTTTGACTATTCATGCCAAACTCTTTTCATACTTCTTTTTATAATAAGTTGTAGTATTTTCTAGGGCTAAATCTCTTTCTCCTCAGCTTTTTTTCCCCAGAAATTTTCTGGTTATTCTTGCTTTTTAAGTTGTTTTTTAATTTTAACTTTTGCTTGCATACCTCTATAATACATCCTATTGCCATTATGAGTTAAATTTTGTTTAATTTATAGATTCACACATAAAAATATTGAATCTTTTACTTAAATAAATGACAGGTTTTTCATTTGTACAAATCTTCTGCCTTTCAGAGGTGTTGGAATTTTATTTCATATAACATTTTAAAATTTTACCTAGGTTTAGTTCTATCTTCTTTTGTTATCTTATTTTATCTTTCCACAAAGCAGATAAATTCTGCATTGTGTCCTTGATTTATAGAAGCAATTACTTTGTTTAGGTTTCCTTTTTCTTGACCATTTACTTGGGTACCCACCTAATTTAAAACAATATTATTATAATAAATATTCTTTTATAATTTTTTTGTTTTTTCACTTATATTCTTTCCTCACATGATATTTGTATAGATTATATTCTAAACTTGAAATGAGATGGTTTTCCTGAAGAAATTATATTCAGGAGTATTATTGAGGGGTGTGAAAAAGGGAATTGTGACATAGTGTTTGGTGTGTTATTGAGTTATTTTAGCCTTTTATTTGCCCACTATAAATAAGACGATATTAAGGCTGCTAATGCAGAATATTTCCCTTTCACCTGGCCTCAGTGACAGTTTCTTAAAAATATGGTTTCAGTTTGATTCTTCTCTTCCTACATTTCACCTCATTCCAGGTTCTTTCTTAATAAACAGGTCCATTAATTCCTACTATCAATGAAGATACACATTTTTGTTGTACTACTATCTTGGGTTATTGTGGAGAATTGTACTTTGCCATATTTTTGTGAGAATTACAGTGTGGCCACCCTCTCTCAGCATCTTCCCCCCTCACATACTCTGCTTTTGAATTAATGACATCTCCAACTTTCTGTGAAAATGGAGTTTTCACTTTTCTTCCTGTTACTTTTATTTGATTTCCAAGAGAAAAGGTAAAAATTGCCACCTTGATTTCACAATTAAAAAATAGAAAGTCTACCTTCCCTATTAATTTATTTTAATATTGACTATTTAAATATATTAAAAGTTGTACTTATTGGGATGGAGAGGGTACAGATTAAGATAGAACCAATACAGCTTTCTGAGTATCTTTTAGTGACTCAGAGAAACTCAGGTGGCTTGGCTCCTTATTTTTCTGGTAGGAACCCCCTTATCCATAAATGTTTCTAAATCTATGCTGAAACCAGTTTGGCTCAGTGGATAGAGCGTCGGCCTGCGGACTGAAAGGTCACAGGTTCGATTCCGGTCAAGGGCACGTACCTTGGTTGCGGCATATCCCCAGTCGGGTGTGTGCAGAAGGCAGCTGATCGATGTCTCTCTCATCGATGTTTCCAGCTCGCCATTCCTCTCCCTTCCTCTCTGTGAAAAATCAATAATATATATGTAAAATGTTTCTAAATCTGAAAACATAAAAGTTTTTCTTTCTTCCTTTTCCTCAGGTTATTCATCAAAAATATCTTTTGCCAGTGAGAACTAGAATAAATTAGCTTATTCTACTTCCAGTAATTTCCTCTCTTGACTCTAATGCTGCTCTCTCTACCCTTTGATCATCAATAAGCAATCCATGTTCATCTCTCAAAATCTACACCACAAACCACAACCACCTATCATCCGAGATATCTGAAAACTCTGGTTCTTTGTATGATTACCCTCCAAGTGTCACATGCCATTTTCATTACATTCATTGGCTAAAACAAGTCAGGTGACTAGTCTGGATTTTGATGGGGTGAGGGACTAAACTCTCCCCCAGGAAGAAGGAGAAACAGATAATGGTGATATTTAATACAATCTGGCATTTTTTAAATATATATTTTATTGATTTTTTACAGAAAGGAAGGGAGAGGGATAGAAAGTCTGAAACATCGATGAGAGAGAAATGTCAATCAGCTGCCTCTTGCACACCTCCTACTGGGGATGTGCCCGCAACCAAGGTACATGTCCTTGACCGGAATTGAATCTGGGACCTTTCAGTCCCCAGGCCGACGCTCTATCCACTGAGCCAAACCAGTTTTGGCCAATCTGTCATTTTAACAAACACTTGTTGAATACTTGCTATGTATCAAGTATTTTCAAATATATGTCACAAATAATTTTAATATTTTATAGGAGAAATCAAACCCCAAGGATAAGGATTCTATTAGCTCTGAGATTTCACACAATGATGTAATTTTTTGAATTTTTTTTTTAATTACATCAAAATGTTGGCCTAGTTTAAGTGCACTTGTAGACTAAGTTTTCAAGGCAGTTCACTTTCAGAGAGGGTGGAAGTTGTAGTGGTGGGGAAGGAATGCCACAGTCAGATGAATACATAATGCAGATGTTGGCTGCCCTTCATCCTCCAGCTTCTGAAGCCACTATCTGTTTCATTCTATGCTGTCTGTTTCATTCTATGTGGACCCTAAGAATTCAACAATTTTAGTCTCCTCCAAATTAATATACAGTCCTATTGTATATTACAGTCAATTGTAGACAATTTGGGCTGCTATACAAAATACCACAGACTGTGCAGCTTATAAACAACAGAAACCTATTTCTCTGAAGGCTGAAAAGTCCAAGATCAAGGTGCCAGCATAGCTATATTCTGGTAAGGGCCAGCATCTTCTTGCTATGTCCTCACATGGTTGGAAGTGGTAAGGGAGTTCTATGTCACTTTCTTCCATAACAGCAATAATCCCATTCTTGAGGTCTCCACCCTCAAGACATAAGCACTTTCCAAAGGCTCCACTCCTAGTACTGTTAGGATTCCAACATTTGCATTTAGTGGGATGAGGGGTGGTGGTATAGAAATTCAGATCATAGCACCTCTAAAAACTTATTGAACTTTATGGTAAATCTTCTTGAAGGAAGAAGAAGGTATTTACATTATACCTTCAACCAACTGGGCAACCCCTAACATGCATTTGTTTTCTCCCAATACTCTTCCTAGAGTCTATATTAAGAGTTCCATTCTCTGGCCCATTCATTGCTTATAACCTAGCCTGTTAGTTATCTTTCCTTCTCTTTTACATTTTCCTTCTCCCTGTCAGGAACAATCTTTCCTCTCTTTGACTTAAGCATAGGATATTTACATTCTTGTTTGCTATAGTTCCCCATACTTGAAGCTTTATGCTTTAACTAGAGGCTTGGTACACAGATTCATGCATCAGTGGGGTCCCTCAGCCTGGCCTGTGGGGATCAATGGACCTCCGCGTTGCTGTAGCCCAGCCTTACCCACCAGTTTGTTGGGCTCCAGTATGCTGTCCACGTCGATCCTGCACAGCATGAAGTAGTGCGCAATGTAGCAAGCAGCTGGGGAGGAGCCCAAGCTCTGCTGTGCCTGCCACTGTTCAGGCATGCAGGGGGTGTGTTCACAGGAGAGGGTCGCATCACCTGCAGCTGTGCTCGCCAAGGCTTAGCCCAGTATCTGGCGCCCATCTGTCAGCTGAGTAGCACTCCACTATAGGAGTGCACTGACCACCAGGGGGCAGCTCCTGTGTTGAGCGTCTTCATGCTGGTGGTCAGTGGGTGTCATAGCTACCAGCTGGTCATCTGGTCTGGTCACTTAGGCTTTTAAATATATAGATGACTCCTAAAGTATGTCTTCTGACACAAACAACTGTCTAAGAAATACTTGGTGAATAATCTTTGATCCTTTCTTTCTTGCATTAGTATGAGAGAGCTTTTGGGAAGCACATGAGAGAGAAAGGGCTGAATTAAAAAGCTGAGACAAGGTGAAATGTAATTACAACCATCTGTAGAAGTGTCCATGCCTATTCTAACATGCCAAAAAGCATGCACACCTTCCATTTAGCCCTATCAGAACTTCATGAACTCAGATACAAGAACACATGATAATTGAGTGTCTTAATACTTATGTGGTAAAATCTTGATTAGAAAGGACAAGAGGCTTTATTTATTTATTTATTTAATCCTCACCAGAGGATATTTTTTCCATTGCTTTTCAGAGAAAGTGGGCAGTGGGAAGGGGAGGGGAAAAAGAGAAACATTGATGTGAGAGAAACACATTGAATGGTTGCCTTCTGAATGTGCGCCAACCAGGGGATGGAGAGTGAACCTGCAACCCAGGTATATGGCCTTGATTGGAAATCGAACCTAAGACCCTTTCATTGTGGGCTGACTCTCTAACCACTGATATATACCTGCCAGGGCTATTTATTTTTTAATCCTCACTAGAGGATATGTTTTTATTTATTAGAGAGAGAGAAAAAGAGGAAGGGAAAAGGATAGAGAGTGTGAGAAACATTGCTTCCTGATCCCAGCATCAAACGCCACAACCCCGGGTATGTGCCCTGACCAGGAATTCAACCTGCCACTTTTCTGTGTACAGGAAAATGCTCCAATCACCTGAGCCACACAGGCCAGGAGAGGCTTTAGAGTTGAACAATATGGCTTAAAATCCCAGCTCCACAAAAAAAAAAAAAGCGTAACAATATGCACTTCATAATGTAAGAATCAAAGGACAAAGTACAGGACACAAAGCCCTAGAACAGCATTTGGCACTAAGTAGGGGCTTAATAAATGGCAATTGCTATTTTCTCATTTCTAGAAAGAAGAAATAACTGCCTTTTTCTGCTGATTATCTTTTTTATCTTTTTGCATCACTAGTGGATAGATATATCTGATGACAATCAGTAAATAAGTTAAATTCTCAGTCTTCATAAGTAAAATTATATAGGAACTTGATTCCCTCAACTTAATATAATAATTCTTGTTTTTAAAGGTTTTGACCATTTCCATGTGAGGACAATAAATAGAGCCATTCTCATCATTAATCACCATAAAAATGATAGATGATTAATTCATAGGTTGTGGTTTAATAGAATCCATTGTAAAAATATTACCTAACAATGGCATTGGAATTGTTTCCACGTTGACACTGTATCCTTTGACATTGACAACTGTCCCCTGAGTAAATAGAGTTTGTGTGACTACCTCCAGCAGAGGGGAAAAAACAAGGCTCAGCCATATGAAATAAAGGCCTTCAAAATCTTATTCCTGGGGCTTTTTTCCCTATATTGTAAAACTGATTAAAGGAAATAATGAATGTAAATAGCTTCATAATTTATAAAGAAATGTAAAAATATAGTTATCATAATTATTCTAATCTTGGAGTAGAAAATCTAATAAATTCCAGAACCTGAAACTTACCATTGGTAGTTAAAACTAAAGCATTTAATTCCTCTAACAAAAGCTTCACAAGGTTAAGCTCTTCCCAAATGTCCTCATCTTAATTCTGATTCTGAATTAAGGATCCACCTTTCTTTTAGGTCTGTGTAATGTGACAGAAGATACTGTACCTGGTTTTCAAGACCTTCCCAAGACTATTAGGGAAGTGTGCCACTAGCACTAGATCCTCAACAGAAATCAGCTGAAAACTGAAGGAACCTTTAACCTATTCAACTTTAGGTTTTGAATACAGAATTGGATACTGAGTCTTGTAGATCACAAGATCTAGTCTCCCTAATGCCTCCTGTTTGGAGTGGTTTTAAGAATCTTGACAATTTTATAATGCTTCTGCCCTTCTGTGCATTTTGCAACTGTGTGTTAAATGCATCCTCTTATATGTTTATTATTCATTCAATATCCAGTTTGACCCAAATAGTTTCACCTCCAGGGTTACTTTCACCAGTAATTACTTAGCATTAAAGAATTTCTGAAACCAACTTGGAAGTCTATTTCACATTATTGTTTTAGAGAATTTCTAGAAGTTTATTTCTATAGAGTTCATGGAAAATAAGCAATGCCTGTCTCACCTTTAGCTCAAAGTGTACTCATTTAACTTAAAAGAAAATAGATATTTCTTTGTGGCTTTGATCAATTTTATAGGACAGACTACTTTACAGTGTTGGTGGAATACATTGGCATACAGATTTCAAATAAAAATCTACAGCACCTTTCCATCAGTAGACATTTGAATCATTCTCAAATCTTTCTTTTCTATTGACAAAATTGAGGTATCCAATTCAACTTAAAAATATTGTGTAACAACTTAAAGACATAACAGTTCAACATTCATACTTGTCTGTCAACTTAAATGAGTCTTAGCTTTAAAAATTCAAGAGCTTCAAAAGCGTATTTCTCTCTACCATCTGTAGTAGAGGGTAGATAGTGAAAATTTTCCAGAATTAGCAATAGAACTAATTGATTACCTGCAGGATAAGCTTTTCTCACTACTGTCACGCAACACCCAAGAGTGAATCAGGGGTTGTTGCTATCTGCTTTTTTCCCTTGTCAAAGACCCACAGTGCAAGTGGAGAAGGAAACTTTAGTAGGATAAAAGAGAGCAGATGCCATCACACTGCTGGCTCTGTGTATTCCTTACACAGTTGACATAACTTTAGAGTTTACCTTTAATGTTCAGTGGAAGAAAGATTTGCCAATTTCTGCATTAAGGGAATTTTAAGTAACAATGCTAAAGTAACATATGAGTTGCATTCATATGTTAAAATCAGATGATGACTGCTGCCACAGAATTCATGTGCTAACATCTTAACCCCCAGTATCTTAGAATGTGACTGCATTGGACAGAGGGTCTTTACAGAGGAAATTAATTTGAAATGAGGTCATTAGAGTAGGCCCTAATCTAAAATAACCAGGATCCTTGTAAGAAGATATTAGGACACAGGGATTCACACAGATAGAACGCCACATTTAGGTGGTCATCTACAAGCCAAGCAGAGAGGCCTCAAAGAAATCAACCCTGCTGACACTGATCTTGCACTTCTAGCTTCCATAATTGTAAGAAACAAATTTCGGCTGCTTATACCACTCAGTCTGTGGAACTTTGTTTTGGCAGTGCAAGCAAATTAATAGAATAAAACTAAACACACATCCATACACACACACACACACACACACACAGAGGCACAGGCACATGCACACACTCACATTTAGATTACTTTAGATGCCATAAGTAGAATTCCAGTAAACAGGCCACTGCCACTGCTTCTATTATTATTCCTGGCCCCTCTCCCACCAAAGTTGAATGGTACTATTTTCAATAATCCACTGACCAAACTGCTGTGGAAGGCACAAGGATTAAGAGGCCAGCTTTTAGTATGTGAACTCTAGGAGGTGACAAGTCCTCTCCCCTACATTTCTTCCTAGATGACAATAAAACAGTCTTGGGAACTATGCATCCACTGTGATTATTGTAAGGAACATATGAGTTTGTGTGTGTGTAGCACATAACAGTTCAGGACACACTGTAAGCATTATGTATTTGTTTTCCTTATTGTTATTTTCACCATTATTGGTTTCTTGAAATAATTTAATAAGGCAAAATACGTAAATCATAACATTATATACTATGTCCAATAAATGAAAACTGAAGCATTATATACTATGTCCAATAAATGAAAACTGAAGCACTGACTTATTGTAGTTAAGAATACAAGCTTTGGAATTAGACAAATCTAGTTTCAATTCTGCTCTATTCCTCCTTTTCCCTCCCTCTCTCCTTTTCTGCCCTCAAAGTTGGCTTCTCTCATATTCTTTACATCTCAGTTAATGGCAACTTCAGTCTTCCTGTTCCTCAGGCTAAGTGTTTTGGTGTCATTCTTAATTATTCTTTCTGTATAAGCCTCAAAAACAATCGAATCCTGTTTATTCTACCTTCAAAATATATTCAGAAACTAAATACTTTCCACACCCCTTCATGCTGTTACCACCATGGTCCAAATCACTCTCCTATTTCATCTGGCTTATTTTAAATGCATCCTTTTAAAATAAATAAATAAATAAATAAATAAATAAATAAATAAATAAATAAATAAATAAATATATAAATCTTAAATAGTTTTCCTATATCTTCACTTTCTTCTCTTCAGTTTGTTCTGAACACTGCAGCAAGAATTGTTTTAAGATATGTCACTCCTCTGCTCAAAACCTTCTAGTTAAGAAGCAAACTTACAATGACCTGCCAAGCGCTATATACTAGTAATTTGCAAGCCCCATCCTCCACCTTATCAATCTGACCTAATTTCCTACTTTCCCCCTTTCTCACTCCATGTGAGCAACACTGACCTTGTTAGCTGCCTCCTGAGCCTACAAGGAAGATTCCTGGCTCAGAGCCATTGCATTTGCTGCTTCACTTTTTCATCACTTTATTATCTAAAAGACTAATATTTTATTTTTACCATGTTAATTATTTATCATTCCCCACTAGACTATAAGTTTCTTGAAAGAAGGGATTATCTCATGCTAACTGCCAATGTTTTCGAGCATTTCCAGCTGGCACATAATATGTACTCAATAAACATATTTGATAAATAAAAGCATTATGTTACATTACCAATAAGATGCTCTTACATATTTGATTGAGATTATTGTAGTTAAACATCAAAAACAATCTGCCATCTACTTAATACTTTAAGACTATTACAAGAAAAAATAATATTATTTATTCTTCATTCATATTTCAAACTTATTTTTTCTGCTTTTATACAACTAGAAGTCCAGTGCACACAAAATTGTGCATGAATAGCTTGCTTCCACTTGCTTCAGGTGGCTACCCTACTCATTGCTGCTCGTAGATCTCCACCACTAGTAGCTTGCACCCTACCCTGCCTGCCATGAGAGCCACTGCTCATGAGCTGGGGGATTAAGAAGGGGGACCAAGAGGTGCTCAATGCACCTCTTGGTGACTGGTCTTTGGTCATTATGGCATTACAACCACTGAGATTTTATTATATAGATGTCAGTAATTTTTTTTTAATGTTAACATTTTATTTACATAACTTATCAGACAAATCAAAGGGTATATGAATTTATTATTTTTGGAAGCAACTCTATATCATAGATTCCAGGTGACAGCTTCATGACAGAGAATACCCAAATGAATCCTTGAGGTATCTCAATTCTGGATAGAGTTATTATGATGCAAGAGGCTCAATTCAACAATGGTAATTTTAAAGGCATTTCATTTTTTACTGGCAATTAAAAACTATTCAATTCAAAAGCTAAATAGGAGGCTCCTCTGAGCTCTTTACAGATGAAAATCCAGGGTCTATAGCACCCAGCGTCTACCCATCTTTCTCACCCTCTCTTTTAGCATCATACCCTCTTCTTGATCTCTTAATGAAGACCTGCTAACCTCCTACCATCTTAGTAAAAACCCTTTCATTTTAAGAAAATATTTCAGTAGAAGGGTAAGAAAATTAGGTTTGAGTTTGCAGGGTGCTTTTTCAAAATACTGTAGGAGCAGACCTAAATAATTACAGTGACATCATTTCCCTTCACATCTCAGGTTTGTTGGAAAACAGTAAGAGCATCCCATCTTTTCTGATGTATCCATTCTCATTGCAAGTCTACATGAAAATCTAACATTCTACATCTCATTACACACAAGTGAGTAATGGGTTGAGTCAATAGGTTGAGTCAATAGGTTGCTGATGTAATGATAAATGCACTTTTTAAAGGAACTATACATTTTAAGAGGTTTTTATAACACATTTCACTCATACATTGTCACCATCACTCAACAGGGTGTAGCTTAAAGAAGGCCACTCTGTTAGGTGAGCTAGTGGCATTATTTCTGTACAAATGTTGAAATAGCACATAGATGGCCAGCTAACTAGCTTGCCTGCTTGCTTATTTATTTTTTTTATTTTTCTATGAGATGAAACTATTAAATGAGGACATTTTGAAAATGTTCCTAAGTCTGAAAATAAATGCCTCAAATTCACCTTTGATTAAAAAATAGATAAATGTCATGCATTTTATAAGCAAGAAAGATGGATGACCCATTTTAAAATGCTTTTCCATTGTCATTACCCCTTTTATTAGATTAGATGGAATTGGCAGTCAACAATTGGAATGCTAGCCGGTTATCTCAGTTACTTTTGTTTGTTGCTTTTTTATCCCATCCAAGCAGAACATCTCACCCACTGTCAGCACATTCTGTATTTTCCTCCTGAGAGGCAGAAACATTTGTTTTCCTGCTTTCTTTCCATTACATTATTGTTTTAACAAAACTTAATTAGACTTCAACGCCATAAAGATTTTCCTTAGAAGTTTTCTGTTTTATCTTTACTAACATTAGCCTTTTTTGATAATTATATGGTTCATTACAAAAAGATAGGCTTTGTTTGATTGCTGCACACTCTTTTGGTGGTTTTGTTTTTTTGTTTTTATATTCAGTGCATTTTAAGGGAACTCCATTATTCTGGTATTCTCAGTCACCTAGTGAATTAGCATGCAGTTTCTTTTCCAAGGATTGCTGGTTTCTTCTGTAAATGCAGTCATTAGAATGTATTTCCTGCTGCTTAATTGGGTGGAAATTGTATTCCAGGTTATTTTACACTTTAAAGATTACACTTTAATGTAACTTATAACACTGATTTTCTGTTTTGTTTGTTTTGGGGGGATGAAATTGCTAGATATAAGTTGTTCTAACATGAGGAGAAAACTGTTGCAGAACTTTGAGACAGCTGGAAAATGAACTTGTGAAATTCCAGGGAAATCAAAAATATCATTGTCATACCAAAAGCTGAGTAAGAGAATTATCAAGGTCTAGGATATGGGATCAGACTGCCCAAAATACAAAAAGACCCATTTATTGATACTAACAAGATTAATTCAGAACTTTTGATACTGCATTGTATATAGATAATTAGTATTTGAAAGGGTGACCTGAAGCAATTAGAATGTTTCAGAAAATAGCAAAGAAAAATTCAATTGTTTTTCATAAAATATTTAAGGCTTATGTTTTATTTTATTCAAATTCTTTAAACCATACATGGTGTTTACATAAACATATCCAGTATAATATATAGTAGAAGCTAATTCTTAAATAATGAGATGACTGTATCTCAGTCACTTGGGAAAAATTCATTGGTTATAATGAACATGTCTGCGATATAAAGGAATCTGTAATCAATCTATGTCCCACTGAATTTTGCACTAGAGCAGATGGCATCTAGAATGAGTTCCAGTTTATTATACACTTATGCCGTAGAAACTGTAATAATTAATTATTACTATTACTATGTATTTTAAGTTAGATGAATATGAACTAAACTCATTAAAATAGTAGAGGTCTCACTTTGTTTTAATTGGCTCTTAGAATAGAAATTTCCTATAGTTTAATATATATTCAAATATATTGTTTTCTCTGCCCTTATCTACATGTGATTATTATCTGATTCTTTCTGATGGTTAAGTAGTATTGTGAGCATTGAGTTAATTAACTTACACTATTCAGTCATAATGAACTGAAATCAGCTGTCTGTATAGGAGAGACTCACATCTTCAGACTTTTCCAACTGCAATTGACAGTATGTTAACAGGTTTCTTCTCTTGACTAGCTACATTCTAGAGTAACAAGATAGAATTTCAAGTTAGTATATATCTATGTACATGTATGCATGTGTATATGTGCATGTATGTATACCTGTGTGTATTTTTGTGGGGTCTCTATATGATAAGTAGCTAATTTAAAATATTATTTCTATACTAGAGGCCCAGTGCATGAAATTCATGCACTAGGGGAGGGTGTCCCTCAGCCCAGCCTGCACCCTCTCCAATCTGGGACCCCTCAGGGAATGTCTGACTGCTGGTTTAAACACAATCCCACTGGCAGTTGGACATTCCTCTCACAATCCAGGACTGCTAGCTCTCAACTGATCACACTCTAACCACTCCCCTGTTAGCCTGATTGATGCCTAACTATTCCCCTGCCAGCCCGATTGCCCCAACTGCCCTCCCCTGCATGCCTGGTCCTCCCCCAACTGCCCTCTCCTGCTGGCCTGATCACCCACAACTACCCTCCCCTGCTGGCCATCTTGTGACGATCTTTGACCACGTGGGGACGGCCATCTTGTGCAAGGGCATGAGGGTCAATTTGCATATTAACTCTTTATTATATAAGATATTAACTAACCTTAAAACACAAGCATATTTTTAGAAATCTACAGAATATAATGAGCATGCCATCACAGAAAAAAGTGGCTTCCTTACTGGGACTGACATGTTATGCAGAACTAGTAGCAAAAAATTACTTATTTATTTTATAGCTTATTCTGACAGACAAATAAGCATTTTTACCAATGTGATTAGATAAATACAAAAAAAAGAAAGATTACCTATTCTTTTCCCAAAATTTTAGACATTTAGTGGTATTTTTTAAAAATATGTATTTATTTATATTTAGAGAGAGAGGAAAGGAGAGGGAGAGAGAAAAAGACAGAAATGTCTATGATCAGCTAACTCCTTCACGCTTCCTACTGGGGGATCAAGCTT
Source organism: Lasiurus cinereus (assembly GCA_011751065.1). Taxonomy (NCBI): domain Eukaryota; kingdom Metazoa; phylum Chordata; class Mammalia; order Chiroptera; family Vespertilionidae; genus Lasiurus; species Lasiurus cinereus. Next base: position 4,178,784 of record JAAGEH010000032.1, on the reverse strand, counting down.
GAAACCTAGGTATATGCCCTGACCTAGAATCAAACCAGCAACCTCTTGGTTCATGGGTCAATGCTCAACAACTGAACCACAATGGCTGGGCAAGATTTAGCTGTATTTGATGAAATTGAACATGATTGATTTTTTAAAATATAATACACCCACCTTTAACAGAATAGAGTAATATTGTTCAGTTTTCTTTATGATGTAAACCAGCAATTTTCAACCAGTGTCCTGCAAGAATTCTTAAAACATGCAATACCTGACAATTTACTCAGTGGCACTGACCTCTTTTCTTTCATATTGTCAAATAGGAAACAAATGGCAACAGCCAACACAATAGTTATATAATGTGAATGAATCAACATTATACCTGTTTTTTTGTCAGATCAGCAAGAAATGTATATTTTGGTGTGCCACAGAATCCTAGTAATTAGTTTATGAGTGCATGAGATGAAAAAGGTTGGAAATCTCTGATGTAAACTATGAAGACTAGAAGTTGCAGATTGTTGAGTGATGGGCCTGAAGAATAGGTACTCAATGAACACTTGTTGAATGGAGGAGCACACCTGCAGCCACCAGGCTTGCTCAGCCATTGCAGCATTGTCTGAAAGGTGTCAATCTAACATGCCTTAGACTTCATTATGCTCTTCTGTAAAGGAGGTTGTCTTTACTATGATTAATTTAATTAGTGCATCATATTACCCCATTATAGTTTTAGAATTGTTAGAGGTGAGAGGGATAAATAGGATAGTGGGAACTAGCTATAGTAATAAAATATATTAATAATGCTCTGTTAACTATGATTAAAGAAGGCACATTTTAACCGGCCTGGGAGTTGCAAATCCCAGGGTCTGGGAGTTAACCGAGAATGCGGTCCATCCTCCTTATTATCATGGAAAGATTAAAAACTTTATCGCCTAAACAATGGAGTACCTGAAGGCACCATCCCTTTGCAACATACCCCAGCCTGCAGTGCCTGTGATCTGTAACCATTATACCCATTTTTATTCTTTTTGCCTACTTCCCTTTGTAATCTTTGTCCTTCGACCCCATATTAGTAGCTGGTTTATGGTGGTGAAGGAAGGGTGCAGAGCAGATTTTCATTGATGACCAATTGCTCTCCCAAACTGCCAGCATTGTTGGAATAAATGCTCATATATGATTCAACCCTCTCTCTGCTTAATTGGCTCAAGTAGAGACAGGCAGCCTGGACCCAATGGTTGTCAGGTTTTGGAATCTGCATTAAATTGATCAGAGAGTGAAGTGAATCATTTTAGTTTGAACCATGAGGAAAAAAAAATGTTCTAAGTTGATTTAAAGTTTAACTTTTTTGTATTGATTTATATTTTTTAATAAGTTAAGCAGGATATTGGTTCCATAATGAGAACATTCTGCTAAGAAATAGCCACCAAACAATATTTAGAAATTAAAGACTGAATTGTTGAATTTATTTTATTATTGACAGTATTACAGATGTCTCCCACTGCCTTCTTCTTTTCCTTCTTCCACCCAGCCCCAACTGCAACTCAGGTTTTCACCATATTATTGCCTGTGTTCATGACTATGCATATATGTTCTTTGATTAATCTCTTGCTATCTCCCCCAATCCCCTCATCTCTGAAGCCTGTCAGTCTGTTCCATGAATCCATGACTCTGGACCTATTTTGTTCATTAGATTTCACATGTAAGTGAGATTATATATGTGTCTTTCTCTGATGACACATTTTTTATAAGTATTATAATGCCAAGTTCTTCCATGCTGTCCCAAAGAGTAAGAGATCCTTCTATTTTACAGCCACATAATATTCCATTGTATAAATGTACCACAGCTTTTTTCATCTACTGATGAGCAGTTGGTCTGTTTCCAGATCCTGGCTATGTATACTAATAAAAGGGCAATATGCTAATTAGATCAGATAGACCAGACATCTTCCATATATCCTTCTGGATAAAGCCATTGTGGCAGGGGCCAAGGCAGAGGCAGTTAGGGGCGATCAGGCAGGCAGGCAGTGGTTCTGGATTGCAATAGTGATGTCTGACTGCCGATTTAGGCCCAATCCCATGGGGGTCCCAGATTAGAGAAAGTGAAGGCTGGGCTGAGGGACACACCCCCTTGCACATATTTCACACTGAGCCTCTAGTTGTAAATAATGCTGCTGTAAACATAGAAGTGCATATATTCTTTCTGATTGGTATTTTGGGATTCTTAGGATATATTCCCAGAAATGGGATCATTGGGTCAAATGGCAGTTCCATTTTTTTTAATTTTTTTATGAAACTCCATACTATTTTCCACAGTATTTGCACCAGTCTGCATTCCCACCAACAGTGCATGAGGGTTTCCTTTTTTCCAAACCCTCCTCAGCACTTGCTATTTGTTGATTTATTAATAGTGGCCATTCTGATAAGTGTGAGGTGTATAATTATAGTTTTATTTTGCATGTAACTTTTAACCTCTGAAGGGAGCTTAGGAATTCTGCCTTTCTGCATCACCTTACTCCAGCCTTTTTGCTAACCCTGAAGAGAGTCCATGAACTTGATTGTACTTCATTACAGTGGGTGGAATTTTCCAAGGGATTGAGATTGACTCCTATCCATACAATCCAAATTTAGATGCAAACTCCACTTGATGGGGGATGTCACAAGTCAGCTTTGGTTGGAAGCTTGTACAGGCTTACTTAATATAGTGAAAGTCTGACCTCATGGCCCAGTCTAAATAATATTGGGTTATGGAGCGCAAATTCTAGATATAAGTAAGATGTTATTTCAATTTGGTGACTTCACAAGAATGCAGGATTAATGGCTCAAGCCAAGATTTCAATATTGTTGGGCCCCTTGGTCAAATATCATTCTAATTTCACTTTAAACTCACCATCATTCCCTATAATAAACTCAGGGAGATATTTAACTACTTGAAAAATAGAGCTGTAGGCACAAAATAATGTCTATTTTTATTCTCTACCTAATAATCATATCTAATACTCATGTAATACTTCAAGCACTATGATGTGTTTTACATGGCATACTTTATTTAATCTTCAGGAAAACCCTATAAACATTATTTTTCCTAATTTATAGATGAGGAAACTGAGGCTATTAGACTTACCTGCCAGTATTTTGCCATCTCAGTAAATGATATCACTGTGTATCCACTTACACAAGTCCAAAAACCTAGGGCTGTTCTTGAGTACTCACTTTTCCTTGCCCTGTTTTGAATTCATCACCAAGTCCTGGTGATGTTATCACCAATACAATTTTGTATTTTGGTTTCTTTGCTAGATCATATTGATCTTATGTCCACATTATTGGGATGAACTTCTTACCAGGTCTCCTCACTTCAGTGCTTGTTCCTCTCCAATCTATTCTACACAGCAGCAAAAGTGGTCTTAAAATGCAAATGGGATCATGTAAACACTTTGCTTAAAATACTCCTGTGACTTCTCATAACAATGAAATTAACTACATACTGTGTATCAGAGTCTACAGTTTCTGCATCTTTTGGCCCCTGTTTATGGCTTCACAAATACTTTGTCCCCATCTAGTCACACTAGTCATCTTTCAGTTCTTTGAATATACTAAGCATATCCCCACATTATGGTCTCAGCATAACATCTATTCTCTGAATTGAATGTTCTCCTCAATTACCCCATTGCGCATATACTCTATCAGGTCTGTCTTAAAAACTACCTCCCCATAAAGACCTGCTCTGGACAAACCTCCTAGAGTAAGTTCCCCTATTCTTATTCTTTTTTAAAAAAATATATTTTTTTAATTTTAATTTTTATTGACCTCATCCATAGGTGTATGTTTTTTGTCCAATCTTTCCCTGTATACCCTTCACCCTTTTGCTCCTGAGAATTATCAGTCCACTCCCTTTCTGTGTTCCTGATTCTATTATATTCACCAGTTTATTCTCTTGATCAAATTTTTAATTCACTTAAATTTTAGATTCACTTGTTGATAGATATGTATTTGCTGTTCATAATTTTTTGTCTTTTACCTTTTTCTTCTTCCTCTTCTAAAAGAGTACCTTTCAGCATTTCATATAATACTGGTTTGGAGTTGATGAACTCCTTTAGCTTTTTCTTCTCTGTGAAGCTCTTTATCTGCCCTTCAATTCTGAATGATAGCTGTGCTGGATAGAGTATTCTTGGTTGTAGGTTCTTGCTATTCATCACGTTGAATATTTTTGCCACTTCTGTCTGGCCTGCATTGTTTCTGTTGAGAAATCAGCTGACAGTCGTATGTGTCCCTTGTAGGTAATGAACTGTTTTTCTCTTGCTGCTTTTAACATTCTCTATTTGTCTTTTGCTCTTGGTATTTTAATTCTGATGTGTCTTGGTGTAGTCCTCTTTGGATTCCTTTTATATGGGGTTCTGTGTGCTTCTTGGACTTGTAAGTCTATTTCTTTTACCAGATGTGGGAAGTTTTTAGTCATTATTTCTTTAAATAGGATTTCAGTATCTTGCTCTCTCTCTTCCTCTGGCACCCCCACAATTCTGATGTTGGTACACTTGAACCTGTTCCAGAGGCTCCTTACATTATCTTAACATTTTTAGATTTTTTTATCTTCTTGCTTTTCCAGTTGAGTGTTTTCTGATTCTTTATATTTCAAATTTTTGACTTGATTCTTGCCTTCCTCTAGACTGCTGTTACGTCTCTGAGTAATATTTTTTATTTCAGTCATTGTATGTTTAAATGTCCTTTATCATCTCTAGTTGGATCTTTTTCATCTCCTCTTGGGACTCGCTAACTTTATCCACCTTTTCTAGGATATTTTTGAAAAACCTTATAAGCGTGGTTTTGAACTCTATATCCAGTCATTTCTTTTCCTCCATTTCTTTTGTTTGTGATCCCTTCTCTTGTCTCGACATTTTCAGTATGCAGGGAGAACTTCTGTGTTGGATTCAGCCTTATGATACCAGACTTGCAAATCCGCAAAAGCCTCTCTGTTGAGCTTGGGATGGGTGGAGTCTCAGGTCTTAAGGGACCTTGCCTTCCAGTCAGCCCGCCCGCCATAGCCCCTGAGTCACACGTGACTAGGTAATCACTGGAGCAGTCCCTGTGTGGGCACACTCTCTCTCGCAGTGCCTCTAGACTGCTGCCCCTTTGGCTCCCCTGTGCTCTGGGACCATATGAGTCTGGGTCCTCAGGGTTTCGCCTGAAACCGGGATTTAGTGGAGTCAGAAGTGGCACAATTGGGAGGGTCTGTCTCCCGCCCACTCGCGAAAGCCAGTGGCACAATCAGCAGTGCGCGCCACCAGACTTCCGATCTTTTGCCACTTCCCTAAATTTCCGTGCACTTCTCCCTTTTCACAGTCCAGACTCCCCCCGTATGATTTTCAGCTGGATCTGGGGTTTAGTGTCCTAGGATAAGGGGTTCAATGCCGTTGGGAGTCTCCATTTCCCTCCCGCCAGAGAAAGCCAGCCAGGTTCTCAGGCACCCGCTTACTGCATGCGCGCGTCTCTGTACCTCATCTTTTTGCCACTCCTCTGGGTTTCTGTGAGCCCCTCTCTTTCCTTCTAGCTGTAGAATTTCCACTCCAATTCCTGAATAAAGCATACTAGCATATGTATTTTCTCTGTAAGACAGACACATCACAGCTTTCCTGTGCTTAGACACATTAGTTTAAATATTCAAGGAAAACTTAAACAGCAAAATCACTAACAAAAAACCCACAGAAATGCAAAGAATATGGCAATAAATGAACTTCAGGACACGTTTGTAGTATGTGAGCTGAAGCAAGAAGGCATGCTTCTTGTTCACCTTGTTTGGCCTCAGTGAGAATGTGATTTTTGAGTGATTTGAATTTTCTTAGCCCTGTGTATTTTAGCATGTAGGTAAATTTTTAAATATGAAATTCATGAATAATGATAGTAGACTATCTGTGTGTGTCGGGGAGGGTGGGTAGGAGAGCTACTATCATCATCATTCTCAAAAATAAAGGAAATCGTGAAAAGTTAAAAAAGTAAAAGATAAAAAATTATGAACAACAAATACATATCTATCAACAAGTGAATCTAAAATTTAAGTGAATTAAAAATTTGATCAACAGAATAAAACTGGTGAATATACTAGAATCAGGAGCACAGAAAGGGAGTGGACTGATAATTCTCAGGGGGGAAGGGGGGAGGGGGATACAGGGAGTGACTGGACAAAAATCATACACCTATGGACTCATCAATTGGGGGAAAGGTAAGGGTAAAGGAAGGGGTGGGAGCGGGGTGGAGGGGAGTTATGGAGGGGAAAAAAAGAGAGACAAATGTAATAATCTGAATAATAAAGATTTAATTTTTAAAAATCTGAAAAGTTAAATAAATTTTTGTTCACTTAAAGCTCATTATATTTTTCTTATGTTTTTGCATTTGACCACGAACTCCATAAAAGTGTCATCCTGTAAGAATGAAGGAAGTATTGCCCTAGGTGAGGATAAGTAGCAATTTATTTGCTCACTAGACTTATTCACATGCTACAAAAACTTATTTCAGTAATGTTCATAATAAATAATGAAAACACACAGTGATTTTAAGAGATTAGCATATTCTGCCAAAACCGGTTTGGCGCAGGGAATAGGGCGTTGACCAGTGGACTGAAAGGTCCCAGATTCGATTCCAGTCAAGGGCATGTACCTTGGTTGTGGGCACATCCCCAGTAGGGGGTGTGCAGGAGGCAGTTGATTGATGTTTCTCTCTCATCAATGTTTCTAGCTCTCTATCCCTCTCCCTTCCTCTCTTTGGAAAATCAATAAAATATATATTTAAAAAAAAGAGATTAGCATATTCTGAAAGGATGAAACAATTTTGACCAGTATGCCCAAAATGCAGTATCTTCCTCCATCATAGATGGTCCTTGCCATGACATAAAAATGACTATATCATTGATTGTGTGAATGCACTAAACAGAGATCTTTTGTGCAATGTCATAACCATAGTGCAGGCTTTTATTTTTACATTTTTTCATATTACAAAAGAAATATATGTTTACTATAAAGGATTGTAAAACTATTGGTAAGAAAAAGTTGAAATAATATATCAGGTAATCAATCAATGCCCCTTTCTAGCATGCAGGGGTTGTCACTTAATTTTTCATTGCCTATTTCTGTAGTCATTTTCCTAAGCCTACACATGCTGGTTTTTTCTCTCTTTAACCTTATATCACTAAGTCTGTCTATGCTAGACTGCACTTTTATCATATTGTCTTCTCTTTTCCATGTCAGGGGCAAGAGACTTCCTCATCTTCAACTTTCCACTGTAGACCTCACTGTAGTTCTCTGTTCTGTTCTGACTGTCCACTTTCCAGAGTGGGGAGTTGGGACACTGACAGAGAGCAATCAGTCTGGACCAGCATTTTCAAATAGATCCTGAAAAAAAAATCAGTGTTACATTTAAGAGGTATACAGTTTTTCCTTAGAGCTTGCTCTGACAGTCAATGTTTTTTACCTTGTGCTTGTTTTTAGTTTACTTCATGATGATGGGTCTGAAGCCAAAGCTTGTTTACACACCTCTGAATAGCTGAAAAGATGACTAGCACTAGACAATTGAGATAAGTAATCTGTTCTCTAAAACTAGGGCTGGACACCAGCAAGCTACCAACAGATTTCAAGAAAAGTGAGTAAAATATTAATGCAATTCCTGATCTAGAGGATTGAACACTTTGTGATCTTGGAATATGAAATTCGTTTAGAGAAGGCATGTCATACTCAGATGAGTTAAGGTATTTTTCATATGTCCAACTAGATCTGCTCTAATGCATTTTGAGAAAGTATAAGGAAGACAAGACTGTAATTTTATATTCTATTAGGTTGTCTCTTCAGCCTCTACAGTGATAATTTTATAGAAGTCAATTATGGAGCTAAGATTAAGCTCGTGAGTGATTTGATATTAGCTTCAGGTAAGCCCTAGTTAGATATATCTAATAAGATGTATATGCATAGTTAAAGTTTGCTGGAGATATTGATTACACTTCAGGAATACATTTAAACTAATTAATAAGAATCTTATTAATTCAGTGGTCTGGCAGTTTACATCATTAAAAAAAATAAATGATGATTGGTTAGCAAACATCACATTTAAAAGGACACAATCTTACCTAAAAGCCCTTCTGTTACATTACATTTTATGGACATGCTGCCTTCATGAAATAGTGCACTAATAATGCCCTTAGTCATGATGTTTCACTCATACATAACATAGAGGACTGTTTATTCTTTTGATATTCACTAATCTGAACCCAAGTGACCAATGCATTTATGTTTCATCTACTTTTACTTGTGGCAATGATTATTCACCATCTTGCAAAATGTGGGTAAACTTTCTGTTGATATTATTATATGATGCTGCACAGCTTTGGTCTTTATAAAATACTAGTTGCTAGGTACACAAAATTTTTGCATGGCAGGGGGAGGGTGTCCCTCAGCCCAGCCTGCACCCTCTCCAATCTGGGACCCCTAAGGGGATAACCAGCAGCCAGACAGCCTTCTCACAATCCAGAACTGCTGGGTCTTAACCACTCACCTGCCTGCCTGATTGCCCCTAACTTCTGCTTGCCAGCCTGATTGTCCAAGTCTGCTGGCTTGATTGGCCCTAACCATCTCTGCCTCAACCCCACATCCAAGACCCAGGATTCCCTCCTCCAGCCAACCATAGGCACTCAGGACCCAGGCTTCTCTCCCTCAGGTCAGCCATAGGAGCCCAGGCCAGATGCAGCCACAGGGGATGGTAGGCAGGTGGCTTCACTTGGGCTGCAGCCGCAAGTGCTGGTGCCCAGGACTGCAGGGTGGGTGGCTTCTCTGTGTCCCGGGCCACAGCCAGCCACAAGTACTGGTGCCTGGGACTGCAGGGTGGGCAGCTTCTACATCTACCAGGCTGTAGCCAGCTGCAGATGCTGGTGCCTGGACCGCAGGTGGGTGGCTTCTCCATCTTCCTTGGGATGCAGTGAAGTGTGGGTGACTTCTCTGGCTATCTGCAGCCTGGGATCACAGGGCAGGTGGCTTCTTCTTCTCCCAGGATGCACCCAGCCTCAGGTGCTGGGGCCCGACTTCTCTGACCCCCACAGGCCCCAAATAGTCGGGGTGTGTGTGGGGGGCTGCCACTATATTTTCAGGTTAATTTACATACTCTGATTGGCTGGTAGTGTAGCAGAGTGACAGTAATTTGCATGTTTCTCTTTTATTAGTGTAGATTTGCATAACCATTATTTAATTTGATAAATTTAATAATCACATTGAGTAGTAGATTCAGATACTATTTGATTACTTTACATAATAAAAATTGAAGTTCAGAAGGAGTCAATGATCTGTTCAAGGTATCATAAGTAATAAGTTTTAAATCCACATCATGCTACTTTGTGTTAGTAGATTCACTCTGTATTACTAATCTATTCCATTTTTATTTTGTGCTTAAGGGACTAAAAAAAAAGAAAAAAATTAAATTCTGAAAAACCAGATAACAATTTTACCTGTATTATTATAATAAAGAAGAATAAAATCGATAATATCCATTACTTAAATGTTTTTTGCATAAAAATAATTGCAACTATGCTATAAAATGATAAATTCTGTCCATTTAAAATATAAAAGCATTCTATTAATTGTCAAGGTGATCTGCTAATAATGGAGTTTGGAGGGCCACTGCAAATTAAAGCTGAGCCAATCAGATTCAATTAAGCTGAGGTAGTGATAGAAAGTTCTGAATAACACAGACAAGATTTGCATAAAGTAGAAATGGTTGTGAGAAGAGCTAGAGAAACAGATACATTTTTTTCCTGGTTAAATTAGCAGTTTTCAATCCTTCTTCTGACATTTTAGTTATCTAAAGGAAATGCTGCTAGATTTTCAGCAAAAATTTTACAACCAATTTTATTTTAGTTTATTGTAATCACTCAAAGTACACCCATACACACATCTTATTGCATATCTGTTACAATCTCAAAACAATGACATATTTTTACCACTCCAGGTAGGTTAGTAAGCACAACTTAATATCTTAATATAATGCATGGATGCTCACGCTGCCCGTTTCAGCAGAGTCCCATTGATAGAGCTCTTATAATGCAATGCTGGAAGACCTACTTGCTGTTTTTCTGAAGAAGTAAATCATCCCTTTCCAGTCATGCTGTTTCCTAAAGAACCAGGTGATCTACTAATAATAGAGTTTGGTACATCCTGCTTACTCTGCCCTCTATGATCTTAATGCCCACCCAGGGCCATTGCTAATTAAAGCTGAGCCAATCAGATTTAAATAAGAGTCTGAATGATATGCAATCTAAATCAGTCTGGCACACTAGTTTGAAAAGCAGATTATGTAGAGCTGGGAAGCCATTTTCATTTTTCTACCATTGAGCACTGCAGCAGAGAAAACTGGAGAGCAGTGAGAAGTAGAAGAGGAAAGCAAAACTATATATCACTTTGACCCGACTTGTGAAAAGAGGGACTTCTCAACTTTGCAGTTTCTGTTGAGACTTTTCGCTCTGGTGTTCCCTTTGATTCAGTAAGATATTTCTGTATTACTTGGCTAAAGAATGCTTAAGCCTGCTTAAATGAACCTCCACTTGTTCCAATCAAATGGTTTCCAATTATGGCAACCATGACCTGATCCAAAAGCAGTAGCAATTCTGAGTCAAAGAAATTGCTTAACAGCCATGCTGCTTCAGACAGGGAGGGTTTCCATTGAATTCAATTCAGTCACCTCTCCCTAATGGGAGAAACCACACAGTTTACTCAGATTGATACTCTTTCAGCCAGCCTTGAAAGGCAACGCGTCTGTGTGTGTTACTCTTTCTTACTTGTAAAAGTACAGAATTTTCAACCTGGAAAAAAAGCCTTGGTGATCAAATTTAGAATCCTGGTTTGGTAAATTAGAAAACTGAGAAGCAGAGAGGTTAATTCCCTAAATCAGTGTTTGGGAAATTTCTGGCCCAGATTTCTTCACCTGGCCTCTCTCCAGGGGAGCAAGATATTGAGAGAGTGGTCTTTTAAGTTTTCTCCCCTTGTCAAAAATTAAAAAGCCCTACTTCCAATAAAACCTCCAGCTAACTTTTTGTATCTAGATGGAATCCTGTTCAGCTCCATAAAACAAAAAGCCAGAGATAACAGTGGCTTAAACAGACAGAATTGTACTGCATTTTATCTGACATAAAATCAGTTTGGGGGTGTACAATTCAAGGTGACTGTAGTGATTCTATAGTCATCAGGGACTCACTTCCTATTTCTATTTCTGCTTTTCCATTTTTAGTATCTGATGTCCAACTTCAAGGTCACATCAGTAGTCCAATATTGTGATGGAGCTCCAACCATCAAATATGAATTCTAGGAAGCAGGGTATAGGAAAGGAGTAGGGGCAAAGTGAAAAACCCTAGCTGACTCTTCTCTACCTATTAAATGGCCACTTTTATTGCTGATAAATGCATTATTTAGCTGGGCACTAGGCCACTTAAATAAAAGTGGAGGTTTCTTACAACAAAAGAAAGAGTAAATGGATTTAAGGACAACTCTAAATCTATGCCACACCATCCTAGAATTTTTGCCAGCCATTATTCCTTGAAGGATATCTTAGTAAGTATTTCAGAATATTGCCATAATTAGATGGCTTCCTAAATCTGAAATGATCAAATAAGTCCTTTCTGAGTTCTCTCCTTTTGCTGTAAGAGTTTTTCAGTGTTGTCTGAATTTCTGCCTCATTTTGGTATCCAGAAGACTGTTCAAAACATGTTCATTCTAAAAGCAATATCCTTGACCATGACTTTTCTTAAAATCTTCACCTAGGGCAAATGAAAAATGTGCCTAGTCCCACGCATGTGCAAGTGCATTTGAAAATACTCAATACTCAGTCCTAATCCTAAGAGAACATTTCTGGGACTCAGAAAAATCTTGTCATACTTTCATGACATAATACAGACTAATAATCAATTCCAAAGAATAATTTGTAGTTCTGTTCTTAACAAATTAGATTTAATGCATAGAATCCTTTGTGGAATAAATGCCCTCTTTGGCCTCATATTAGTGGTCCCTCTGGCAGCATGTGGAGACCCACTCAGTTCTTCCTAAGTGATGTTGTTTACCTGTACCTCGCAGGAAAACAAATTCAACTTTGATTATTACTTCAGTGTTTTTTGTGTTATTCTTTGGTTCCACCTTTTTCCATTTCATCAAGACATTCAAAACTGGTCTACAGGTCCTGCTTCTACTTTTTTCCTTTCTACTTATTTTCAATTCACTGATAATATGATTTCTCTTCTTCCAAACTAACTGGTGAAAACTGACAAAAAAATGCACTCCTAATTTATAAAGGCAGTGGTTTCCTTTTACTTTAAATTTTGTATGAACTCCCTTGTGGAATTTGACCATTTCTGTCTTGAAATTTCCCTCAATCCTGGTTTCTTCAAGATTATTTTTTTATTATTTCCCTTCTACCCATAATTTATACTTCTCAGTCGTTTTTATCCCTCTGGTTCCTTTACCTTTACTGATCCCTTAAACATTATTTTTCCTAAAGGCCTATATTAGTCAGTATTTGCAGTGTAACAGACCAACCCAAAGCTCAGTAGTATAGAACAACCATTTATTTATTTTACAATCATGTCTGCCAGTTGGCTAATGTTCAGATTTTCTAGACAAAGTTCACTGGGCTTACTTCCAAAGATAAGTTGGCTCCAGGTCTGCTCCATAGTCTCTCATCCTCTTTTGACTAATAATTAGCCTGGCTGGGGTATATTCTTTTCATGGTAATGGCAAAAATACAAGAGAGTCCAACATTGCATGCACATTTCAAACTTCTGCTAACATTAAATCTGATGACATCTCACCTCCCAGACAAATCACGTGGGATAAAGAACTCAAATCAAGAAATAAAGAACTAGAACTGTACATGCTTATCATGAAAGCATGACAAAGGACAGCTGCACAATATTACTACAGGTGTGTGAAGAATTGTTACCAATAATTTAATCTATTAAATACTTCTGCCTGCCTGAATAGCTCTGCATGATCTCATCTTAGCTATCTCTATAGTCTTAGTTTTTGACACTTTTCCTCTTCATGGAAAAATTTCAGACACAAAGCTGCATTTCATTATACTTCTTTTGCTCAGTCTAGACATTCTTCAGGCCTTAATATAAATGTCACTCTCCCAAGAATTCCAGATTAAGTCAGATTTCTTTGTTATAGCTACTTAAATTTTATTGCTAATATTTTTATTTTTCCCACTTACCATGCTTTTGATTGAATAATTTATCAGTTTATTTATTTGATATATTTCTCCCTATCTACAATTGCAGCTTTATCATGGTATGAATTTTTTTACTTATATCCCTAGTGCATCCTATTTATCCATTATACAATAGATCTACACTAATAAAAGAGAAACATGTAAATTAACCACCACTGCACTACACCCACCAGCCATCAGGAGCAAGTATGCAAATTAACCCAACAAAGATTGCAGCAGACATGGAGCTGGAGTGAGAAAGAGGCTTGAGTTGCCCCCAGTGATGGAGAAAGTCAAGCTTCCTGCCTGCCCTGGTGGGTCCTGGCCTCTGCTCAAGGCTACAAAGTTTCAATTATAGAAGATAAACAAATCCTAGATACCTGTTTCCAGCCCGCCCTGGCCTTCACTCAAGGGGGCACTAAAAAAAAAAAAAAGAAGAAAGAAAGAAAGAAAGAAAGACCTTTAACCAGGCTGGCCAGACTCCCATGAGGTGAGGGCTCCTGATGGGGGGCTTGGCCAGCTTGAAAACAGCCCTCAGCCCCTCACTCAGGCTGGCCATGCCCCCATGGGGTGAGGGTCCTTTCTGGGGGAGCATGGCCAGCCTGAAAACCACCACAGGCCCCTTGCCCGGGCTTACCTATGCCCCAAGGGAACCCCCACCTTGATCTGGGACACTCTTCAGGGCAAACCAGTCAGCCCCCTCCTGTGCACCAGGCCTCTATCTATACTAATAAAAGAGTAATATACTACTTAGACTGGGAGACCTTCCAGGAGACCTTTGAGACATTCTTCTGGACAAAGCCATGGTGGTGGGCTGAGGTAGATGCAGTTAGAGGCCAAGAGGGGAGGACAGTTGTGGGTGATCAGGCTAAATGGGACAGCAGTTGTGGGTGATCAGACCAATGAGGGGGGCATTGGGGGCGAGCCAATCAGCAGTGGGTCCAGTTGGCATCAAGCACGCCATCAGTGGGGGTCAGTTGGGGGTGATCAGGACAGCAGGGGGAGGGGCAGTTTGGAGTGAGCAGGCTAGCGGGGGGCAGTTGGTGGTGAGCAGGCTAGTGGGGAGGGGAGGTGTGGGCAAGCAGGCCAGCAGGGGGAGCAGTTGGAGGTGAGCACACTGGCATGGGGTACAGTTGGGGGTGAGCAGGCTGACAGGCAGAATGGTTAGAGGCAATCAGGCAGGCAGGTAAGCTAGTGAGCACTTAGCCAGCAGACCGGGATTGCAGGAGGGATGTTCAACTGGTTTAGGTTCAATCCCTGTAAACCAGCAGTAGGACATCCTTTGAGAGGTCCCAGATTAAAGAGGGTGCAGGCCAGGCTGAGGGACAGCCCCCCTCCCAGGCCTCTAGTTTTAAATAAATGATAGAGTTAATAGATCTTTGTGGTCTTCCTAGGCAATTTCGTCTTTTTTTATGACTTACATTTTACTAAAACTGAATTTAGACTTCCAAATTTTTTCTGGCTTCCAAACATATCACTATACCATGTGATAGGTGTGATATATGAGACCTGAATTCGTGCAGGGGTGGGATCCGGCCAGCCTGGCTAATGGGAGGAGACATGGCTGGTTGGTTGGACTGCCTGTTGGTCAAACTCCTGGTTGAGAGGACAATTTTCATATTAGTCTTTTATTATATAGGATATATACTGAGTGGCCATATTATTATGTGTTCAGAGATCATAATAATCTGGCCACTCAATATATATATCTATATTCTATTGGCTCTATTTCTTTAGAGAACTCTAATCCACCATCTAAAGTCCTGGAAATTTTCCCCAGCTTCATACTTTCCTGAACCTTCACAAATAATTTATCTCTAAGCTCAGATGTTTTTCAGTTCTAAAATGTCTTTTAAGTTTGCATCCTGATTTATTTTTTCTATCATGAGTAATATTGGCACCACAAAGTGTAGAAAAATATTGTTGGGAAGGACAGGAAATCCAAGAGGGGGTAGAACAATCTGAAAAAACACCTGGCAATTCTAAACATGTTCCAAGTTTCTTGGCCAAGATGAGTCACATCCTGGAGAGTAAAGAACATACTAGTACATAAACGACTCCTCCAAGTGGAATTGTTTAGGAATTGCTTTTAAAAAGCATATGAGATAAAGCAGAAAAGGGAAAATCAGAGATGGGGGCAGGGCTTTGTAGGTGATAGAAGTTCTCTGTTAACACTGTGATTTTGTAGGGACTTAAGCTACAATGTCCCACTCTCTGCTTTAGGGCAGAGACAATCACATGAGAATGTCAGGATCACAACTGGTGAGCTTCTAGAGATAAATATTTCCTCTCTTTGTCAGAGATAATGATAAAAAAGGAAAGTAAAAGATATTTTTTAGTATTTACTACAATGGTATGAAATACTAGAATATTTGCATTTGGACATTTAATTGTTGATATTTTTGTTTGTGAGAGAGAGGAACTCTCCTCCAATTTGACAAAGTGTAGTCCACCATCACTATCATGACACACTCATAATGTTTGCTTACATTAGATCTGGATAAAATTTATGAGCCTATATGTTTACGAACATTTATCTTTATTTAAACAATAGCTGTCCTCCTGATGTCAAAATACATTAAAACTAGAGTTTTTATATGAAAAACATTAGCCTTGCAAATATAGAAGTTTTGGATCTTAGTGTACTTATATCTATATAGTCTATGTGAGTGTGTCTATGTGTAGGTGTAGATATATACTTAGTACTCTTTTATCTTTCTGGCATCTCATTGTTTAATCTAAATTATAATGCTTGCCTGGACTAGAAATGTAAATAAACCTTTGCTTGTCAAGTCACATCAGGACAAATAGAAGCAATGAGTAATAGTGGACATAGTTAGAAGGGAACAAAGAAAGGAAACACTTGTAAATATGATAAGAACAAGTGAAAGTTTTTTTAAAAGTTGGAAATGTTTCTTTTTAAACAGATTTTATATTTTAGAGCATTTTTAGGTTTACAGAAAAAAAATCAGCATGAAATACAGAGTTCCCTGCCCAGCTTCTCCTATTATTAACATCTTGCATTTCTTATAAATGATGAACCAATATTGACACATTATTATTAACTGAAGTCTTTAGTTTACATTGAGGTTCAGTTCACTTTTTGTGTTAGGTTTTGAGAAATGTGTCCACCATCAGCAGCATGATACAGAATAGATTCACTGCCCTACAAACCCACTGTGCTCCACTTATGCATGCATCTCTCCTTCCCACTGCCCTCAGCAACCACTGATCTTTTCACTGTCTTTATTATTTTGTGTCTCCCAGGATATCATATAACTGTAATCCTATACTATTGTGGTCTTTTCAAATTGGCTTCTTTCATTTAGCAACATGCATTTAAGGTAGCTTCATGAATTTGAGTGGCTGGGTAGCTAATTTCTTTTTATTGCTGAACAAAATTATTAATGTACCAGTTTATCCATTCACCTACTGAAAAACTAGGTTGCTTCCAGTTTTTGCAATTGTGAATAAAGCCACTATAAACATTTGTGTGCTGGTTTTTATGTAGGTGTATAAGACGGAGGGTAGAAAGAGAAATGAGGAAAAAGTAAGTAAATCTAGACACACACACCTTAAGACCTTACACAAAAATTAATTCAAAGCGTAGACCTAAATGTAAAACACAAAACTAAGAAAACTTTTAGAATATAACATTGAAGAAAATCTAAATCCCTTGGATTTGGCAACAATTTTTAGATACAATAACAAAATATTACCCATGAAAAAAGTGATTAAGTTGAACTTCATTAAATGTAAACACTTAGACTGATTGTTCAGGACAGGTCTTGGTCATTTGGTAAAAAAATGAAACCTGGCTTTCCCTGTAGTTTGACTCAAACCATATAAACAAATAAGGGATTTTTCAGGACGCTGAGGGTTCAGTCTGGAGTTCTTCCTGGTATACATAGTAGGAGCAGAACCCCTGCCAACAAATGGCCACTAGGCATTAATTGTTTATAAAACTTGGGCCTTCATTGACCATGGGAGTTCATCTCAGACTAATTTCTTCTCAGAGTTTACATCGAATTAATCTTTCTTTTGGGGCCACACAGGTATTAAAGTAAATCAGCCATGCACTTGAGAACATATAATTAAAGAAGTCATATGTTCAACAGAAGAAACGAGGCCTCATAAATAAGATTACTGGTCAAGAGCTCAATTAGATCAGTTACCCAAACATGGCCCATAGTAAAGTTCAATTGTGAATTTTGTTTTTATGTTCATGTTATAGGATATAATTGAGTCAGCTTATTTGGGGGTCCAATTAAGGTAGCACTTTACAGCACTGAAGGCTGACAAACTACTTTTACAAGTAGTATTACCATCATCAGTAAAATACAAAATATACTACATCAGGCATCATCTAGAAGAGATTTTGTTTCTCAGAGTAATGTGTGCAGAGACAGAAGGTCAGGGTTCCCTGGTTAATAAAATGTCTCCATGCAATTTAGAGCACAATGTGCTCCAACTACCTGTTTTAAGACATTACCTTCAAATTGGGGTACTGATGAATTAAATCCTATTTTTCTGGTAAATTTGCTTAGCAACCACATAGTTATCCAAATAATAGCTCCCATTTTCCTTAACATTTTGTGCTGAAATATATTAATCTTTTAATGAAGTCCATTAGAGAGACATTTAATGATGAGGTAAATAAAGCACTACCTACTAAAATGACACAAAGTATCCTATTAAATATGTTTAATTCATATTATTTCCTTTTCACACTGAGGGTATTTGCACACTTTTACTACCAATTTTAAATAACATAGGTTAATACTATTTAAGGAGAATTCTCCTGAAAATATATTATATTCCCTTTAATCAGGTTATTTACTTACATCATAGTATAATATATTTTTACCTTTTTAGTATTAAAGTCTCAGAAATGTCTTATGTTTTAAACTCTAACCTATTAAGCACATTTTTCCCACTGAATTATTATTTTAGTGGTAGATTTCTCATTCTGAGATTCATTTCAGGTTAGTCTCCTAGAGAAATAACATAATATGGATTTGTATAAGAAAAATAAAAAATTGCTTGCCATCTCTTAATTTTAGTAAAATTACTTCACTGGATAAACAGACAGAAATGGTGGAAAGGAGATAATTGAAACAAGCAACATATCATGTTTCATGCAAATTTTATAGGGAAGTACAATAAAATCTGATGTTACTTAAGGCTGACAGTGGAGGCCTGGTTCTTATGTCAATTAGCACATTAAAACTTGGCTGATGTCTTTTTGTGGGTGAATGTTGCCAGCTACTATCTCACAGTGCTTATCCAGAAGGCCCTTTCAACTTTTGATTTGCATAAAGCTATTGACCTGAAAGTGTGCTCTCATTGTTCTATACCACTGTAGTGAAAAGATGTTATGGGTTATGCTATCATCCTGCCAGAAGATCTTTATGCACTGATATTGTTGTTGTTTTTTCATCTTCTGCCTAGACATGCATTCTGATTAATTGCCTAATAAAATTTAATCTAATTGAAGCTTAGTTTCTCTTATGAGATTTCGACATTTAAAATTATAGATATAATTGCAATTACAATAACTTCTATAGCAGAAAATTGTGTGATTTGCATTGATCGTACCATCATTCCTTGATAGAAATTGGGCATATCAACTAGGAAATCTGAAAACAGCAGTCTATTCTATCCTCTCTGCTATTATAAATACCTCCTTAAGAAAACTATCCATAGAATATGTCACTTCAAGATAACATTTCCAGATGCAAGAGGGGGTGGGTGGAGTGGAGAAATGGGGGGAAAAGGCGAAGGATTTAAGATGTACAAAATGGTTGTTACAGAATAGTAACATAGTAAAGTACAGAACACGGAATATAGTGAATAATTCATAATAACAAAAGCATAATATGCTAATTAGACCAGATGTCCTTCTAGATGACCTTCTATACAAAGTCTTGGCAGTGGGAACTGAGGCAGAGGCCCCCGGCCACTGCTGTGGGTAGGGGCTGAGCCCCTTGCACAATGTTGTGCATCAGGCCTCTAGTCCTATCTGATAAAAGCCTAATATGCTAAGTATCTGGTTGTCTAGTTGGCTATTCAACCAATCAAAGCATAATATGCTAATGCTAAGACCGCTCAACTGCTAACTATGATGTTTATGAGTGTCAGGAGCAGACGCTCTGACTGGAAGGTTAGCTAGCTGCTGGAGTCTGGCAAATCGGGATTGAGTGAAATGGGCAGGACACACCCTGGAGCCCTTCCGTGGTCTATCCCTGGCTGGCAACCTCCAGCATCCCTCCCCAGCCCTGATCCTGCAGAGGTGAGGACCTTTGGCCTGGCCTGTGCCCTCTCACAATCTGAGACCCCTTGGGGGATGCTGGAGAGCCAGTTTTGGCCTGATCTCACCGGCCAGGCTAAGGGACCTCACTGGTACACGAATTTGTGAACTGAGCCTCTAGTATTCTAATAAATATGTATGGCATCTGATGAGTACAAGATTTATCAGAATAATCACTTAGTTAGATAATGTCTAATCATTGAGGTGTATACCTGAAGCTAATATAATATTGGATGTCTACTGGAATTGAATATGATACTGTACATAGAAAACCTTAAACACTCCATCAAAAAATTATTAAACTTAATAAATGAATTCAGCAATGTAGCAGGATACAAAATTAACACCAAGAAATCTTTGGCACTTCTATATACCAACAATGAACTTACAGAAAGAGAGACTAAAACAGCAATCCCATTTACCATTGCACCAAAAAAATTAAAATACCTAGGAATAAACTTAACTAAGGAGGTAAAAGACCTATACGCAGAAAACTACACAACTCTAAAAAAAGAGATAGAGGAAGACATAAACAGATGGAAGAACATACCATGTTCATGGATTGGGAGAATCAATATCATCAAAATGTCCATTCTACCAAAAGCAATTTATAAATTCAATGCAATCCCCATGAAAATACAAAAGGCATACTTCACAGACCTAGAACAAACTTTCCAAAAATTCATTTGGAATAAAAAAAGACCCCGAATAGCTGCAGTAATCCTTAGAAAGAAGAACAAAATAGGTGGGATCTCAATGACAGATTTCAAGCTGTATTACAAAGCCACTGTTCTCAAAACTGCCTGGTACTGGTGTAAGAACAGACACATAGATCAATGGAATAGGATAGAGAACCCAGAAATCAACCCAAACCACTATGCTCAATTAATATTTGACAAAGGAGGCATGAACATACAATGGAGTCAAGACAGTCTCTTCAACAAATGGTGTTGGGAAAATTGGACAGAAACATGCAAAAAAATGAAACTAGACCACCAACTTACACCAAACACAAAAATAAACTCAAATGGATAAAGGACTTAAACATAAGATGGGAAACCTTAAAAATACTAGAGGAATCCACAGGCAGCAAAATCTCCGACATATGCAGAAGGAACTTCTTCACTGACACAGCTGCTTGGACAATAGAAACTAAAGAAAAAATAAACAAATGGGATTACTTCAAAATAAAAAGCTTTTGCACAGCAAAGGAAACCATCAACAAAACAACAAGAAAGCCCACTGCATGGGAGAACATATTTGCCAATGATCTCAATGATAAGGGTTTAATCTCCAACATTTACAGGGAACTCATACAATTTCACAAAAAGAAGATAAACAACCCAATCAAAAAATGGGCAACTGATCTAAATAGACACTTCTCGAAAGAAGACAGAAGGAAGGCCAAAAGACACATGAAAACCTGCTCAAAGTCACTAATCATCAGAGAGATGCAAATCAAAACAACAATGTGGTACCATCTCACACCTGTCAGAATGGCTATCATCAAAAATAACATTTTTAAAAGGATAGCATTATCCAATAGAATCATCTCCCATAGATGCCAGAAAAGAGGTCAGTTTTCAGTAGAAATAAACATGTATTTACTTGCCAATATCTATCAGACCTTATAAAATTGTAACTATTTGTTATAGTTGTGTGTGATCCTTCATTTATGAAATTGGAATTATTTGCTATTAGTAGGAACTGATCTTCTGGTTATCTTTAAAATAATCTATTGTGTAGTAGTAACAATAACAATAATAGCTAATGTTTATTTAACACTATGTGTTGGGTAACATTTTGATTGCTTGTATTAATGTGACTAAAATTTTTGACACTGTCTTAATGTTATTCTTTGTGATTAGTGAGACATAGTAGAAATAGCTAAGCTAAAGCACACATTTATAAAATATGAAAAAATTACGTATAACTCAATATAAATTCTATCTTATAAGATTCCTATCCATGACATTGAATTCATTAGAATTATAGTTTCATTTTGCTATCATCAAGCTTAAATACATGGATTCATAGACACATCATAAGACATATATGCAAACTAGGATTTCACTATCTTAGTGTGCCACTTTTGAGATAGTTTTAATATCTGAAGCAAACCAAGTGTATCTATTACTTATATGCATCTAGCTATATAATAAATGATTTGAAACTCAACGGCAAATGATTAATTACATATACAAATCAGAAATCTACTTAAGTTAGTACAATTATGAGAGTTTTTCAATTCACTTGCCTTGCATCCCAGCACTTTATTAAATTTTATGGGCTTATATGCCCTAGAAGACTACATTCAATACTTGTAATCAACTTTTAGGATAATGCCCACTTAGTAAGGCTCACATATTTCACACTCTAACCACAAAGTTGAACGCAGAGCAATTACTTCTTCATTTCACCTAGGAATAATACTAACTAAAATGAGAAAATGTTTACACGAAAGTAGGTTTGAAGCCAAATAGACATCAATTTTCTGGGTATTATGTTAAGTTCATATTCACATACTTTTTTTTTTTTAGGAAAATCTTTTTTTTTATTAATTTTTTATACGTATATCCCCATTGCCCCCCCACCCTCCCAGGCATACCCCAACCCCCCAGTGTCTATGTTCATTGGTTATGATTATATGCATAGATACAAGTCCTTTGATTGATCTCTTATCTACCTCATCTAACTTTAATCTTCCTGCTGTAATTTCACAGTCTGTTTGAAGCTTTACTGTCTCTGTATCTATCCTTTTGTTCATCAGTTTATAATGTTCCTTATTATCCCCCAATGAGTGCGATCATCACATACATGTTTAATACAAATAAGTATATTAGGGATTTTTTATAGCAAGCAATATACAACTAAAATTGAACAAAAAAAAATCAAATGTTGGGAAATTGTTACAGCACAATTGATTTTAAATATAAACTAGAGGCCCAGTGCAAGAAATTTGTGCATGAAGGGGGGTGGGGAGGTGTGTCCTTCAGCCCAGCCTGCTTTCTCTCCAATCTGGAACGCAGGTAGGATCAGGCCTAAATGGGCAGTCAGACCTCCCTCTCATAATCCAGGACTGCTGGCCCCCAGCTGCTCACCTTCCTGCCTTCCTGATTGCTCTTAACCACTTCTGCCTGCCAGCCTGATTACCCCCTAACCACTCCCCTGCCAGCCTGATTGATGCCTAACTGCTCCCCTGCCAGCCTGTTTGCCCCTAACTGCCCTACCCTGTGGGCCTGATCATCACCAACTGCCCTTCCCTGCAGGCCCTGTCACCCCCAACTTCTCTCCTCTGCAGACCTGGTCACCCTTAACTGCCCACCCCTAAAGGCTTGATCAACCCCAGCTGCCTTCCCTTGCAGGCCTGGTCCCTGCCAACTGCCCTCCCCTGCTGGCCATCTTGTGTCCACATGGGGGCAGGATCTTGTGACCACCTGGGGGCAGTCATCTTGTGTGTTGGAGTGATAGTCAATCTGAATATTACTCTTTTATTAGAAAGGATAGAGACCTGCTGCACGGGTGGGGGCCAGCTGGTTTGCCCTGAAGAGGGATCCCTTGGGGCATGGAGTGGCTTGGGTTAGGGGCCTGTGGTGGTTTGCAGGCCAGCTACACCCCTCAGCAACTCAAGTGGAGGCCCTGGTATCTGGGAATTATTTATCTTCTACAATTGAAACTTTGTAGTGTGGAGCGGAGCTAAGTCTTCTGCTCTCACAGCCATTGAAACTTTGTAGACTTAACCTCCGGGACCAGGCATTGCAGAAAGCTTGGCTTCTTCCCTCACCAGGGGCAACCCAAGCCTCTCTCCTGTGCTCTCTGTGGCTGTAGCCATCTTGGTTGGGTTGATTTGCATACTCACTCTGATTGGCTGGTGGAGCGTGGCTGGTGGGCATGGCTTGTGAGTGTAGCAGAGGTACAGTCAATTTGCATATTACTCTTTTATTAGATAGGATTGTCATTGTGATAAGTTCCAATATCAGTCCCCCTTCACTGCCTCCACTATCTTCAAACTTGGACCAAGTTATCTTTAGATTATTGCAGAGAGAGACTCACTGGTAAAATCAATATTATATAAACAGCTACCCTCGCTGGTTTGACTCAGTGAAAGGTCTGGGTTCAATTCCTGGTCAGGGCACTTACTGAGGGTTATGGGCTTGGTCCCCAGAAGGAGATGTACAAGAGGCATCCAATTAATGATTCTCTCTCATCATTGATATTTCTATCTCTTCCTCTCCTTTCCTTTCTGAAATCAATAAAAATATATTCAAATTTTTAAAAAGAACTAATATGTGAGAGAATTTATATAGTTTATCATCTTTAGTGAAATTTCAGATTCCTCAAAAGTTCTTGCTTCAGGACTGACTTCAATATTCCCATTTAATCTTTTTTGTTTTGCTTTAAATTTTTTTTTATTGTTTAAAGTATTACAAATAGTAGTACATATGTCTCCTTTTTTTCCTTCCCATTGACCTCCCCCTTATCTTCCCTACCCCCCAGTACATGCCCTCACCTGCCCACCCCCCCCCCAGTGTCTTGTATCCATTGATGATGCTTATATACATGCATAACAAGTCCTTCAGTTGATCTCTTACAGCCCCTCTCTTTCCTGTTGTAGTATGACAGTCTATTCAATGCTTCTTTGCCGCTATATCTGTTCCCCCATCCCCCTGATTCTTTTCTTTAAAAACATCTTGTCTCTGCAGACTTGAAATAAACCTATAAGAACAAAAAATGTTTGAGTCCCAATTTCAATGTCCAACAGTTCTGAGTCTAAGTTTAATATTTCATCACTTTTGAGCAATTAATCATAATTATTTTTTTAAATTTTACATCTTTTCTTATTTTTTCTTTTTCTTAAATAGGGACACAAATAAGTAAAAAAGTGACCCAAAGTAAATAATAGTGAAAGGAGGATGAAAAAATGCTTTCTTAATTTGGAAACAATTATATTTGAACTAGAGGCCCAGTGCACAAAATTCATGCATGGGGGGCAGTCCTCTCATTCCAGCCTGTACCCTCTCCAATCCAGGACCCCTTGGATCAGGCCTAAACCGGCAGTCGGACATTCCTTTCACAGTCCTGGACCTCTGGCTCCTAATCGCTCATGTGCCTGCTTGCCTGGTTGTCCCTAACAGCCTTTCCCCCACCCTCTCGCCAGCCTGATCACCCCTCACTGCCTCTGCATGCTGGCCTGATCAGCCCTTAACTGCCCCACCTCTGCCAGCATGGTCGCCCCAACTTCTTTGCTGGCCTGGTTGTTCTTAACTGCCCCACTTGCTGTCTTGGTCACCCCTTACTGCTCCCCCTGCCAGCCTAATTGCCCCAAACTGCCCCCCCCGCCAGCCTGGTTGCCCCCAACTGCACCCCCACCAACCTGATCACCCCTTACTGCCCCCCCCGGCCACCTCTTACAGTCCCCCCTGCTGGCCTGGTCACCCACAACTATCCCCTTCTGTTAACCTAGTAGTCCCTAACTTCCCCCCACTGCTGGCCTGCTTGACCCCAACTGCCCCTTTCGCTGGCCCGGTCACCCCATGCAACCCACTGTTCAGTAGTTTGGTCATCCCTCACTAACTCCCCTGCTGGCCTGGTCATAGGCAGCCATTTTATGAGGACATGAGGGTTAATTTTCATATTACCTCTTTATTATATAGGATTATTCTTATTATATTGGGTTCCTCTCAATCTTTATGGCAAAAGAAATATCATCCATCTAATACTAAAATATAAAGAATGTTGCTCAAGCACACAAAGGTATGAATGTACTTCAATCCCATTCTTACATACTAGGGATCAGAAAAATCCATTGAAGTAAATTAAGTAGCAGGATGTCATATAAAATTTTAGCTTAAAGATTACTTTGGCATTGGGATCAATATGATTTTTGATCCAATACTTACTTCAAGCTTTTATGTTACTATTTAAAAAGCAATAAAAATAGGAGATGTCTAATTTACTGTCAGACATTTAATAGCTTTCCTTAGTGGACATTCTGGATTAGAAAACTTGTATTTTAATTTAACCTATGTTTAGACTTTCTACTACTTGTCAAAATTTCAATAAAGCTTTTTGTTTTGAGGAATACTATACCATCTTTGAGACTATAATTATGGACTTGCCTATACATAGTTACATTACTGCAATATTTCAGAAGTAAATGAAAGAATTAAAATGGTTCAATAATTAAGATAGTTTTGTAGAGAATCCCACCATACCATGTGATAGATATGAGAGGTAAACATTTAGTGGAACAAGATACTACTTTTCATTCACTATACATAGTACCTTCCCCATCAATAAAATTCATTCAATTATATAAATATTTACTGAGCCTGTATGATATGTCAAGGCAGTTCCCAACTCTACAACTACAAAGAACTTTATTTTTTTTACAATGAATTTTAAGTATCTTATTTCTAAAGACCTGTTCTCATTTGAGAGCCCTTTGTAGTAGTAGCTTTTCTTTAGCTATTAGTCTCGAAATGTGTTTTTTAATCATGTGAAGATGTTCATTACTTATAAAATATTTCAATATTTGTCATATATAGAAATGGCTTTCCACTTTCAAAAGTCAGAAAGAACTCTACTATTTTAAAGAAATTGCTTGTTTTGCTTCTCATATTTTATACAAACAGTACAATATGATTAAAAAGAATGCTTACAATACTTACCTGAAAATCCTCCAGAAACTTTTTCAACTTTATTTTTGCTTTAATGGCACTCTAAAGACTCCTTAGGAAATCCCTATAAGGGAAGTAAAGGGTGTAGCAAGAAAGCTCATTTACAAATGAAGAACTGGTTTCTTAACCTAGACTCAGGTTCAAATGAAAAGTCAGGACACACAGAGGCTGCTGAGTCAGAACCTATTGATAAGCTCTTTAAAAGTAATAATGATTTCTTTTCCAGCATGTTTTTCAGATTATTGACTGATCCCAAGGTCATGTAATAATTTTTACAATTTCTCTTTAGTATTGTGCCAACAGCAATTGCTACTTGTCACCAGCATTGAGAAGGAATAGAGAGGTTAGAGAGAAGGCCTATAGATGTTTTGAGTGGCCTTCAAAAATACTAATGATGTAAGTGTGTGTGTGTGGGAGGGGGAGATTAACTAATCAACGTTCTAACAAGATGTTAAAGAATTTATAATAAATCATATTAAACAGCTATAAGAATAAATTTAGAGAGCTGTTTGATTTATTTTTATCCAAGACCATTTGGAATAATTTTTTAAAGTCATCATTAACATTTGTTGCTTTCTGCATTTCTCTTTCAATCACCCAACATAAAATGATACAATGTTTTATTATTAATATTAAATACTACCTTTAGGGACAACTCTTTAAATCAATAGCCTCTGTATCTACACTCCCCTGGAAATTTAATTCATTTGTTTCAGTGCATTCAAATTCCTGGCTGCAAATCTATTAAGATTAGAGTAAGGAGCATATTTAGATCTGGGGATCACAACAGAAATTTTATGTCAAAAACTAACACTAGTGTGTGGGATTACAGATTCAGGGAAGCTTTTAATATGAAAGCATCTCAGTAACTCAGTTATCTTCCTTGGTTGCTCATGTTTATTTTGTTCAAATTCATACTAAGTTTTAGGAATATGATTCAGAAATATATGGTGCTTGTGCAAAAGAAAGGGCGCTGGGTGATTTCAGTGGCTTAACAAAAAGAGCTGTACAGAGAAGCTTGTGTTGCCATGATCTTTGGAGCCTCACTTTCTGGGCTCACCAGTGTCACCTCCTTTTGACCTCTCTAATCCAATATGTACCTGCATTTTATTTATTTTTTAAAGTTATATTATATAGTCTATTTTTTATTTTATTTTTCAATTACAGTTTACATTCAATATTTGTTTCAGGTGTATAGCATAGTGGTTAGACAATAAACTTCATGGATCTGCATTTAATTTTATTTTTTTTAATATATTTTATTGATTTTTTTACAGAGAGGAAGGGAGAGGGATAGAGAGTTAGAAACATCGATGAGAGAGAAACATCGACCAGATGCCTCCTGCACACCCCCTTACTGGGGGTGTGCCAGCAACCAAGGTAACATGCCCTTGATTGGAATCGAACCTGGGACCTTTCAGTCCACAGGCTGACACTCTATCCACTGAGCCAAACTGGTTTCGGCATGGACCTGCATTTTAAAAGAGATCTCTTGAATGATGTCTAATTTCCAAAGCATACCAAGGTGGCTTTTGCTTGGATCTCCCCAGCATCTTGACCACATACATTCTAAACTTTGGTTCTACAGATATGTATAGTCTCCTGCAAATGAGAGACCCGCAGAGGCTATCCGTTTCCTATGTCCCAAGTCTTCTAAAACTATGTTTTTAGTATCTCTACAGCCCGTACTATCAGTTTTGTAATCTGATCTGCAACTTTACCACCTGCATTTGGAAAATCAGAGGAAAACTCAAAAATATGTACTGTACAGAGTTATTATTTTGTCTTCACCTAGAAGAATTCGGGAGTTTTTCCTGAAAGTCAACTATATAATGTCATATGGGTAAAAGGTAAAAAAAAAATCTAGCCAAACAGGAATACGACTTTTCATTTATGTACATAGTACTTTCACTTGCCTCATGTGTAAAATTCATTCAATTGGACAAATACTTATTGAACCCCTACTATGTGGCAAATACAATTCTAAATACTAGATATTATCAGTGAACAAAAAAACCTATTTACCCTCATCAACTTATAGTTACCCCATAAGGTTGTAGGAATTGAAACATCCTATCTAATAAAAGAGTAATATGCAAATTGACCATGCCTCTACTACAACAACAAGCCATGCCCACCAGCCACATCCACCAGCCAATCAGAGCAAGTATGCAAATTAACCCAACCAAGATGGCTACAGCTACAGAGAGAGCAGGAGAGAGGTTTGGGTTGCCCCTGGTGATGGAGGGCGCACCTTAAGCCTCTGCTTAAAGCAACAAAGTTTTAATGGCTGTGGGAGCAGAAGACTTGGCTCTGCTCCAGGCTAAGTTTCAACTGTAGAAAATAAATAAATCCAAGATACCAGGGCCTCCACTTGGGTCGCCAGAAGGCGTGGCTGGCCTGCAAACCACCATAAGTCCCTCCCCCAGGCCACCTGATTCCTCAAGAGAACCTCCAACCTGATCCAGGACAACTTTTAGGGCAAATCAGTTGGCCCCCACCCATGCACCAGGCCTCTATCCTATCTAATAAAAGAGTAATATGCAGATTGATGATCACTCCAACACACAAGATGACTGCCCCAGGTGGTCACAAGATCCTGCCCCCATGTGGACACAAGATGGCCACCACAAGATGGCAGGCAGGGGAGGGCAGTTGGCAGGGACCAGGCCTGCAAGGGAGGGCAGTTGTGGGTGATCAGGCCAGCAGGGGAGGGAAGTTAGGGATGACCAGAACTGCAAGGGAGGGAAGTTAGGGGTGACCAGGCCCACAGGGGAGGGCATTTAGGGACAAACAGGCTCTGAGAGGAGCAGTTAGGCATCAATCAGGCTGGCAGGGGAGTGGTTAGGAGGTGATCAGTGTGGCAGGCAGAAGCAATTAGGGGCAATCAGGAAGGCAGGGAGGTGAGCATATGGGAGCCAGCAGTCTTGGATTGTGAGAGGGACGTCCGAATGCCCCTCAAGTGGTCCCAGATTGGAGAGAGAACCCACTGGGCTGAAGGACCTTCCACTCCTCCCCCATGCATGAATTTCGTGTACCAGGCCTCTAGCATCTTATATTTGGCATAGTGCCTGGTACATCAAAACTACATCAGATGTAGATTATTTTTAATAGGAAATAGAACAAATGGCAAAGTTTCAAGGAAGGCTTAATTTAATCATCTTTTGTCATTGCTGTGATGAATATTGTAAAACAAAGGACTTAGTTTGATACTTTCTAAGTCAAAACATGACAAAATATATCCTTAGAGTCACATCAGCAGGGTTTAGAGCCTGCCAATATCTCCCTGTGGATATGCTTCTTGTGAGGCATGAAATACAAAATAAAATATAAAAATAAAATAAGCACTCTGTTTTTCTTGTACTAGTTACATTGTATTGAAGTAAAATTTACATTCAGTAAAGAAAATAGTAAATGCTCAGCTTATTGACATTTTATATATGTATATACTTGTATAACCAATCTCTAAATCAAGACATAGATTCTTTCCCATACCCCAAAAGGCTCCTCTGAGTCCCCTCCCAGTCAATACTCTCAACTTTTATCCATTCTTGATATTATTACCCAAATCCTTTACCACAATCCATTTTGCATATTATAACCAGATTAATCTTCTTAAACTACTGTGTTGTTCATTTCATTGTTCTGTGTGGTAACTTTTTGTTTGATGTCCCACTCTAACAAGATAAGATATTTAAGCTTATGAACTTGAAGTTTCAAACCTTTCCATCAACTCATCTCAATCCCTTTCTCCCACTTTTTCCCTTGTCATAGATAGGATATATTACTCATTACTCTCTTACAGGTAAGTCTTGCTTATTTTCATCTTCTATAACTTTATATACATCAGTCTTTTAATATAAAATACTTTTTCTTCTTGATTTTACTCATTCTTTAAGGCCTCATTTGGTCTCTCATGTAAATATCAGGATAATTCTCTATTTGTCTAAAGTGTGAGGCATCTATGTTGCTTTAGTGTCTCCACTGCAGTCTCCTTGTATTTTGCTTCCCTAAGAAGTGTGGCATCTATATTGCCTTACCACCTTACCACCTATTTAATAATCTCCTTGTATTTTGCTTTCTGAGAAAGTCTACCATCTTTATTGCTTCAATGTTTACACTGAAGGCTCATCTTTTGTTCTGCGAGAATACATAGTATTAGTGTTGCTTTGATATCTACACTGCTGTCTCCTCTATTTTGTTGCTTTACATGTCCATCACCTCTAGCGTAGAACCTGGGGCAAGTTTGGGGTTCAATACATATTTGTTGAACATATGATAAAAGAATTAATTAATATGCATTGTGAGTTATCATTGATGTTTTTGTTCTATCTCTCCACCTAGATTGCATGATCTCTACAGCAAAGACCAAATCTTATACTTATCATGATACTACTCATAACATATAGCAAAGTAACAGACAAAAAGTTAGCAATATCCAGCTAGTGTTGCTCAGTGTATGTGCATCCATCCATGCACCAAGAGGTCACTGGCTCAATTCCCAGCGGGTCACATGCCTGGGTTTTAGGCTCAATCTCCAGCAGAAGGCATGCAAGAGGTAGCTTATCAATGTTTCTATCTCTTTCTTCCTCTATCTTTTTTCTCTCTGAAATCAATAAAAACATATTTTAAAAGAAATGCTAGCAACTCCAAGATGAAATGGAGGACCTTGATTAAATGTTAATTCTTTCATTAACAAGATATGTAACTTTGGAGAAGTTGCTTAACTTCTCTGAAATATAATTTTTATATCTTCAAAATGCATGACCAGAAAGGTTATTTGCAGAGAATGAGATACTGCATGGAAAGATTTTTAAAGATATACTAGTACATACCATCTAACTTATATAATAAAAAGTTAATAGGAGGCAGGGCCAGCCTGTCAACTCCATACAGCCCCTCCTCCTGGCTAGCCCCACTTCTGATCAGCCACCCACCAACATCCTGCATTCCCTCCCATGTGCAAATTTGTGCACTGGGCCACTAGTATATATATAAAAGGCAAATACACTAAGTGTCCGACCATCTGACCAGTTGCTATGATGTGCACTGACCACCAGGTGGCATATACAGGAGCTGCCATGATGCACACTGGCCATTTACAGAGAAATGGCACTGCAGGCCTATTGCCCACAAAGCAACACTTGGTTTCCCCCAAATGGGACACAAGCTCCACCATTATCCCAGAGTGACACCCAACCATATCACAGCTGACACGACCAAGATCCCATGGTGCAAAATGCGGCCTACAGCCACTGTGAGCATCAGATAATAATGTCACGTAGCAACACCCAGCTTCCTCTCCCTAGTGACTAGCTTCCTTGGATTTTTTTCAGCCCAGGAACATGACTTGGTTTATAGCCAGGTGGAAACATTGTGCACTTTAACCAAATGTCCGTGAAGCATTTTCCCCATGCCTCATTTCATTTTATCTTAATAGAAGTCCTGGAGAAGGTAGATAAGAGACTTGGTGGAATCCTATTTTCTTTTCATTAGCCAGGAAATGGAGAATTAGAAAGCTTAGAAACTTGACCCAATTGAAAAGAAGTAAGAAATGATGGACCTTGAAAATGACTTCAGGTTTCTCACTGTGCAGAATATAGTCAAACACTGCTGAATTAAATATTTTACCCTTTGTTCTCCCTGGGTGATCTACAGTAATATCTGCTTCATGTTGATATTTACTGCTGTGCTGCTGACAATTACCTGAAAGAGAAGTTGGGGTACTTCATTGGGCTGGAAAAAACTAAATCAGAAAGCATGTCTAATTAAGCAAGTTTATTCTATGTATTTAAAAGGCTAAGTTGACTCATGCATGGGCAATACATATAAAGCTCTCACTGTTGTCAATCATATGTGTTTGTTTCTATCTGTCATTGTTGATCATCAATTTGGTTGAAACTTCTATTATAGAGAAAGGGCAAATAGTGATATTAAAATGTTTCTTCTAATTAATTTCTTTTCAATGTGCATGAATTCATGCACTGGGCCACTAGTATATTAATAATAAGGTGATAAAAACGTAATTTAAGAGAAAAGGAAAATGTACATGTAGGTCCATTAAACTACAGATATGTTGCATTACTGGTTTTTATTCCTTATTGAGCATACTCCTGTTAAGAAATTATCTCTTTTTGGCTGACTCTTTCCACATTGGCAATTATTGTCATGGTTCTTGTCTTAGATCCCAGAGAACTATTCTGAATTATCATTTGGATTCATCTGGGCAACCCTCCAATAGTGTTGAATTATAATAGTCATATAAATTGTAAGTTGTCCTGGTTAGCATGGCAGCTAGTAAGCCAATAGGTCCCTCAATTCTATGTCAGTAGCTTTTGGTTTCTGGGATTTGCCAGATTAAAAACTTCAATTTCAATGATTGAGAAAATTCATTTTTTGGGTTATCTTAACAGAAAGATACTAGTGAAGGGTCCAGGGACCCACTTACCTCTGAGCAATTTGGTATAGAAGTAGTTATAATCTTGATATCTCAGCTGCTCCCTATTGTAAAAAAGCAACTGGAATTTCTTCCATAGAGAACAAAAAATATTCAGTATTTAAACATTCCATTTAAGTATGTATAGGAAATAGTTTAGTAGAAAACTGAGCCAGAGGATTGCAATGTGCTATTCAAAGTATTAATTATACACAGACACACACATGTGTGTGTGTGTGTGTGTGTGTGTGTGTGTATATATATATGTATATATTTATATATACTAGTATGTAAGATAATTCTAAGTTTAGAAAGAAAATTAAGGTTACTTTTATTACTAAGTTCCCTTATCCCTATTCATTTAATAGTAGAGGATACACCATCTATCAAAGTAAAAAAAAAAATTTAAAGCAATTTAAAATTGCTTTAAGAAGGTCAGAAATTGTTTTTGGGTATTCTTTCCAATACAAGGTCATGACTTTAATAATAACTAAAAATAAGTGTATACTGTTGAGCATTTTCCCTGAAGGAACACAGAACCTTTAAAATACCTTGAGGGAAATTACTAATGTCTCTTGAAATTAATGAATTCTTATAATATTTGTAAAGGTTTTGGATAAAGGTTTTCTAATTTTGCATTGCAGATGGGATACCAAAGAACTTGGCCAATATTTTCCATTTTCAGGGATGGGCTGACCAGAACTCTTGTAATGCTCTTCCCTTTTGCAGTTCAACTATCAGTGGGTCTTTTTTTTTTTTTTTCTTACTAACATAGAGTAGGCAGATAACAAATAATTATTTGTCCTTTGTTTTGGAGTCTTATACTAATCACTGAAATTCCTGAGCATACTCTCTGGACTATTTCAAGTTAAATAAAAAGCTTAGTTTCTAGTTATTTAAGGCCCAACCTATAGGTTTATGCATCCCCACATATGGTCATTTGACACACTAACATCAGTTTGGGCCATGTGACTATTTGTCCAATGTAATACAAGCATAAGTGGCATATACAATGTTGAAGCAGAATCTTTAAGAGCTATAGTGTGCTTCATCCATTTCTCCCTCCCTTTGCAATGACAACGGCATGCCCCAAATGGAAGGATTAGGAAAGATCACCAAGAGTAAAAAAAAAAAAAAGTGTCATTAGAGACCAAGTCTAAGATTATTCATACCTTATCATTCCCAATTACTATGTAAGAATACAAACGCTGGACAGTGAAGGAGACTGATAAAAAAAAATGATTCATTTGGAATATGGTGTTGGAGGAGAGCTACACCAATAACCTGGACTGCCAGAAAGACAGAAAAGTGGGTTTTAGGGCAAATTAAGCCTGAAACATTGCTGAGGGCAAAAAAAATGACAAAAGTGGGAATTAAAAAAATGAAAGCTGAATAGGCAGACCTGTTGTGTACCTCATCCTAGGGCCAGACTGGAAATACAACTAAATTGGAGAACATTCACCTAGAATTACCAACTGAGGAGGAAAATTATGTCAAGGAAGGACAGAAAACACCTGGAGACCGGTAGGAAGGGCAAGGTCGTGAGGGGAGCTGACCCAGCTCCCAGGCTGGCAGGCTCAGAGAGGAGAGAGTGCTGGGCTCTGGGAGGGTCTGTTCTCTCAGATGATAGAGGCCCAGAACCCAGACTGGACTCCACAGCCCTGAGCACCAGAACTGAAACCCATTGTCCAAGTAACTTCCAGCCTCAAAAGATATCAAGGTTTTTGGCCATGGAGGAATCTGGAGCCAGCAGACCAGAGCCAGTTGGAGAAAAGCTATGGTGTTGTTCTTCCTTCCCTTGCTTCCTTCCATCCTTCCTTCCTCTTTTTTTCTCTTCAAGTTTATCTTCATTATATATCTTCTTTATTGATTTGTTGTTATTCTAGTCCCTATTATTTCATTTATATACCTGATTTCCCTCTTCCCTTTTTCTACTCACTTTTTTCTTTTGTTCACTACTCAATTTATTTTATCTCTTTTCTTTTTCTTCTGGTTTCTCATCTCTTTTTCTTATTTTAGATCTACCTTCTTCCTCCTCTATTTTCCTTTTCAGGTTTTTCTTGTCTTTTCATTTATTTTCTCACTCCTTTATTGTAAACCATTCCTTTCGCTATTCCTCTAATATTCCTCTAATTCTTTATTTTCTTTAAGCCCTGCATCTACATATTCCAACCTCCCTCTTTATTTTATTTGTGGGTTTTTTTTGGTTTTGTGTTTGTTTTGTTTTCTCCTCATATCTTTTTTCTTTCATTCTTTTTTGTTCCTATAATTCTTGCTCTCTTTTTCCTTTTCCTAAGTCTCTCTTCTCTGGTGGTTACTTTTGTTGGTGCTGTGTGGGTCTTGTGTATGTACTTATTTTGTTTCTTCTGCTTCATAATTTGTTGTGTACTGTTTTGTTCAGTTTGGTCAGCACTTTCACAATAGCTTGCATGATGTGTTCGGGGTAAGCCATATAGTCAGCCAGCCTGCAAAGAGTCTACATACACGAGTGGGATTAATATTCAAGAGCCAACTACAACAGGAGAACCCAAATAACTCAAGTAAGGGGCTTTCCTGTAGCTACCAGCTCAGGATATCTAAGAGACTGCACTACTAGGTTCCACAAAACGCCTACTGCTTAAGACCACTCCAAAAGACTTAGAACCATAGGAGTTTGACCTAATACATAGAAACAAAAACAAAAGGACAGCAAACATGGGGAGAGAGAAAAACAACCTCCAACTGAAAGAAAAAAAGAAATTTCCAGAAAATTAACTAAATGAAATGGAATTAAGAAATTTGTGCCGAAACTGGTTTGGCTCAGTAGATAGAGCATCAGCCTGTGGACTGAAAGGTCCCGGGTTTGATTCTGGTCAAGGGCATGTATCTTGGTTGCAGACACATTCCCAGTAGGGGGTGTGCAGGAGGCCGCTGATCAATGTCTCTCTCTCATTGATGTTCCTAACTTTCTATCCCTCTCCCTTCCTCTCTGTAAAAAAATCAATAAAATATATTTTTAAAAAAAAGAAAAGAAAAGAAATTTGTCAGCTAAAAATTTATAGGAATGTTAATAAAGGTGCTCAAACAATTTAGTAAGGACTACAAGCAAGTTATTGAGAATTATAAGGATATTAATGAGACCTATGTCAACATAAAAAGAGAGCTTGAAACAATAAATAAGGATCAAATGGAAATGAGGAATGATATAGCTGAAATAAATAACATCCTGGAAAGATGCACTGATAGACTAGGAGAAGTTGAGGACTGAAACAGTGAATTGGAAGTCAAGGTAGGAAAAAAAAAATTCAAAGCAGCAAATGGAAAAAGTCAAAATAAAAACAGAAGGAGAGTTTAAGAGAACTTTGGGACAACCTGAAACATAATAACATTCATATTATAAGGGTACCAGAAAGAGCAGAATATGAGAAAGGAATAGAAAAGCTATTTGAAAAAGTAATGGCAGAAAATTTCATTTCCCTAACCTGGTGAAAGAAAAAGTCACTCAAGTTCAGTAGACATAAAGAGAGACTGCCAATCAAGATGAAGCCCAAAAGACCCACACCTAGGCACATATTAATTAATATGGGAAATATTAAAGACAAAGAAGGATCTTAAAGCCTGAAAGAGAAAGTTCCCTAAAAAGGGAGTTCCCATTAGACTTTCAGCTGACTTGTCAATAAAAATATTTCAACCCTAGCCAATTAAGCTCAGTGGATAGAGCATTGGCCCATGGACTGAAGGATCCCAGGTTCAATTCCAATCAAGGGCACATACTTTGGTGGTAGGCTCAGTCCCTGGCCCTGGATGGATCATGTGTGGGAGGCAACCAATTGCTGTCTCTATCACATTAATGTTTGTCTCTCTCTCTTAGTTTCCTCCATTCCCTTCTACTCTCTTTAAAAGTCAATAGAAAAATATTAATGAGGATTAACAAGAACAAAAAAATGGGGGGAGACACTTCAGGCCAGAAGGAATGGCATGAAGTATACAAGATAATGAAAACCAAGGGACTGAACCCAAGATTACTTTATCCAGCAAGGCTAACATTCAAAATTGAAGGTAAAATAAAGATCTTCACAGACTAAAAAATGCTAAAGGAGTTTATTAGCACTGCAATAAATGCTAAAGGAACCGTTGTGAGAAGAAGAAACAGAGAGAAAGAGAAGAAAACAGGCCTAAAGAATAAGAATAGCTACAACTAGTACCTATCCATAATAACCTTAACTGTAAATGGCTTAAGTGCTCCAATCAAAAGACAGAGGACAAACTGAATGGCTAAGAAAACATGACCCACATATATGCTGTCTACAAGATACCCACATCAGAACAAAGAACTTACACAAAATGAAAGTGAAGGGATAGATTTTTTTCCCCCAGGCAAATGGAAATGGGAAAAAAAAAAACTGGGGTAGTAATACTTATATATGATAAAATGGACTTCAAAGTAACAAGAAATAATGAAGGCCACTTTGTAATACTAAAGGGATTGATAAAATAAGAGGATATAATTCTGGTAAACATATATGTACCCACTACAGAAGGATCCAAATATATTTAAAAAAAAAACTTATGGAGGATTTTAAGTGAGATATTGACAGTGATACAATCATAGTAGGGAATTTTAATACCCCACTGGCATCACTGGATAGATCTTTTAGACAAAATCAACAAGGAAATAGTTATCCTAAATGACATACCATATCAGATAGAATTAATTGACATTTTCAGAACATTCCATTTCAAAGCTACTGAATATACATTCTTCTCAAGTACATATCAGACATTTATAAAGATAGAACACATGTTAGGACTTAAACACAAGTCTCTACAAGTTCAATAAAATTGAAATCATAACAATCACATCAATCTAATTTCACAATGGTATATAATAAGAAATCAACAACAATAAAAAGTCATAAACATTCAAACACATGGAACCTAAATAATATGCTATTAAGCAATTAATGAATTACCAAAGAGATCAAAGAAAAAATAAAATAAAAAGCATCACAGAAACAAATGAAAATGAACACATAACAACCCAAAATCTATGGGTCACAATGAAAGCAGTTCTGAGAGGGAAATTCATAGTACTACAGGCCTACTTCAAAAAACAAACAAAAACCTGGTAATAAGTTTTCTCACCTTACAACTTAAAGAACTTAGAAAGAGAGCAAAATATTATGAATGACTATATTACAATAAACTTGACAATGTGGGTGAAATGGACATATTCCTAAAAAACATGCAATTTTTAAAAAATCAGGAAGAATCAGAAAACCTGAAGAGGCTGATTACTGATGAAATTGAAGCAGTAATAAAAAGCAAAAACAACAACTACAACAACAACAACAAAAACTTCCAGGAAACAAAAGCCTTGGTCTGGATGACTTTACAGGGAGTTTTAGTGAACATTAAAAGAACTAATACCTATCATTCTCAAACAATTCCAAAAATTTCAAAAAAAAGGTACACTTCCAAGCTCTTTGCATGAAGCCAGTATTACCCTAATCCCCAAACCAGATAAAAGCACTACAAAGAAAGAATTACAAGCAAATATCCCACATGAACACAGATGCCAAAATTCACAACAAAGGTCTAGCAAATCGGATACAGCATTACATTAGAAAGATCATATATCATGACCGAGTGGGATTTATTTCAAGGATGCAAGGCTAGTACAATATTCACAAATCAATAAATATGATATATCACATTAACAGATTGAAAGACAAAAATCACATGATCATATAAATTGATGCAGAAAAAGCGTTTAATAAAATCCAACACCTTTTTTGATTAAAAAAAATATCTCAGTTGGGGGATCATACGTCAACATAATAAAAGCCATATATGACAAACATACAGCCAAATCATGCTCCATGAATAAAAAACAAAACTATTTCCCCTAAGAACAAGAACAAGACAGGTATGCCCACTTTCACCACTCCTGTTCAACATAATACTGGAAATCTTAGCCAGAGTAATCAGACAAGAAGAAAAACTAAAAGGCATCCAAGTCATAAAGGAGGAAGTAAAACTGACATTGTTTGCAGATGACATGATATTGTACATAGAAACCCTAACAACTCTATTAAAAAACTACTAGATTTAATAAGTGAATTGGGCAATGTATCAGGATACAAAATTAACATCCAGAACTTGTTGGCATTTTTATGCATAATAATGAAATCTCAGAAAGAGAAACTAAATAAACAATCCCAATTACCATTGCAACAAAAAATTAAAATACTTAGGAATAAACCTGTACTCAGAAAATGATGGGACATTGAAAAAAGATAGAGGAAGATAAAAAAAAAAGTTAATGGATATACCATGTTAATGGATTGGTAGGATCAACATAATTAAAATGTCCATACTACCCAAAGCAATCTATAGATTCAATGCAATCCCTATTAAAATACCAACAACATATTTCACATATCTAGAACTGTGAAATTTATATGGAACAAAAAAAGACCCCAAATAGCTGCAGCAATCTTGAGAAAAAGTAACAAAGTTGGAGGAATCACAATACCATATATCAAGTTATACTACAAAGCCACTGAAATCAAAGCAGCCTGGTACTGGCAAAAGAATGTAGATCAATGGAAAAGAACAGAGTATCTAGAAATTAATTGAGTCATTATGCTCAAGTAATATTTGAGAAAGGAAGCAAGAGATGAAATGGATTCAAGAAAGTCTCTTCAATATATGGTGTTGGGAAAATTAGAAAAGTACATATAAATAAATGAAACTAGACCACCAACTTACAATATACATAAAATAAACACAAAATAGATAAAAGACTTAAATGTCGGTCATGAAACCATAAACATCTTAGAAGAAACCATAGGTATCAAAATCTCAGATATCTCATGTAGCAGAATTTTCACTGATACATCTTGTAGGGCAAGGGAAATAAAAGAGAAAGTAAACAAATGGGAAAAGGAAGGAAAAGGAAGGGAAGGGAAGGGAAGGAAAAAGGGAAGGGAAGGGAAGGGAAAAGAAGAGAAGGAAAAGGAAGGGGAAAGAAGAGAAGGGAAGGGAAGGGGAAAGAAGGAAAAGAAGAGAAAGGAAGGGAAGGGAAGAGAAAAGAAGGGAAGGAAAGGGAAGGTAAAGGCAATAGAAAGGGAAGGGAAGGGAAGGGAAAAGGGAAAGAAAAAGGAAGAGGAAATGGAAGGGAAAGGGAAGGGAAAAAGGAAAGGAAAAGGAAGGAAAAAGGGAAGAGGAAAAAGGAAGGAAAGAGAAGAGAAGGGAAGAGAAGGAAAGGGAAGGAAGGGGAAGAGAAGGGAAGGGAAGGGAAGAGAAGGGAAGAGAAGAGAAGGGAAGGGAAAGGAAGGGAAGGGAATGGAAGAGAAAAGAATGGAAGGAAAGGAAAGAAAAGAGAAGGGAAGGGAAGGGAAGGGAAAAGGGAAAAGGGAAAGGAAAGGAAGAAGGAAGAAAACGATTTGTTAATCAAAGTCTGTTTTAAGAACTAAGGTTAACTTCCCATCTTTTGTGCCAATGTTAATGTACATGTTAAATCGGCACCGCTGGGCCATAATCTACTGCAGAGGAATTATTTCCTGTGGTTAGCATGTAGGTGCCATGGGAGTGTGTATCTTGTCAGTCTTGTTATCACTCTACTCCAAACCCTAATCAATCAGTGAGGGGCAGAGGCATCTTTACTGTGAAGTTAAGCCTCAAGCTTCCTCCCTTCCACAGGTCACTTACAATACACAATTTTATTTTTGTAATTTTGTATTATTTTTCTTAAACAGGACTTTTTCAAATTGAATAAGCTTCAGATCTTCTCAAACATGGGTCCACCTCTGGTTAGGGGGCAATCAGTTGATGTAAAATATGCTAATGGGAGCATGAAAAGAGGAAAGATTAAATCAATATGTTTAGAAGAAAATCAGCTATACTCAGTGATTGATTAGATTGTTGATGGATGGGGAAAAGGAAATAAAAAGTGAACTATCCTATATCTTTCTCTGATGGCATTACAGTAAAACCTCAATATAGACTAATTTTGGAGAGATAGTGCCTGTTAAAGTTGAAAGTCCTTATATAATAAAGTAGGTGTTGTGAATGTATATGTTAAAAAATTGACCAATTAGTTTACTTTTTATTTATGTAGACACATTTGTATAATTAAAATTAATATTACTTATGAATAGTGACTCTTGGATTTGAATATGTAGACTTCAGTTGTAGATATGTAATATTTATGTTAGAGAAATTACTTCAGTGTTTTTCCCAGCATAGGGCCAACCACTAAAATTTTTTTAAAAAATAACAGTGGACTAACAACAACAAAACAAAAATATTAACTTAAATATAATCAAATCATGGTTAAAAGCATTTAAAATTAACAGGGCATTAATTTTCAGATATGGCATATGAACCAGATAAATTCAAAATATGTTCAATTTAAGTCCACAGAATCAAAGGTCTACTGTATTAAATTCAAAGTTATGCCATTTGTAACAGGCATGATATCTGGATATCAATTAACATTAAATATATCTCAATGATAGGTTTCTGATCAAAATTTAGAAATAGCTTATTCCTACCATAATGAGGTAAATTGTAAATAATTAAGTGACTGTATCAAATGATTCTGATTTGAAAAGTCAACATAAATATGGAAGTTTCTAAGGTGTGTCAAATGTATAGGTCTTTTACCTCTTCTTTTCAATGTTTGTCAATGTTTTGAACCAAATTATAAGCATATGGTAATGTTAATTGTGAGCTGAAAGATAAATGAAAAACTGAATTAGATTAGATATCAGAATTAGATTCTAAATAATTTTAATAGGGATACATGACTTAACAATATTGTTCCAACTGACTTTGAGGTTATAATAGTCCCTGAATTCACTTTGTGTCAAGTGTATAATGTCCAGCCATAAAGCTAATGTCATTCTAGGCACATAAATAGAGTCCATTTAGAATGAAGGAGGAATGGTAGCCTCATTTGGCCCCACAATGTTCTCTGCTATCTTCAAAGAGTGGGCTATTGATATGTTTATTTTAATAAGACAGGTTTCTTTAACCCCTTAAGGATAACACTAGAAAGGACCTCAGTAGTCTTGATTTTATTACAATAACTTTTTAATAAAAATATAAAAGAGAGAAGTGTGGCAGTGAGTTGTTTGTTGTATGTGTTCAATTATAGACAATCACTTAGTAGACATTTTAGGAAAGATAAACATTAGGGAATTGGGTATTTCATATACTTCAAGGTTAGGTTCTTTTTAAACTCAGAGTATTCATGATTCTATTATTCTCTGACTCCTTGATAATTTTTACTTAAATTTCAGGTTGCTTGCCCAACTCCTTCTGAGTTGTTCTTTTACCCACTAATTGAACTGGCAACAATCCATAGCACATAACTTTCCATATTTTCATTTAATGGTCCAAAATAAATTCTTATTGAAAACTCATCTATTGTTTATTATTTTCTTTAAGCATAATTCAGCTTATGTATCTATTGTAAAACTTAATAAAGTGTAGTTTATGGCATAACTAAAATGGTTAAATAAGTTACCTTCAGAAAATACAGTACACCTTTAGTGAAAATGCCACTCAGCTTATAAACCATAACTTGACCATTCTAGATTTTCAGCTCAAGCTTTCCTGAAAAAGACTATACTCATACTCACCAAAGTTCTCAGCCAAATAAGTACTAGATTAACATTAATAAATTGTAATATTAACTATCTTTTGCCCAATGAGTTATTCTAAAAAATATTCTTTTAAGGATTATTTTTCTTTTGATGAGTAAGCCAAATATTCACAGTTAAAATATTTGAGGTCTATAATACTTGGGCAATTAATGCTTTTAAATGTCAATTAATAAAGAAAACTTATAATAACAAAAGAGAGTAAAATTAACTTCAGTGAGCAGTTAATGTATATTACACACACATTTTTTTCTTATAAAATAACAAATAATGAATGACCAAATTTAGATTTAACTTTATTGCTTCTGTGAAAAAGACCAGTTAATTCTTCAATATAATCACCATAATTAAAAGGGAAAAAGCTACTGATTGATTAGTTGAAGTTATTTAAATATCATGAAAAGTCATGGGAAAAGGTAAAACAAAATGTCAAGATGAGGAATCAATAATCATGGTCAGAAAATAATCAAATCAAATGATAAATCTAACAGAATACAGTGATTATAAAGAGGGATGAGAGGTAATAGATAAAAGTGTTATGGCATTTGGAGTATATTTATCTTTGGTCCCCAAACATTAATATTCACCTTCTTACTTCACCAAAGTCTTCACAGGAAATTTGAAGTGTTCAAGTACAGTTGGTCTCTAGAGTCCACTAGCAGTTTATTCTTTTCAACTGAAACTGTCATTACACTATCCAGACCCAAGAACACTTCCAATCTAAATGCTACTTTCCAAGGAACCATCAGGAAATGATATAATCATTAAAAAGAAATAAGTTTGTCCTCAATGGATCTGCTCTTAAAAGCATCCATTATATGTGTCGTAGGCTGTTGCTGAGCAGTGGTCCAGCATTATTCTGTTAAAATGAACA
This sequence comes from Lasiurus cinereus, assembly GCA_011751065.1. Lineage (NCBI taxonomy): Eukaryota > Metazoa > Chordata > Mammalia > Chiroptera > Vespertilionidae > Lasiurus > Lasiurus cinereus. Next base: position 4,135,637 of record JAAGEH010000032.1, on the reverse strand, counting down.
TGTGGCAAACTCCAAAGAAATCATTAATATTTAGTTTTATATAAAAGATAGTAGAAAAATATATGAATGTTTTGGGCCTAGCAAATAAGAGAAAATTGTGAGCTTATGATAGATTTTAAAATTTTATCTTAAGGATGACTTTTATTATATACCAGAGGCCTGATGCAAGAAATTCTTACACAAAGACGGGCGGGGGAGAGAGGGAGGTCCCCTCAGCGCAGCCTGCACCCTCTCCAATCCGGGACTCCTCAGGGGATGTCCAACTGCCGGACTGGGCCTAAACCAGCAGTCTGACATCCCTCTCACAATCTGGGACCGCTGGCTCCTAACTGCTCATCTGCCTGCCTGCCTGATTGCCCCCCTGCTGGGCTGGTCACCCCCAACTCCCCCTCTCCCCTGCCAGCCTGGTTGCCCCCAACTGTCTCCCCCCACCAGCCTGGTTGCCCCTAATTGCCCCCCACACACACTGGCCTGGTTGCCCCATGCAGACTGTTTGTTGAGTTGTTTGGTTGTCCCTCACTAACCCCCTGAAGGCCTTGTTGCCCTATGAAGCAGTCTGTTTGGTCATTACCATTACTGTGATGGTGTCCCAGACAATTTGGATATTCCTCTATTATTAGTATAGATCATGATCATATTTATCATCATAATCATTATATACTATTATATTAATTACTGTCATGAAACCCAATGTTGACCTCACAATTCACCCACAGTGTTGCAAATACGATAAGTTCTCAGTAACAGAAAGTCTTAATAATTTGTTTGATAGAGCTGTATTTGGAGATAGGGTTTATGTTCACTATAATGTCATTAACATGATTCAAGAATATCAGCAAGACAAATAACAGCTATAGGATATAGCAAGTGATTCCAGGAGGAATCACAAATCAATTAAAGCACAAACTGTTGTCTCTGCTCAAATGCCACATTCTTTGAGCTTTTCCTGATTACTCATCTAAAATAGCCCTTTCATAGTCACTGTATAGTTGCTTACCATACTTTTTCATATCGTTCATCGTTACCTGATACTGTTAGCATGTTGATTTATTTGCTTATCATCTCTCTCTCCATCTAAAATGTACTCTGCATGAGGACTGAGATGTTGTTTTATTTGTTCATAGTCCTGTAAGGCTGTTACAGTGTAAGCTGAAACAGTGCCTAAAACATTAGTGGCTTTCAATAAACATTTGTTAAATGAGTGAAACCCAGGGGAGGTAGAATGTATTCCAGTGGGTGGAAAGCATAATTCTTAAAATCCTTCTGTTTTGTAGGCATTTGGGATATTGAACACCGTGTAGTTAGACATTGCTAAAGGCATGTGAAAAACAATATAAATATATCTGAACCCAATATTCTCCCTGTGATAGTAGGAGTCATAAAGAATCCAAAAACCTCACCCTATAAAGCTTCCTTATAAAAAATCACTATATTCCAAATTTTGTACATAAATACAGCCCAGATTTTTTTAGTCTACCTATTGTATTTAACAGATATAAGAAGAGCACAATCATCAATGTCAAAACATTTTGATATACACAATCAGAGATATATAAGTAGAATATTCTAAGCAATTAGAATGCAGTTATGGGCCACTGCTCTCAAGAGTGAATTAAAAAATAAGTTCAGAGATATCCTGGGGATAATTAACACCAGAGAAATCTAACTGAATGTAGAAATTTATACTACAGGAGATGCTTTAATAAGTTTATGAAATTTTTAGCATTTATGATTGTATTGGGGTTGTTCATTTTGGCAAAGGAAAGGTTTGAGTACTATAACAATGAAATTAGTAAGCCAAAGGAAGCTCTTTACTCCTTTACTTAGGGTTTTCAGTGAGTTTACACAGTGCTTGGCAGACTGCAAGTTTCAGAAATTTAACTCATGGGATCAAGAACTGAGGAGAATTACTGATTCTCACATTCTCTATGGAGAAAAAGAAAAACATTTACTGAAAGTAGACATTGCACCAAACTCTGAAAGATTATCTGACAGCAACTGAGGCAAAACCAGAGAGATCTTTTTGTTGAAGCAGTAATGTTTACGGCAGCAGCCAATTTGAATTAAAAACTGGAAGTACTTTCTGTGAAACGAATGGTACTGTTTTTGGTTTTCTTTCCTCTTAGGCACTCATAAAGTACTAGCTGTTGGAGAAAACTTGCTTATAATTCTATTCTGTTAATATTTATTCTTTATAAAAACATATCAGAAGTAACATGTTATTTTTAAAAAAATGTGATGGTCTATTTTTGAAAAATAGATGATGGCAGTTCCCTGAGATATAGAAATTTTTTTTTCATAAGCAGTCAAATGCCCTTAATGGCATGATTACAGACTCTGAAATGATGACCCATTTTGAAATTCGATGAAAATGGCAAGTTAGTATAGGGGATGTAAATTTAAATTTCATCAGCATTACTGTTTGCTTCTGTTTACTTATCTACTTTTCTTTTGCTTTTAAAACACTGGTATCTTCATCTTTTCTTAGTTCCATTCAATGTATTCAGCAGTGTGCCCTTTTGTTATGTCCAAGAAATGCTCTTATTCAGTGTCAATTGGACAGCCTTGTTTCAAAGAGAGGTAACCCAGATCAGTTACACATGCAATAGGCACTTTCTGAGTTCACACACCCAACACTTGCTTTTCATATTTTTTTTTCTTAATAGCATTCCTTATTTTATGTAAAAATAAGGTTTATGTTTAATGTCAACTGGGAAATAGAAAACCTATTATGGTATAGCAATATTTTGACAAGGTATTATTATAAAAATTCATTATTCTTAGAGTTTTATCTGGAAAGCCACAATTCTTGCCTATTTTCATACCCAGAGGCTGAGAAACAATTTGCATATTTTAAGAACATAGTAAAGAAATTCTTACTTTGATTTTCCTCCTTGCCTAATTTTTCAGCACAGCCTCATTTTAGTATATTTTGTTTTCATTTTAGGAGATTATTTTAGTACAGTCTTTTATTTGACCTCATACTTCATTCTTTTCCTCCCCTTTCATTTTCCTGATTAAAACATGATATCATTATTCAAAGCAGGAAATGAATAAGAATAGCTTTCCAACTTATTTCTTGAAGATAAAATTCAGCTTCAAATCCAAGGAATGTAAAACTGAATTTCAATGTCTAATTAAAGATTTGGAACAACGAAGCAGTCTGAGAAGTTTGTTTTTTTTCTCTGAAGCCATTTAACAATGCTTAATTATTCTTCAAAATTTGGTATCTGGCTACTCACTAATGCTCTGTGTTCTTCAGATCACTGAGTGATGTTTGTATTGTATCTACTACCTGACGGTTGATAAATGTTTTGAGCATTGTAATTTTTCTACAACATGAACACTCTGGCTTACAGGAACAGCACTGTGTGTTTTGCCATGGGTTTCATAACTTATCTGTCTTATATTTTAATCAGGCTACACACACCTTCAGGAAGTTATGTTACCATCCCAAATTAGCCACTACTGCTGGCTCTCTTCCCTTCCTCCCTATATTAGACTCCACCTCAATCCCCACTCTCTCTCTCAGTTCCTCAGCAAACTCCTCCATACTCACAAAGTAGGAATTAGATATGTAGTTCTTTATATTTGTTAAAAACAGTAACTCCTTGTTGCTGTAGATTGCCATAATATTTATCTTCACACAGTTGCAGACTCCATGGGATGAGAGAAAGGAGGCAGAGACAAGAAATATTAAGCACTCTTCACAACCACTTCATAAAAAGGATAACTACTTAAGAAAAAATACTTCCTCTCCAATTTGTATAGAAAATAATTTAATAAGAGAAGTGATATGAAGGGCTATAGGGCAATAGATAAAACTAAATTAAACACTCAGAAGGATGGGGAATGGCAGAACAAAAAGGAATCAATGCTAGAAAGTTAATCAATCTAACATGGTTCAGGAACATACTCTTTCCATTCCTTTTCTGAATTATATATCTCATGGTCAAGGAGCACTATAGATCAATTTAAGACAATTATTTTTTAAATATTTCCTCTCCTGGTAGTGGGAATTATTGTCAACATTACTTCAGGGTCAAAATACTAAAAGTATTGAAAAATGTAAACATCCATATTGTTTAGTTTTATTCTAAAAAAGTACCGGACTCAGACAAATTAGAGATGTCTGAACATGCCCTGGCCAGTGTGGATCACTAAATAGAGCATCAACCTGTGCTCCAAAGGATCACAGGTTCAATTCCTGGATTCCTGGTCAAGATCACATACATGGGTTGCAGGTTTGATCCCCTACCCTGGTCCAGACACATGAGGGAGGCAACCAATTGATATCTCTCTCTCTCTCTCTCTCTCCTCTCTCTCTCTCTCTCTCTCTCTCTCTCTCTTTCTCTCTCTCTCTTTCGTTCTCATCTTCTTTCTCCCTTCTTGCCCTTCTCTACCTTCTTTTCACCCTTTCTAAAAATCAATATGAAAAAAATATATCTTCAGGTGACGATTAACAACAACAAAAAATGGATTTCTGAACATTACTAAAGCTAGAGATTATGCTTCAATATATCTTAGACTGGTACTTGTGAACTTATCTAGAGATTGGGTTGCTATTAAGAAAAATAAGAATCCAGTTGTTGCACAACAGCAAAATGACTGGGTGTATCTTTTGTACTTAATAGAGAAAGCACAAATCAAATCACTTTTTCAGATCCTGGAAAGTAGAAACTGTGTGGGTTTTTTTCCTCTCTTTCTATAGGGCCTGGGAAAAATAGACTGTGATGCATTCACTTACTCATTAATTCATTAAATCATGCCCAAATTATTGCTGTCTAGTATTAACCATTGAGTAAATGAGAGAATAAAGAATTATCTTATCATCTAAAAAATTATTGATAAATTTGGTAAAGGGCTTAGCAAAACACATTGCTAGGCCCAACCCTTCAGTAGACTTGGGATGGTACCAATAATTTGCAATCTATTAAGTTTCCAGCCACTCATGCCTCTGCTCTGGGAACCATGCTTTGAGAACACTTGTCAAACTCATCAATTGTTATATAGGTTGTATTTTAAGTGGTTGAGGGATTTACTTGCTCTGTTGTTATTTTGACAAAACTAAATTAAAAAAATAATTGTGGTTGTTTCTTCCAAATGAGAAATGTCCAGCCTTCTCCAGACAGCATCATGGAGTAATCAGCCTAGTGGCACAATTCTTGCTAGTCCGTTAGGTCATCTGCAGGAGCACCTGCAGAAGCACTACGCTGCAAGGCCCGCCCCAGACTCAACAGATGCACTTGGAGCTAGCTGAGGTTGTTGGCAAGATATTAATAAAACAAGGGAGCAAAGGAAATTAGACATTGTTAAGCATAAGTAATCAGAGAGCATAAACCTATTTAATCAGGTACTGTTCTTCTCCCAGTCCAGGGAATACCAGCATTGCTCAATCAAGGGAATTAACATTCCTCTCTTCCCCCAAATAGGGAACAGCCGGCCCTCAAATATCAGGTGTGGGGAGCAGGGGGAGGTAAGCACATGTGCAGTGGAAACCAATATGGTGACCATAAAAGCCTGTCTGTGTAGCCTTGGAAAAGGAAATGGATTGGGAAGATGACAGTTTAGTTTGAAGAAATGCCTCTTCCATCCCAAGCTCAAGATAATAGAATGAAAATCAGCTGAACATTCTCCCCCACCTCTCTCTCTCTCTCTCTCTCTCTCTCTCTCTCTCTCTCTCTCTCTCTCTCTCTCTCTCTCTCTCTCTCTCTCTATCTCTCTCTATCTCTCTCTATCTCTCTCGTACTCTCTCTGTTCCCTGGAGTGTTTCCTAGCAGCCATTTGGCTCACAGCAGACTGCCAGGCCTGAGCACAGCTCCATCCAGAAACAGATTAAGCTAGCAGGATGGGAGCAGAGCTTCAGCATGGCACAGAACTTCTGGACCTTGGACTTTGTTTTGGGCTAGATGAAAGCAAGACTGGTCTTTTTACATGATAGCACAGAAGGAAAGGAGACATTGGGAACCCAGGAGACATTCTTCTTCCCTTTCCGCCAGAAGAATCTTATCACTAAACCTCATCCTCCCATGTCTGAGTCCCCAGAAAAAACTATACTTCCACAGAAACAAGGGAATGGAAATGGATGGAAAGTCAAAGGCCTCAGGGAAGGAATTTCTCAGGGATATGAGAATCTTATGAAGTTACATAAGCACTGTTAGATGAGAGCTTCCCCAGAGATGTGTATTTCTTATTGGGGAGAAGCTGCTGAGATGCCCTCTCTCCTCTTCCTAAGCTCCATCAGCTCTCCCTGCCCGATTGAAGCACCTATTTGATGGTAGCATAGCTTTTTCTTACTAGTCCCTGACCTCCTCTAACAAGACATTAATGCACAAATTTCAATCATTATAATAGTTGTGTAGTAGTTTTATTGATGTTTTAATTATCAATTCCTCATTGATGTATGATTTTGAGCATCTTTAATACACTTCTTAATCATCTGTATATTTTCTCTGGTATTCCCATTTTGCTTCCATTACATCTTTCATAGTTTACCCACAGTTCTTGGAAATTGTGTTCTTTTATTCAGTCTTTTTTTTTCCTCTTTGCTCTCCAGTTTTTGAAGTTTCTCTTGACATATCCCCAAGCTAAGATAGTCTTTCATCAGGCATGTCTATTATATTGATGAACCCACCGAAAGCATTCTTTATTTCTAAATAAATGATATTTTATTTATCTAATCTATATTTTATTCTTTCTTAGAATTTCCATCTCTCTGCTTACATTACCTATTTATTCTTGCATTTGTTTTTCCATTTAGAGTCCTTAGCATAAGAGCCATAGTTAACCTAAATTTGTGATCTAATTACAATTGCCCATTATCTCCACTAAACAGTGGGTGCATAGCTCTGACCTTTGCCAGGGCTCAAAGGTCATCAGCATTACAGGCTTCTTGTCCACACCACTCTACTAGAGAAGACAATAGGTGGTTTCCCACAATATTCCAGTCATAACAGGGTCTGGTTTGGGTGCTTACTCTGTTTCTATAAACTGTATATTTTGCCTTTTAGTATGCATGGTAATTTTTGCTTGAAAATGCAATATAATATAAAAAGAACTATACTAAGCAGACCTTTAATAATCTGGCAAGTTGCTGAGAAAAGAAAGCAGTCTATTGTCCCATGATTAGGACTTAGTCTTTTAGTGAGGCTGCACACATACAACTATGAATATCACATGTATTTGTCAGTTTTTGCTTTATTTTTCACTTCTTTAAGTGGGACAGGATGACTAGAGAGGGCTATTGTTTGGTATTTTTCTTCTTCCATGCTGATTAAATATTTTCTCCAAAGGAGGGCTCTTTGAAAAGAAGAGCCTATCCTATCATATTTCAAAAATGGTTACTTTCTTCCATCTTCTGTGTAAGCCCAAGGACATTTTTCTCTGATCTTCATTTTAAAAAGCTGTTAGAGTTCCTAAAAGTAAAACTCACAAAAGTGTGAGGGCTTCCCTATAACTGAGTCCCCCTGGAGATTTTATCTCTCAGGCTTGTCCACACTGCCTCTAGCAACTCATCAATTGCAAATAGAATTATCCAATCCCAGCATTGGTTCCCACACGAGTTTCTGCTCCTTGGTTTCATTTGAGTGTGATTCTCTCTATCTGCCTGGTTATAGGTAGTGGTTTACTCTACCTATGACTGCATTTCTCTGGTAGATAAAAGAAGAATCATTGATTTTTAATTTGTTCAGCTTTTCACTTATTATTAAATGGAATGATGAATTTTAAGTTCCTTTCATGATTGAATGGATACTAAAAACTTTTCTTTTTGAAATGTTCATCTCTTGGTCTCCTTAGCTTTCTCTAACCTCAGCCTCCAAATATTCCAAGCTCTTTCTATGAAGCCAGCATTACCCTAATTCCAAAATCAGATAAAGGTACCACAATAAAAAAAACTACATGCCAATATCCTTGATGAACATAGATACTAAAACCCTCAACACAATTCTAGCAAATCAGATCCAGCATTACATTAGAAATATATACACCATGACCAAGTGGTATTCATTCCTGGGATGCAAGGATGGTACAATATCTGCAAATCAATAAACATTATACATCACATAAACAAATTGAGAGACAAAAATCTCATGATCATATCAATTGATACAGAAAAAGCATTTGACAAAATTCAACACCCTTTCTTGGTAAAAATTCTCAGCAAAGTGGGAATAAAAGGATCATACCTCAACATAATAAAAGCCTATATGACAAACCTACAGCTAGCATCATACTCAATGGGCAAAACTAAACTCATTTACCCTAAGAACAGGAACGAGACAGGGATGCCCACTTTCACCACTCCTGTTTGCTATAATACTGGAAGTGCTAGCTAACCATAGCAACCAGACAACAAGAAGAAATAAAAGGCATCCGAATTGGAAAGGAAGAATAAAACTGTCCTTATTCACAGATAACATGATACTATACATAGAAAAACCCAGAGACACCATCAAAAAACTAAGCCTAGCCGAAATTGGTTTGGCTCAGTGGATTGAGTATCGGCCTGCAGACTGAAAGGTCACAGGTTTGATTCTGGTCAAGGGCATGTATCTTGGTTGTGGGCACATCCCCAGTAGGGGGCATGCAGGAGGAGGCTGACCGATGTCTCTCTCTCATCGATGTTTCTGACTCACTATCCCTCTCCGTTCCTCTCTGTAAAAAATCAATAAAATACATTTTTAAAATATTTTAAAAATCAATATAAGTATATTAAAATAAAACTAATAAATAAATTCAGCAATGTAGCAAGATATAAAATTAACACCTAGAAATCTCTGACCTCTTTATACAACAATGATGAACTCATAGAAATAGAAATGAAAAAAAACAATCCCATTTACCATTGCATCAGAAAAATTAAGATACCTAGGAATAATCTTAACTAAGAAGGTAAAAGACCTATACATGGAAAACTACAGGACACTAAGATAGAGGAAGACATAAATAGATGAAAGAACATACCATGTTCATGGATTGGTAGAATCAATGTCATTAAAATGTCCATACAACCCAAAGCAATCTATAGATTCGATGCACTCCCCACTAAAATACCAACAGCATATTTCATAGACCTAGAAAGAACTCCCCAAAAATTCACCTGGAATAAAAAAAGACCCTTAATAGCCACAGCAATCCTGAGAAAGAAAAACAAAGTAGGTGGGATCTCAATACCAGATTTCAAGCTGTATTACAAAGCCACTGTTCTCAAACCAGCCTGGTACTGGCACAAGAACAGACATGTAGACCAATGGAATAGAATAGAAAACCTAGATATCAACCCAAACCACTATGCTCAATTAATATTTGATAAAGGAGGCATGAACATACAATGGAGTCAATATAGTTTCTTCAATAAATGGTGTTGGGTAAATTGGACAGATTCATGCAAAAAAAAATGAAACTAGACCACCAGCTTACACCATAGACAAAAATAAACTCAAAATGGATACAGGACTTAAACACAAGATGGGAAACCATAAAAATGCTAGAGGAATCCACAGGCAGAGAAATCTCAGACATATGCCAAAGCAATTTCTTCACCGATACTGCTCCTAGGGCAATGGAAATTAAGGAGAAAATAAGCAAATGGGAACTAAATCAAAATAAAAAGCTTCTGCACAGCAAAAGAAACCATCAACAAAGCATCAAGAAAGCCCACTGCATAAGAGAACATGTTTGCCAATGCTATTTCAGATAAGGGTTTAATATCCCACTCCTAGGACCATATTCCAGAAACAACAATCAGAAAGGATATATACACCCATGTATTCATAGCAGCACAATTTACAATAGCTAAAATTTGGAAACAACCTATTAGGTGCCCATCTGCAGATGACTGTGGAATACTATGCTACACAATGGAATACTACGCTACTGTAATAAAGAAGAAACTCCTACCATTTGCAATAGCACGGATGGAACTGTAGAGCATGATGCTAAGCACAATAAGCCAGTCAGAGAAAGATAAATATCACATGATGTCACTCACATGTGGGATATAATGATCAACATATTTTGATTAAAAAAAATAGATCCAGAGACAAATGGCAGGGGAGGTTGGTGGTTAGAGAGCAACCAAAGGACTTATATGTATACATATTAGAATAACCAATTGACACAGACACTGGGGCAGTGGGGACTTGTCCAGGGTGGGAATATTTGGGGAAGGGATCAACTGGGGAAAAGGAGACATATGTAAAACTTGATAATAAATTAAAAAATAAACAGAACTATAGCAGACAGATATATCGTTTTCCCGCAAAAACATTATAAATATATATGGCTTGACTTTATCTTTACATATCATCTTTGGTCCAGAAAATGTTACATTTAGCATATATTTAGTTATAAAGTGTTATTTTGCACATAGTGGACAGCCTTGTCTACACTATTGTATTTTCTATATCATTAATGGAATCAACATATACTGTCACTCAGAATCTCAGAGTCATTCTTTGATTCTTGCTTCCTTATCTACCTACCACATTAAATCCAACACCTAAAATAGCCTCCTAACTATCTTCCTTGATCCAGCCTTTCCAATCAATTCTCAATACTGCTGACAATGTAAAACACAGTCTACTGTTTTCCTTACTCAAAGCTTTCAATACTCTTATATTTTTAAATTCTTAGTATGAAACATGAGCTATTATTGGTCTGAGCTCTGTAGACTATATATAATATTAATCCATTCAACTTTTAACTTATTTTCATACTCATTTTGGCATTTTATGCTTAGACAGAAATGGATTTACTTCATTTGTTCATATTTACTGAGGAATACCATTACATCATATTCTTCTCTTATTCCATTTATTTCTACATTATAAATTCTGTTACATTTGCACCCATGTTACCTCACTTATAATTATGGTATGAAAACATTTAACATTAACTTATTTTCAGTCTTTTTTTTTTAGTTTCTCACATTCCAACATCCAATCATGAATGTTACATGACTCTTTATCCAATCTGGTGGCAGGTTGTATTTCCAGAGATAGCCACAACCTATTTCCCATCTGCCATGCACTTTACACTCCTTTCTTAAGAAACGAGATCTATATTCCCTTCATTTGACAAATAGACAAGGTTTTGACTCATTAGTTTCCAACAGAATGCAGCATAAGTAATGGTTTATGAGTTTCTAATCAAGATAAAATATACAATACAGTTTCAGACTTCTTTGTTGTAACACTGTGGATATGGAGATAGGGCTCCTAGAGAGAGATATAACAAGTTGTTCCAGATACTACTAGTGTGTAACAAATGATCCCAAAATTATTGAATTAACTATTATATTCACAAGAATGTTTATCACTCTTCTGTAATGTCTAGGGAATATTCAATGACTGGGAGACTTCTGAATATTACTCAAAGGATTTTGCTTAATAGAAGATAATTTCAAATTTGGAAATGGTACACTTTATATTTGGGAACCCTATCTCCATATCTAATCTCTATAGGACTGAAAAATTTCTCTTTACTATCATTAATAAATAGACAATAAAATCAGAATTATCATATATTTCAGTGGTCATTTGAATCAGAAGCCACAGATTGAAACCAAAAATAATGGACTTAATGTTTTTTAGTATCTGTGCCATCTCTTAGGGTATGGTTGTTCCTGATTTTTGCCCCCAAATGGTTCTCTGGCTCATGGTTTCTAAGAAGGAACCCTTCACCTAATGTCTGTGGTAAAAGTTAGCCTCATAAAATGCTTGAGAGCTTTCCTTTTTTTAAAAAAAATATTATCTCTCAACCTTTTAATTTTTTTATTTCTCATCTATAGAAGAATGTCAAAGAGCAGATATGCACTTCAGAAATTCTGCAGAAAGGCACAGCCTCATTTGGGAGTTTAATGGTCTTATATTTCTGTAACAGAGTATAATGTCTCCTGTAGAATGCAATTAGAAGGATTCTCATCGGAGACAAGGAAAACTACTTGAAGCAAAAATTAGAGGGTTTAGAGGGTATGAACATTTCAAAACTTCTTATAAAATTGTCCTTCTAAAAAGCAGTTTCTATTGCAATTCCTTTCTCTCTCTCTCTCTCTCTCTCTCTCTCTCTCTCTCTTTCTCATCTCAGGGTCAAACGGGAGTTCCATATTTAACTTTTTTTAAATATGGGCCATGCTTCCCTTTTTTTCAAAGAGAATAAAATCATAAAAAAATTTGCACAGGAGAGGAGAACCAAGATGATGGCATAGGTAAATGCCAGCACTCACCACCTCCCACAATCATATCAAAATTACAATTAAAATACAGAATAACCATTGTTCATAACTACCTGAAAACTAACTGAATGGCAATCTTACAACTAGAGAAGTAAAGAAGAAAATACATCAAGACTGGTAGGATGGGCTGTGGTTTGGAAGGGACTGGTCCAACACTCACATGTGGTGGTGTGGCCTGTTTTTTAATCGGGAGGGATATCATGGCTGTGGAAACCTCCCATGAGAATCAAAGGAGCTCAGCCCCACACCAGACCCCCAGCCCATGGTGTCAGAGCTGGAAGAGAAGTCTCCATAGCTTCATGCTGTAAACACCAGCTGGGATTGTGCCTGAGTGACATGAAGGCTGCTGAAGACTCAGGCAATCCCTCTTAGAGGGATGGTGCACAAATGTACATGGTTCCACTCCCTCTGAGCACCAGCACTGGGCCATGGCATTGGGGGAACCAGGGACATACAAAGAGGAACTAGATTTTATGGCATTGGGGCAGAAACATGGGGATGGCTTTCACCCAGATGAGATGCTCATAGGGGTCATTGTTTCTGTGATGGGATCTACCTTATTGTAAAGCTGACTGGCAGCCATATATGAGTCTTCATCATCCTAGTCACACTGTTCAGTTCACCTTGATGATAACTTGTGATCCCGCTCCATCTAACTTGCAGCCCCACCCAAGCTGTTTACAATGTGTTTTTTTTTTTTCTGTATGAGTGGCCTCTTCTGTTTCTAGCTTTGGACTTCCCTAAAATCTATTAAACAAGCATCAGTTGCCATCAGCATTTTCCATGCCTATCAATAAGAGGCCCAAGATCTGGCATTAGAATTAGCCTGCTTTGCTTTACACCATGGCCTCACCTGGACACTTCCAAGCCCAATAAAATAGCAATGATTTGGAGAAACATCTGTAGCTCCTATTGGGTGGCCCTAGGCAGTGGCTGACTTTGCACCTCCCAGGAGGCCCCAGAGCTAGTGCATCCAGTGCACAGCTTCAGACCATATCAGATTACAACTCTACACATCCACAAGCGACACACTCAAGAGGCAGACTCAGTGAGCACCAAAGCTCCACCTGCTCCATAGGGTGTCTCCTGCACAGCAGCTCTTCCAGTGTTGTTGCAGCTGGTCCTCACAGCCAACTGGCCTGGAGGTCAACTGCTTCCAGTGACACCAATAGCAATCAAGTCTCAACTACACCAAAAATGTGCTCACAGCCCACAAAGGGGTGCATATAGAGCTCCCAGCTCAGGCTGAATCACTGGTTCTATGGGACACCTACTACACAAGGCCACTCTACCAATTCCAGGAGACATAGCAGATCTACCTAACACTTAGAAACAAATATAGAAAAGCAGCCAAAATGCAGAGACAAAGAAACATGTCACTAATGAAAGAACAGAAGGAATCTCCAAAAAGAGAAATAAATGAAATGGAAGCAAGCAAACTACTGATAGAGTTCAAAATAATTATTATAAGATTGATCAAGGATCTTAATGAGAGCTTCAAGGAGCTTAGTGAGAATGTCAAAGACATGAAAAAGGACCAGTTAGAAATTAAGCATACACTAACTAAATAAAATAAAGAATAAATTAAAGCAGCTCAGAAGGAGAAAATGGTGGCGAAGTAGACGGATGCGTCTGGAGCTTTGTCACTGGGCAGAGGGAGAGAGAGCGTCTGAGAGTCGCACTGGAAGGGTTTGTTGGCAAGTTAAGAGTCAGTTATCCTCCAGGAGAAGGTGAGGGACTGCTGGAGGGGGCTCTCCCGGCCAGGCAGCCCCACTGCCACCAGGATTTTGTCTGCCGGAGCCACCAGCGCGAACGCGGAGACCACGCCATCTTGCAGAGGGAGGTGGATGTCAACGGCCGTCTGAAGCCTGCGACTGGGGCACCCATTGAGCAGCCGGGGACCCGGGGACCCAGAACTCCACTCTCCAATCGGCGCAGACATACGGCTGAATCAGAGATCCACAGAGCACACGGAAAGGTCAGATTTCGCCTGAGATAAGAGGGAGGTGGATGTCTGCGGAGGTCTGAAAGCTGCGGCTTGTTGAGGCACCCACTGAACAGCCAGGGACCCAGAGCAGGGCTCTCCAGGGAGCGCGGACGCGCGGTTGGCGGATTCGGAGATCCACACGGTGCACGAAAAGGTCGGATTTCGCCTGGGTTAGGGTGAGGTCTCCTACTCCCGCGGGGCAGAGACGAACATGCTGTGGGAGCTGGGCTGCGGGAAAGCTGCCTCTGGAGAGGTCCATGGAGGTGGGCAGGGCATGATCCCTGAGTGTGGAGGCAGACACTCTGAGCTGTTGACAGAGGGGAGCTCTGGAAAACGACTCTTTTTTTTCTGGGGCAAAGGGACAGCCTGGGAGTTATTACAGTGTCCCAGCTGCAAAATCCCCACAAACTGGCTTTGAGAACCACAGAGTAGCAGGATCTGAGCACAGCCTAGAGAGGTCCTGTGCTTTGTCTCAGAGATCAATTCCTGAACAGTCACCCAGTGGATGACACACAAATTGACTCTAGCATAACCAAAAAAGAATAAAGAGATTAAAACACCAACAGGGGAACACAGGGAACTGCAATACCTTCCCTACTGGGAAACAGGACTGCCAAGCAGAATAATAGTGGAAGTGAAAGAACATTCTATTTTTTTTCTCTCTTTTTTTCTTTTTCCTTTTTTCTTTCTTTTAAATTTTTATTTTTATTTTTCATTTTTACATATTTTAATCAAAAGACTATTTTTTTCTTTCCGCCTACATTGATATTACCTTTTTAATTATTACATTTTTGTTTTAAACTAGTATTATTAATTAGTACTAGTACTTTACCTTTTTGGAAAAAAACAAGTGTCATTTTGTTTTCTCTTTATTTTATTTCGGGATTAGAGTTCTACATTCTATTTTCATCTTTCCTTTAGCATAATTTTACTCCAACTCAACTCTACCTTTATGCCAACACTTTCCTCCTAATTTTCCCCATTTTGTTGTCTTGTTTCCCTTTCCCTTTTCCATCTTTAGATTCCCCCTATTCTTTCTCTTTACTTGGTTAAAATTTCACCCCATTTATATATCTAATTTCAAATCCCCTACTACAAGTCCATACAAACCTCTCCTCTTCTTGTCTTCACTAGCCAAAAAGTTGTTTTTTCTCAATGTCCTTTTGTTGCTATTTGCCTGAAAAGTGATTATATCGATTTTTTGAAATTTTTGGTGAGATTGTTTTAGTTTATCCTACTTGTTTTATTTTGCTTGCTTTGTTTTTTACCTCTCTTTTCCCTCCCCTACCTCGATACCAGCTGCTATTTGCAGTTTTTATTAATCACTAGGTACTGGTTGCTGGCCTTTATTGGGATTAGTGACTGTTCTATTGGAGTTTTCTCCTGACATCTATAGTTTGTTCCCCTTTTCTCTCTTATACGCTTTCTTTTCTCTCTGACTTTTTTCTCTTCCTCTTTTCTTCTCCTTCTTCTCCTTTTTATTTTATTATTTTATTTTTTTGTTCATTTTTTTTTCTTTTCTCGCTCTCCCAATTTGATTTTGGCATTTCTTTATTTTCTTTTTTCATCATTTTCCTCTTCTTCTTTCTCTACTTACCCCTAATTTCTCTTTCATTAGTGGCCACCTTATCTATGATTATTAACATCTTGAATACATTTCTACTCTGTGTCTTGTGTGCTGTACCTGGTCGTGTTGTAGTTTGTGACTTTCAATCAACGTAGGAGAGAGAACTGCATAACCAGACACCCGGAGAAGAAAGACCATGGGCAGAAAAAGAAACAGCCCACATAAGACAAAAAGGCAGGTTTCACCAGAAAATGAAGTAAATGAAATAGAAGCAGAAATAAGCCTGCCAGAGAAAGAGTTCAGAGAAATGATCATAAGGTGGATGAAAAGAATGGAAGACAAAATCAACAATCTGAGTAAGAGCCAAGAGTAAATGAAGAAGACCCAAGAGGAGATGAAGAAGCAGCAAGAAGAAATGCAGAAGAACCTAGAGGAGGTGCAGAATAAACAAGAAGTAATGAAAAATGACATCACTGCTTTAAAGAACTCAATAGAAAGCATCAAAAGTAGTCTAGAAGAAGCAGAAGAACGCATCAGTGAGCTAGAAGACAATAGGAAAAAAAATACCCAAGTACAGCAGCTTCTAGAAAAAAAGTTAAAAAGCAAGAGGAGAACCTAAGGGAACTTTGGGATAACATGAAACAAAACAACATCCGCATAATTGGGGATCCAGAAAGAGTGGAAACTGAACAAGGATTAGAGAACGTGTTTGAAGAAATAATGACAGAATATTTCCTCAACATAGGAAAGGAAAAACCCACACAAATCCAAGAAGCTCACAGAGTCCCAAGCAAAATGAACCCCAACAAACCAACATCAAGGCACATTATAATTAAATTGGCAAACACCAACAACAAAGTAAGAATCTTAAAAGCAGCCAGAGAGAAACAGAAAGTTACCTACAAAGGAACCCCCATGAGACTAGCTACTGACTTCTCAACAGAAACTCGTCAGGCCAGAAGGGAATGAAATGAAATATACAAAGTCATGCAAAGGAAGGGTCTCAATCCAAGAATACTGTACCCTGCAAGACTCTCAATCAAAATTGAAGGTGAAATCAAAAGCTTCAAGGACTAAGGGAATATATTACCACCAAACCAGCAATGCAAGAAATGTTAAAGGGTCTGCTGTAATAAAAAGAAAGAGGAAGCAAAGAAGGAACTCGGGGGTAAGGACTAAAAATGGCAACAGATAAGTACTTATCAATAATAACTTTAAATGTAAACAGATTAAATGCTCCAATCAAAAGACATAGGGTAACCGATTGGATAAGAAAACATGATCCATATATCTGCTGTCTGCAAGAAATCAACCTCAAGAAAAGAGATGCACACAGAATGAGGGTGAAGGGATGGAAGATGGTATTTCAGGCAAATGGAAATGAAAAAAAAGCTGGGTTGCAATACTTATATCTGACAAATTAGATGTCAAAGTGAAGGACATAATAAGAGATAAAGAAGGCCACTTCATAATACCAAAGGGAACAATCCAACAAGAAGAAATAACCCTGGTAAACATTTATACACCCAATATAGGAGCACCTAAATACATAAAAAAACTCTTGGAGGATATTAAGGGAGAGATTGACAGCCATACAATCATAGTAGGAGACTTTAATACCCCACAGTCACCATCGGACAAATCCTATAAACAAAAAATCAGGAAAGAAACATCAATCCTAAATGACTCACTAGACCAGATGGAATTAATTGACATCTTCAGAACAATTCACCCCAAAGCAACAGAATATACATTCTTCTCCAGTGCACATGGGTCATTTTCAAAGATGGATCATATGTTGGGTCATAAGAAAAGTCTCTTCAAATTCAAGAAGATAGAAATCATATCAAGCATTTTCTCAGACCACAGTGGCATAAAACTGGAAATCAACTATAATAAAAACAATAGAAAGAAATCAAACACATGGAGACTAAATAGCATGCTATTAAACAACGACTGGGCAATCAGAGAGATAAAGGAAGAAATAAAAAACATCATGGCAACAAATGACAATGACAACACAACAATACAAAATTTATGGGACACAGTAAAAGCAGTCTTGAGAGGGAAGTTCATAGCCCTCCAAGCCTACTGCAAAAAACAGGAAACAATGGTATTAAATTACCTAACCCTACAACTCTAAGAGCTAGAACAAGAGCAACAAGAAAAGCCCAGTGTACTCGGAAGGAAATAGTGAAGATCAGAGCGGAGATTAACAACTTGGAGACCAAAGAAACAATTCAAAAGATCAACAAAACAAAGAGCTGGTTTTTGGAAAGGATAAACAAGATTGATGGACCTCTAGCCAGGCTCACCAAGAGGCAAAGAGAGAAGACCCAAATAAACAAAATCAGAAATGAAAGAGGAGAAATAACAACAGACCCCGCTGAAATACAAAGGATTGTTAAAAAATACTATGAACAACTCTATTCCAACAAATTGGACAACCTGCAAGAAATGGACATATTCCCAGAAAAATATAACCTTCCAAAACTCAATGACGAGGAAGCCAAACA
The DNA here is from genome assembly GCA_011751065.1 of Lasiurus cinereus. Taxonomy (NCBI): domain Eukaryota; kingdom Metazoa; phylum Chordata; class Mammalia; order Chiroptera; family Vespertilionidae; genus Lasiurus; species Lasiurus cinereus. The sequence goes on along the minus strand of JAAGEH010000032.1, from coordinate 4,117,332 downwards.
TCTCAATAGTCCAATGACTATGGAAGAAATTGAAGCAGTCATCAAAAAGCTTCCAGCAAATAAAAGCCCGGGACCAGATGGCTACACAGGAGAGTTTTAGCAAACATTCAAGGAAGAATTAAAACCTATCCTCCTCAGACTATTCAAAAACATTCAAGAAGAAGGAACACTTCCAAACATCTTCTATGAAGCCAGCATCAGCCTAATACCAACACCAGATAAAGACAATGAAAGAGAATTACAGGCCAATATCTCTCATGAACATAGATGCCAAACTCCTCAACAAAATTCTAGCAAATCGGATCCAGCAGTACATCAGAAAGATCATACACCATGACCAAGCAGGATTCATCCCAGGAATGCAGGGATAATATAATATCCGCAAAACAATAAATGCGATACATCACATAAACAAATTGAAAGATAAAAATCACATAGTCATATCAATTGATGCAGAAAAAGCATTTGACAAAATCCAACACCCTTTCTTGATAAAAACTCTCAGCAAAGTGGGAATAGAAGGATCATACCTCAATATCATAAATGATAAACCCACAGCTAACATCATACTCAATGGGCAAAAACTAAAACCATTTCCCCTAAGAACAGGAACAAGACAGGGATGCCCACTCTCACCTCTCCTGTTCGACAGAGTACTGGAAGTATTAGCCATTGCAATTAGACAAGAAGAAGAAATAAAAGGCATCCAAATAGGAAAAGAAGAAGTAAAGCTGTCCTTATTTGCAGATGACATGATACTGTACATAAAAAACCCGAAGGATTCCATGCCAAAATTAATTGACTTAATAAATGAATTTGGCAATGTAGCAGGATACAAAGTTAATGCCAAGAAATCTGTGGCATTTCTGTACACTAATAGTGAAATTACAGAAAGAGAGACTCAAAAAGCAATCCCATTTACCATTGCACCAAAAAAATTAAGATACCTAGTAATAAACCTAACTAAAGAGGTAAAAGACCTATATGCAGAAAACTACAGGACACTGAAAAAAGAGATACAGGAAGATGTTAACAGATGGAACAGCATACTATTCTCATGGATTGGGAGGATCAACATCATTAAAATGTCCATACTACCCAAAGCAATCTACAGATTCTATGCAATACCCATTAAAATACCAACGACATATTTCACAGACCTAGAAAGAATTCTCCATAGATTCATCTGGAACAAAAAAAGACCACGCATAGCCACAGCAATTCTGAGAAAGAAGAATAACATAGGTGGGATCTCAATACCAGATTTCAAGCTATACTACAAAGCAACTGTTCTCAAAACAGCCTGGTACTGGCACAAGAACAGACATATAGACCAATGGAATAGAATAGAGAACCCAGATATCCACCCAAACCACTATGCTCAAGTAATATTTGACAAAGGAGGCATTAACATTCAATGGAGCCAAGATAGCCTCTTCAATAAATGGTGTTGGGAAAATTGGACAGATACATGCAAAAAAATGAAACTGGACCAACTTACACCAAATACAAAAATAAACTCAAAATGGATACAGGACTTAAACATTAGAAGGGAAATCATAAAAACACTAGAGGAATCCACAGGCAGTAAATCTCAGATATATGCCAAAAGAACTTCTTCACGGATACTGCTCCAAAGGCAATGGAAGCTAAAGAAAAAATAAACAAATGAGACTACATCAAAATAAAAAGCTTTTGCACAGCAAAAGAAACCATCAACAAAACAACAAGAAAGACCACTGTATGAGAAAACATACTTGCAAATGTTATCACTGATAAAGGGTTAATCTCCAAAATCTACAGCCAACTTATACAACTTTATAAAAGGAAGATAAACGATCCAATAAAAAAATGGGCAATGGACCTAAATAGAACCTTTTCAAACAACGACAGAAAGAAGGCCAAGAGACATATGAAAACATGTTCAAAGTCATTAATCATCCGAGAGATGCAAATCAAAACGACAATGCGATACCATCTTCCACCGGTCAGAATGGCAATCATCAACAAATCACCAAGGACAAGTGTTGGCGAAGATGCGGAGAAAAGGAACCCTTGTGCACTGTTGGTGGGAATGCAGACTGGTGCAGCCACTGTGGAGAACAGTATGGAGTTTCCTCGAAAAGCTGAAAATGGATCTCCCATTTGATCCTGTAATCCCACTCTTAGGAATTTATCCTAAGAAATTACAAACACCAATCAGAAAGGATTTATGCACCCCTATGTTCATAGCAGCACAATTTACAATAGCTACAATTTGGAAACAGCCTAGGTGCCCGTCAGCAGATGAGTGGATCAGAAAACTGTGGTACATCTACACGATGGAATTCTATGCTGCCATTAAAAAGAAGGAATTCTTACCATTTGCAGCAACCTGGTTGGAATTGGAGAACCTTATGCTTAGTGAAATAAGCCAGTCAATGAAGGAGAAGCATCCCATGATCTCACTCATTTGTGGATAATAAAGAACATTATAAACTGATGAACAAAAGGATAGATACAGAGACAGTAAAGCTTCAAACAGACTGTGAAATTACAGTAGGAAGATTAAAGTTAAGTGAGCTAGATAAGAGATCAATCAAAGGACTTGTATGCATGCATATAAGCATAACCAATGAACATAGACATTGGGGGGTTGGAGTATGCCTGGGAGGGAAGGGGGCAATGGGGAGATATGTATAAAAAAATTAATAAAAATGTAAAAAAAAATAAAAATAAAAATAAAAAAGTAATTCAACAGTAGAGTAGAGGATTCCAATAATCAAATCAACAATTTGGAATATAAGAAAGCAAAAAACATCCAATCAGAAGAGCACAGTGAAATAAGAATCCAAAAATATGAAGATAGTTTAAAGAGCCACTGGGATAACTTCAAACATACCAACATTCCCATTATGGGAGTACCAGGAGGAGAATAGAGAGAGCAAGCCTTTGAAAGCCTATTTGAAAAAATAATAACAGAAAACTTCCTCTACGTGGTGAAAGAAATAGAATTGCAAGTCCAGACATCACAGAGAGTCCCAGACAAGAGGAACTCAAAAAGTCCCACACCAAGAAACATTGTAATTAAAACTAGAAGCCTGATGCACACAGATTTGTGCTAGAATGGGCTTTCCTTTCCCTGGCTAGAAAGGCTGCTGGCACTGCCTTTCCACTCCAGCCCAGCCCCTTTCCACTCAAGCCTCAGAGCCTCCTCTTTCCGCTCCAGGAACTGCCTTCTCACACTGCCCTGAGGCCCTGAGAGACAGGGGTGGGGCAAAACACCTGCATCATCACCATGGGGATGACGCAAGCATCTCACCCCCTGTGTATGCAAATTAACACCATCTTTGTTGTGTTAATTTGCATATCACTCCTGATTGGCTGGTGGCATAGCAGAGGTACGGTCAGTTTACATGTTTGTCTATTATTAGGTAAGATGCCAATGATTAAAGACAAAGAAAGAATCTTAAAAACAACAAAAGAAAAGTAGCTAGTTACCTACCAGAGAGTGTTACAGGACTGTCAGCTGATTTCTCAGCAGAAACATTGCAGGGCAGAAAGGAGTGGAAAGAAATATTCAAAGTTAAGGCCCTTAACTCTACCCAGCAAAGATATCATTTAGAATTGCTGGTCAGATAAAGAGCTTCAAAGATAAGAAAAAGCTAAAGAAGTTCTTCACCACCAAACAATATTATATAAAATATTGAAGGGGATTCTAGAAGGAGGAGGAGGAAAAGAAGGAGAAGAAGGAAGAGGAGGAGGAGGAGGAGGAGGAGGAGGAGGAGGAGGAGGAGGAGGGGAAGGGAAAGGGGAAGGGGAGGAGAAGGAGAAGAAATTAAAACTATGAACAGTAAAATGGCAATAAATACATATCTAGCAACAATTGAATCTAAAAATCAAAATAAATGAACAAAATAAAATGATGAATAAAATAGAACCAGAGGTATGGAAACATGGAACAGACTGAGTAATCTCAGAGGGAAGGAGGGGGGCAAAGATTAACCAAATATCTTACATGCATTACCTATGACAGTAGAGTGGTGAAGGCCTGGGATAGGGTGGGAACTAAGTGGAGAAGGGGCACTGGGGAGGGGGGAGGCGGTAAGGGGGTATCTGTAATACTCTCAACAATAAGCATTTTTTAAAAATTTGCACAGTAAAATTTCCAAATTACAAACTGAAAATTAATTTCTTTTATCTTATTGTTACACATTTATTTGATATTAAGAATCTTAAGGAAATATCTAGATACTACCTAATTTAACTTAGGTCTTGTATCATAAATAACTATATACTCTAATGATTTTGAATGCACCTTATTTTAAAAGAGATATGATAGTCCAAGAGAATATCCCAGAATGACTACTTAAAAAAACAACTGACTAATAAGAGTTGTAGTTACTCAATTCACACTAGTACATGCTTAGATTGATCAGTTAGCACACTCCTAACCATGTAGTGAAAAAGTTATTTTCTAAGGATATCTTTAATTCTTTTCCAAAATTACTTTATTCCAAGAATCATATTCTCCTTAGTATCATATCATTAACAAATATGTTTACTCAGTCATTGTGTGAATATTTTTGATCTGAGAATTCCCAAGTAAATTTTCTGAAGTCTTAAACTTCTTTCCTTAAGGGAAAAGTACCTGTATTTTTCAGGAAGCACTGAAAGTTATTTTGGAGCATGATGTAATTGCTTTTCTCTCTTATAAACTCTGTGCTTCAATGATTCATAACATTCAAATAAACTGAAATATAAACAGTTAGGAAAGGTTTATGAATTTAAAATAGACCATTTAGAAATCTCAGGTAAATTTCAAATCATTAAATATTCTGCATTTATTCTAATTTTTGTCCTGATTTCGCATCAAAGGAGAGGAAACAGTTATGCACATGTGATTTTTTTCCCTTTCATTTGTTATAACTGGTTAATGACAGTGTTACACCTGTAAAAAGGGTGAGTTGTCCATATGCATTAGCTTCTATTCCTTGCTCAAACCACAGTAACACAAAAAAGTCATTTTTAAATAGCATAACAAAAACAAAGATAATTGGAAAGAACACAAAGGTAACAAATTTGGGGGAACTGGAAAGCGGATGAAGTAGAAGGATAAATCCGAAATTGGCAGTGGGAATCTGAGGAGCAACTTAATTTTATAATGAAGAAATCTCAGTAGCTTCAAATTAATGCTACCACTAATGGTATGGGGACAGTGGGACCTAACATTGACAACTGGAAGTTTTTTAAAAAGGAGTTAGATGACAGCCCCTTCCTCACCCCAGGAATCTTATTTTCTGCCAAATATAAAATAAGTTGTTTTGAGACTGAAGAACTGTACAATTATAAGGAAAGAGCAGCCAGACCTTTGCCTTCAGGTAGGACATTAGAGCACCTTCTCTGAGGACTCTAACTAATCTAACTTTTCAAGAGGAAAGAGCATTAAATGCCTACTGACACTGGAGTTTTATTATAGAAAAACCCTTAGACATCAAGTGTCATACTTGTGCACAGAGCTTTCAACACACTAAGTACATTGCTCTTAAATCCTAAAGAGCAGATAAGATTCCTGTAATGTACAGAGAATAGAGCAGATGTTTTAGAAGACAAACTTGGGAACAAAGGAGATTCAAAAAGTGTCAAGGAAAAGAAACCAGGTTTCAAAACAATACTTAAGAAAAATGGCTTGGACATAAGTAGAATGGTTTGGATGACACAGGGAATGTAGGAAACAATAAAATTATGCTTTACCATGCCAGGGAGGGGGAAAGGTTTTTTTTTTCCTAAAATTCTAGATCTAGCAAATATCAACTAAATGTAAAAGTAAAATCAAATCTTTGGCAGACATGCTAAGTCTCCCTGGAGGATATGTTCCATGAAAATTAAAGGGTAAACAAAGACAACAAAACAAAAGGCAAGAGGAACAGAGAAAGAAAGAAAGAAAGACCTAGAGTCCAGGAAACAAGGAAATAATATAAGAGAGAAAGAAAGGTGAATGCACTTCCCAAGACTGCAGAGCTCCAGCAGCCTGAAATTAATCTACCTATATTAGAACATGTTGAAGCTAAGAGACCGCTTCAAAAAGGAGAGGATAAGACACCAGTGTACTTAACCAATAAAGAGGAGATTCAACAACATGGGAAACTGGGTGCAGAGTACACTTGAACTCTCTGTACTATCCTTGCAACACTTTTGTAAGTCTAAAACGATTCTAAAAAAAATATTTTAAAAATAGAACTATATTGGCAGATGAGAGATACGAGGTATGCATGTACATAGTGGACGGTAGCTGAAAAGGTTAAGCCCTTATTTTTCTTTCAGACTAAAATTGGAACACCAAGAAGTTAAAATATAAACATTTTTAAAGATTCGGAGGTCAATACCAAAATACAAAGATATGGGAGGTGATAAATAGGAGAAGTAATCAGGGGATTGCTATTACAGTAATATGTCTTGTTACACTGCTTAAGACTAACTCATGGACATGCATCATTTGATCAAAAGAGGAAATAAGTTTAGAAGGAAAAGTTGTGGTCTCCATGTAGTATCCATATTTTCTGTGGAAATTCTAATGTCCAATAATATATCCCATTGCCCTCTCCCCAATATTACCTTGTTAAACCATATCTAGCATTCCCCTAGGTTTTATCCTTTGCTTTCTTCTCCCCGGTCTCTACATTTTGTTGCTTCCAACTTTCCATAAGCACTAAAGACAAATCATGTCACATCACATTTCCTAATAATTTGAATTGGAACAACAGTAACAGGTTTATGTAATTGCACATTTATCTTTTAGATATAAGTAACACTACTGAGATGATACCCAAAAATATTATTCTTCATCCCTGGGTTAAAGAAAACTGTTTATTATTTATACCAAGTACTTCTGTTTTCCACAGGTGCATGTTATACCACCTTCCATTTTGGAAAAGCAAGGTAAAGTACAAATTAGTTTTATTGAATCATCTTTATTTAATCAAATATTCTAGTATACATACATAACTTGTGTTTATACTTCCTAAATATGTTCAAGTATTCTGAAAATACTTGACAGTGTATAAAGAAGTGTTTACTCTAAGAATATTCATTTCATGGCTGTTGAATCATCCTTTGACTATCCCTAAGTTATTTGCATATTGATGAAAGTTGGGACCTATTTATGCCATTTCTCCTTCATAAACAGGAGAGCATACACTTAGAAAGGTCTTACTTATCTTTGAATTATATTATCTTTGATGCTTTTAGAGAAAATCAAATTTTCATCTATATATATTGTAGTTAGAGTTTTTCTCTGGTTAGTATTACTTGTTATGTCTTGTCACTGTTATTGCAGAAGATAAGATATCCTTGTTGAAGTGCCATTCCTTTATATCAATGGGTTCCTTGACCTGGGCAATGGGTCTAGTAACAATTATCTACATTTCTTACATTGATTAAAATATGTTTCAGTAATTAGGCCATTGGAGAATGTTTGCATTATGTGGAACATGCCTGTTTTCTTCAGTTTACACCACACTGCACCTACTTTGATATCCTGTTGTCATCCATTCGTTTCACATAACTAAACCAGCAAGACTGAATTGTAACAAATGGATAGGAAGGAACCTGATGGGAGAGAGTGAAAATGAATTTTAAGTCAACATTAACTTTTATTCTAGACTTCCAAAGGGATCAATGGATGTATGACCATAAGATTTTTTTTAAATCTTCCACAATGAACTACAGTGGTACCTCGAGATACGAGTTTAATTTGTTCCGTAACCTTGAGGAGTGAGAAACTATGAGACGCTCGATTCGCGGTAAACTGGTGGGTCATGTGCAGCCGGCCGATCCGCACGATTACTCATATCTCAAATGTTGCTCGTATTTCAAAGCAAAAATCGCTTGCTTGACGGCTCAGCTTATATCTCAAAAAAAACTCGTATGTTAGGGCACTCGTATCTCGAGGTACCACTGTACTTTTATTTAACTAAAAATTATTTTAACTTTGTGATAAGCATGTGGGTCATTTTTATAACTAGATTCTTGTTCAAATGATAATTAACAAGAGGATTTTTGTGAATCAATTTCTCTTTCTAAATTTTCTTCCTTAATAAGAAATTTCATACTTGCAAAGTATTAGACTCTGTATATAGACCTCCCACTAATAACATAATGCCCAAAATGATTGTGGCTCCTCCTAATTATTACCTTTATTAGTAAGGAAATATTTATCATGAATCTGAATCATATATAATGCAATTCCTGGTACTATCCCAAAGGTACAGCTATTGGGGAAAGGAATAAAGTGATTAATTTGGTCATCTTCTAGGCCTATAGAAAAATGAAATATGTAAGAGGTAGAAGAGAGCTAGGAGAAGCTGCCTAAAGATCCTGCTATGGATATAGCCTGTCAAGACCTTACCCCCGCCTCTCCCCACATCCAGCCCACATCTTTCCCTCCACCCTCTTAACTTACACTCCATTACTCTTGTGCTGTATCCTGCAAAGGAGCCTTCATTTTGTTCTGAAAAAAAAAATCTTCTATGTTCTTAATTTTTCATTAATATTCATTAAAAATTGTAGTAAAAATCATAGTTATAATTTATTAGATTCTCACTTATATGCATTATCTCAATTTATTATAGCCCTATCAGTACTATTATTATCTTATTTTACAATTGAGGAAATTGGATCTTGAGAGGTCAAATAAATTGTCCAAGTTCAAACTACCAGCTGGGATCTGATCCAACAGATATCAACATCTGTGCATTTAATTTCCATGTTATAGGCATCTGGTCATACCAAGTTCATACTCTTCAGTTATACTACTACTTGCTTATTGCCATTGTCTTCTGAGAGCCAGGTTGCATCCAAAACTCCCAAAGAGATTTTACCTTCTCAGAAATACTTCTTTCCTACCAGTGTCTGCAGGGGAGGCCCTTTTGGTTTGATTCCTCACAGTTTCTGCATCTCCTCAACTTGAAACTCTCCATTTCACTTTTGATATTTTTAAAAGAAATCAGGGCTTTCCTACCTGTCTATTTTTTTTGTCTGGCTTATCTTCCTTTTCCTTCTTGCTGTTGGTGGGCATTCCCCTAGGTTTTATCCTTTGCTTTCTTTTCCCCAATCTTTACATTTTGTTGCTTCCAACTTTTTGTAAGCGCTAAAGACAAATCATGTCACATCACATCTCATAATAAGAGTTCTCTGTATTACTTGAGAATTTTAAATTCTGCTCTAAAAGCTATAAAACAAACAAGATGGATGAAATGATAAGAAGTGTTAAGTATAGATATTTGGTAGCTTATGACATGCAAGCAAAACTCATGGCATGTGCTAAGTATGACTAATGAGTAAACAAGTATTTTGGGAGACACAAGCAGAATGCATAAGAATGGGTTAGTAACCTATAACACGTATTAACAAAATAGTTAAAGAAATATATAACGGAAAAAACAGGAACATTACTTATAAACAAAAAGAAATGGGAAAGTTAAGTCATGACTCTGCCCTAACTCCATCCCCAGCAAAAATACTAATATTCCTTTTGTTTAAACTTCTTGTTTGCTACATTTTTTCTATCATGAATACATTCTACCTCTGGAGAGCTCCCAGAAAGCAGGAATGATGACATCTGCATCCTTTATTCCTAGGAGCACCTAGCATCCAGAGCTGCTGCCTAATACAGATGAATGAATGACGGCATAACATGGGCATCTTGGCTAGAAATTAACTCCTTCTCTTTTAATATCATTTGCCTAAAACTGTCCATCCATGAAATAACTGATGTTTTTTAAATTAAGCATTTTATCAAGAGTTGGTGCTCTCTAGTTCTTTTAGTAGTTAAACATGTGTATCATCCTAGTAGTTTAGAAGAAAGAGATTCTTTAATTTTTACTAAAACAAAAATAGTTTATATACAAATGATAATGTATTACACTCATGTCTTATTTTTAATGTAATACTAATGTACAATATTATTATACTACGTACTAGAGGCCCAGTGCATGGATTCATGCATAGGTGGGGTCCCTCAGTCTAGCCTGCACCCTCTCGGAATCTGGGACCCCTTAGGAGATGTCAGACTTCCAGGGATTGGGCTGAAACTGGCAATTCGATATCCCCCAAGGGATGTAGCAGTGCTGAAGAGGCGAGAGGCTGGGGAGGAGCCTGAGTCGGGGTTGGGTGGCCCACCACTCCCGCTCATCCTGGCTCTGCTGCACCTGCCACCTCTCGGTAGCGTTGTGGGAGCGCACTGACCACCAAGCAGCAGCTCCTGCATTGAACATCTGCCCCCTGGTGGTCAATACAGGTCATAGTGACAGGTCATTCAGGTTGTTCCTGTTATTCTGGTCACTCCAGTCAACTGGTTGCAAGGGTTGCTTAGACTTTTATACATTGAGTGGCCAGATTATTATGATCTCTGAACACATAATAATCTGGCCACTCAGTGTATATCCTATATAATAAAAGGCTAATTTGCAAATGGTCCCCTCAACCAGGATCTCAACCAGCAGGCAAGCCGACCAACCATCCATGTCCCCTCCTCCTGGCCAGGCTTGCCGGACCCCACCCATGCATGAATTTATGCAGCAGGTCTCTAATATATACACACACACACACACATACACTAGTGCCCCAGTGCACAAAATTCATGTACATTAAAAGGTAATTAATTAGAGGAAATAATTTATTATTGCTATTTGCCATTTTTCTATAATACAAGTGTCAGAGATGAAAGAAAATTAATAAAATGTATATGAAAACCTTCCTCCTGTCAAAATCTGGAGTGCACCACGGGACCCAGAGTCAAGTCCCTGCCCACCCACATGCACCTCAAAATCACATGAGACCCAGACCTGGCTGCCCCTCGCCCCATTGGGCTAGATCCAGACATGGCCAGTCCCACTCTTGTCAAGCCCTGCCAGGCAGGGGCCATAGCATCAGGTTCCCTGGCCTAGTACCAGGACGAGGACATGGTCTGAGATTCCCTGCCAAGCTCTGCTGGGTGAGGAGCATGGCCTGAGGTCTCTCATCAAGTCCTGCCAGGTGGGAAGCACAGCCTCAGGTCCCCTGTCAAGCCCCAACAGAAGTGGGGTGCAGTCTCAGGTCCCCTGGTTTGGTGCTGTGGTAGGGGATTCAGCCTGAGATCCCCCGGCCTGGCACTGGGGTGGGGGAGAGTAGCCTGAGGTCCCCTAGCCCAGCACCAGGATGGGAAGTGCACCTTGACGTCCTCCACCAAGCCCTCCCAGACCAGGGGCGTGGCCTGAGGTCCCCTAGCCTGGGACTGGGGCAGGAGTTGTACGCTAAGGTTCCCGGGCCTGGCACTGGGGCAGAGAATGAGGCCTAAGGTCCCCATCAAACCCCAGGTGGGGGACATGGCCTGAGGTCCTTGGACATGGTGCCAAGGTGGGAGGCATGACCTAAGGTCCCCTGTCAAGCCTCACCAGGTGAGGGGTGTGGTCTGAGGTCCCTGGCCTGGTGCTTGGTGGGGTGTGTGCCCTGAAATCCCCTGTCAAGCTCCACTGGGTGAGGGGTATGGCCTGAGGTCCCCTGTCAAGCCCTGCCAAGTATGGAGGTACAGTCTCAGGTCCCCCAGCCTGGTGCTGGGGTGGGGGGTAGCAGCCTGAGTTCCCCTAGCCCAGCACCAGGACTGGAAGCACACTTTGAGGTCCCCCATCAAGCCTCGCTGGGTGGGGGGCATGGCCTGAGGTCCCCTGTCAAGCCCAGCCAGGTAGAGAGGCACAGCCTCAGGTCCCCTGGTCCAATGCTGGAGTGGGGGCATGCCCTGAGGTCCCACATTAAGCCCCACTGGGCAGGGAGTGCAGTCTGAGGATCCCCAGCCTAGTGCCAGGGTGGAAGGCATGGCCTAAAGTTTCCTATCAAGCCCTACTTGGTGGGGGACACACCTGAGGTGCCCTGTCAAGTCCTATGGGGAAGGGGAGGGCATAACTTCAGGTCCCTGATAATTGCTCATTAAGGCCCCTTATGGGAACTTGGCTTCAGCTATGGGTGCAGCCATCTTTGTGATGGAGTGATGGTCAATTAGCATATCCCCTTTTTATTAGATAGGATAAACACACTCTGAGTGGCCAGATTATTATGTGTTCAAAGATTATAATAATTTGACCATTCAGTGTATATATAGATAATAATAGGTACAGTAGAGTACAATAGGTAAAAGCATTGACTTTTGGGGTCCATAACTGAGGTTTAAGGCCTAGATTTGTAGTTCACTCTCTCTGTGACCTTGAATAAGTTTATTTTTTATCTATCTTTTTCAGTGTCCTCATCTATAAATGTTGGAAAATTAGAAATGGTATATAGTACATAGGGCTACTGTATAGAATAAATGAGCTAAAGCAGGTGAAAGTGCTTAAATAATGCCTGGTAAGTGGTAAACTGTCAATACATGGTAGCTCTTACTACAAAAGCTACAAATCCTACCAAACCATTTTAAATAAATTTCTTTCTAAATACTCTATCTGAATAACTTTCCAGCCAGAACTGTTTGCCTTTCTAAACCAGATTCCAGTTTCACATCCTCCCTAGTAACAACTTCATACAGACTCATTATCAAGGCTAAGAAAAGCTGAAAATAATGCTGATAGTCATTAACTCTAATAATACTCCCCTTTTATGTCTGTTCTGTCCTGTTGAATTTAGGATCCATTTTCACATTCATTGTATCACTAGTGTTTCACAACACCTCTGCAGAAAAAGCAGTCAGCTATTATTTCTCATTTTTGAAAGATAAGGGAACTAAAGCACAAGAGGGTTTAAATAGCTTGCTTTGGTCACCTGGAGGATGACCATGAATTCAGGGCATCAGAATTCCTGACCGTAGACCTTCTTTCTTCCCAAAACTTGTACAAATGGTTTTACTGACAAATCTTAAGAACTGGGATCACTCAAACCAATAGTCCCTGACTTTCCATGCCCCATATTCTTTCTTTTTAAAATTCCTATTGGAAAGAAGTACTTTATTATTTACTCCACTCAAGGGTTTTGCTGCCAGGATCCTCCCTCTGTTCTAGGTGATCTCCAAGTTCTCAGGAAACGGAGAAAGGAGGACTTCCTCACAAAAACTGAGTATTTCCCTCAGTCACACCATGCTGCTTTTGTCAGCCTAAGTGGAAGCAGAACATAAGTTAGAACAGCACTGACTTAGAAATGCCTTGTCTAGGTTTGATTTCTATTTGCCATTTATCCGCTGCATGACCTTAAGGAAGTTACTTAATTTCTCTGTGCCTCAGTTACCCCATTGTAAAGTAAGGAGAGCAAAATATTACCTACTTCATAGGGTTCTTGTAATAAATAATATGGGTTTGGCTCAGTGGATAGAGCGTCAGTCTGCGGTTTGAAAGGTCCCAGGTTCGATTCTGGTCAAGGGCATGTACCTGGGTTGCGGGCACATCCCCAGTAGGGGGCGTGCAAGAGGCAGCTGATCGATTTCTCTCTCTCTCATCGATGTTTCTAACTCTCTATCCCTCTCTCATCCTCTCTGTAAAAAAATCAATAAAAATATATTAAAAAATAATAATAATATGGTAAAGTACTCAAGAATGCACCTGACAGAGTAGGTGTGAGCTCATGTTATTATTATATGAGAAAATGGTCTTACTTCTTTCTCACTTTAGCTGCTATTACTGCAGCTGCCTAATATAAGAACTGTCACCATGTGAACCAAAATGATCAAATCCCATAATAATTAAATGCTTAAACTACAACCCAGCATCACATCCCTCACCTAAGATCTTTGACTCCCAGAGCAGCTCTCCCTCACATACTTTGAATAAAAATATTCATGACCTCATATTACCCAAAAATATATCTTGACAAGTCTATTTCCTCATTTTTACCCTCATCACCATGATCACCCTCTGGTTTCCTCTAAGGAATAGGTTGCTATGGCAACACTCACCACCCACAGTTAACAGTCAAATTTCATTTCTCAGATATAACTATTAGAAAATAAATGGTCCATGTAACATTCTTTGTATTTGTTTCCATGTTCATTTGTGAAATCTCCTACCTGTTTGAGACACTCATAAATATAATAAAAATGCCTTTTTGATATTTGAACAATAATTTGTTAATTCGGACAAGAAAACACTAGTTGGGTTCTCAGTGTTTTTAATTTTAAATAACTTTTTGTCAATATAAGGTAAAACAACAACAAAAAACAGCAAAACAGTAATAAGCTACTTCCAGGATCTTTTTAGTCAAACTGCTTTTTATTTTGTAATAAGAACATGAAATGAATTATAACATATTATTTGCCATAAAGAAATTTTCCTGTTTTATTTTTATAGCCCAGACAAAAATAACTTATTCAACTGTTTCAAAAACAAGAGCAGGGATCAAGAATTTCTACTTCTTTTCAATAATCTCCCCACTAAGTCCATCCTCATTCCCCCAATCATTAAACAAAATAATGACACATTATATGTGTACTGGACTAACACTATACATCTCTAGGGTATTTTTCTGGGTGGATGGTCAGGGAGAACCTAGTCCAGACCCCAACATTGAGGTATCACTTGTTAATAGCTACCATGTTCATTCCTTTCTATGCCTAACTCCCCAGCCTTCTCTTGGTGACTTCTTAATAAGCCATGCTTATAGTTGAGTCTTTCCAATTGTGGAAGCCTAGGCATGTAGAAAAGGAGGAAGCCCTACTCCTTTAACTCCATCTTTCCACCTTGTTGAGAGTTAGAGATGAATAAATGGAATCCCAACCCCACCCCGCCCTTCATTCTCTCACCTTTCACAATCTAATGACCACCTTGATAATAGCATTAACTATACTGATGATTATTAATAATGATCAAAACTGCATTTAACAATAATTTATATGTATATAATAACACTATATAAAAATTTAAGAAAAAAGTAAAACTGGAAAAAAATTAAGAATGATTATATAAGAACTGTTTAGAATTAAAATATCTGTATTAAGGAATTGTGATCAAATGCCATTAAAAAGCAGTTCCTAGAAGTAGTTAAGTGTTTTTTATTTATCCAAACCAATAGACCCCCTTTTGCTTTTAAACTTGAGTAGGAAATCTTAGTTGATTCATTTTTAAAAAGTCATTTATATATGTGGATAAAGGAGATAAGTACAACTTATAGAAGCATAAAACTTAGAAGGCATTTTAAAAATCTGGCCTTCTGAGATTATAAGTATGGCATGTAAAAATAAATGTTCTTTTAGCCTCTATCTGTGTTGTATAAAAGATACATTCTGAAATTTTAAAGGAAGATGCTTTTATATATATATTATTTTTTATGTTGTTATTTTCTTGTTTTAATTTTTTTAAATTAAATCTTTATTATTCAGATTATTACATTTGTTTCTTTTTTTACCCCTCCAGAGCTCCACTCCACCTGGCTCCTATCCCTCCCACTACCCTTACTTCCCCCCCGCATTGACCTCATCCATAGGCGTATGATTTTTGTCCAGTCTCTCCCTGCACCGCCCTCACCCCTTTTCCCCCTGAGAATTATCAGTCCACTCTCTTTATGTGCTCCTGATTCTATTATATTCACCAGTTTATTCTGTTGATCAAATTTTTAATTCACTTAATTTTTAGATTCACTTGTTGATAGATATGTAGTTGTTGTTCATAATTTTTTATCTTTTACCTTTTTCTTGTTCCTCTTCTTAAAGAGTACCTTTCAGCATTTCATATAATACTGGTTTGGAGTTGATGGACTCCTTTAGCTTTTTCTTATCTGTGAAGCTTTTTATCTGCCCTTAAATTCTGAATGATAGCTTTCCTGGATAGAGTATTCTTGGTTGTAGGTTCTTGCTATTAATCACGTTGAATATTTCTTGCCACTCTTGTCTGGCCTGCATAGTTTCTGTTGAGAAATCAGCTGACAATGGTATGGGTGCTCCCTTGTAGGTAATTAACTGTTTTTCTCTTGCTGCTTTTAATATTCTCTCTTTGTCTTTTGCTCTTGGTATTTTAATTATGATGTGTCTTGGTGTGGTCCTCTTAGAATTCCTTTTATATGGGGTTCTGTGTGCTTTCTGGACTTGTAAGTCTATTTCTTTCACCAGATGTGGGAAGTTTTCAGTCATTATTTCTTCAAATAGGTTTTCAGTATCTTGCTCTCTCTCTTCTTCTGGCACCTCCACAATTCTGATGTTGGTACCCTTGAAGCTGTCCCAGAGGCTCCTTACATTATCTTCACATTTTTGGATTCTTATTTCTTCTTGCTTTTCTAGTTGAGTGTTTTCTGATTCTTTATATGTATTTCAACTTTTTTGACTTGATTCTTGCCTTTCTCTGGTCTGCTGTTAGGTCTCTGTATAATATTTTTTATTTCAGTCAGTGTATGTTTAATTTCTGGTTGATCCTTTTTCATCTCTAGTTGGTCCTTTTTCATCTCCTCTTGGGTCTTGCTAAATTTATCCATCTTTTCTAGGATATTCTTGAAAAACCTTATAACCGTGATTTTGAACTCTATATCCAATTATTTGTTTTCCTCCATTTCTTTTGTTTGTGATCTCTTCCTTTGTCTCAGCATTTTCATTATGTCGGGAGAACTTCTGTGTTGGATTCAGCCTTATGATACAAGACTTGCAAAACTGCAAAAGCCTCTCTGTTGAGCTTGGGAGGGGTAGAGTCTCAGGGCTTAACGGACCTGCCTTGCTTTCCAGTAGGCCCCGCCCGCCAAGGCCTCTGGGTCTTACGTGACTCTGAGTAATCCCTGGAGCCGTCCCTGTTGGCGCAGTGCCTCTAGACCGCTGTCTTTCCAACTCCGCTGCGCTCTGGGACCATATGAATCTGGGTCCCGAGGATTTCATCCGAAACTGGGGTTTAGTAGAGTTAGAAGTGGTGCAGTTGGGTGGCTCTGTTTCCCGCCCACTCGTGAAAACCAGCAGCACAATCAGCAGTCGGTCTTCTGCATGCAGTGCTGTGCACGCCACCAAACATCTCTTTCGCGGCACCCCTAAATTTCGGTGCACTTCTCCCTTTTCACAGTCCAAACTCTCCCCGTATGAGTCTCGCCTGGACCTGGGGTTCAGTGCTGTAGGATAAGGGGTTCCATGCAGTTGGGAGTCTCAGTCTCCCTCCCACCAGAGAAAGCCAGGCAGGTACTCTGGCACCCGCTCTCTCCACACGCTAATCTCCGTACCTCAGCTTCTTGCAGCTCCTCTGGGTCTCCGTGAGCCCCTCTCTTTCCTTCTAGTTGTAGAATTTCCACTCAGCCAGCTTTCCTGTGGTTCTGAATGATGTCCGTTCTGTCTTTTAGTTGTAGTTTTGAAACTATTGTGTGAGGCAGCAGTGTAGGTGTTTACCTATGCCACTATCTTGGATTCTCCTCACTTTTTTTTTTAATTCTAAATATCAGATAAGTCCTTCTTGCCATATTAACATTTCTTATTAAAAGTTGAATAAATATTGCAGCCAAAAATCAATGAATTGTAAATAGGTGGTAGAGAGGTGATAGGTATATATATCAGAAAAACTGACCTCACAGTAAGCAACAGGGCCTGATATGGATCCATGACATGGAGATTAGTAGATAATTTCACTACAACTTGGAGTGGTGGAAGGATTTATCTTATTAAACATTATTCCAAGTATATTTTTGAATACCAGATGAATATAATTTCTGACCTATAATAACTATATATTTTTCTCATATCTAAGGCATTATACTTCCTTGTAATTGTAATTGTAAGCAAGTTTAATAACAGTTAAAAGAAATAAGATTTAAACATAATGCAAAGGAGACATATTTATTAGGGATGGGGGAAAAACTGAAGCAATTTCCTGAGATGAGATCGCATATCTACAAATCAAAGAGAATCCTTTAATAGTGAAATCCAAACTAAACCAAATTGTAACTAAAAAGCATCTTGATTGTCTCAGGTGGATACAATTGTTGCCAAATGAGTCTCAGGTGGAGATAGATATTGCCAAATTTATTAGTTTCTAGTATTTGGCTTTCTTAATTTAAAACTTCAGGATATTTGAAATTAATAAAAGGTATACAATTTACCTCTGATGACTGACTATTCATGATACAGCATGAAAATTCACCAAGAGCTTTGCAGGTTTGGAATTAAGCCTGCGTGTTAGTGAAAAGAAGAACAAAAGCAATTATCTCTCCCTCATCATGTCAATAAAGAGTATGTTTTCCACACCATTCTTTTTGTGTCCAGTGGTACTGAGAAGACGGACAGACCTCTACTTGAATTCCTTTGACCTCAAACACAGTTTAAAACTGTTATCATATTTTGTCCCCTTTATTCTTAAAGAAATAGAAGACTGATACCTTGAGGCTATATTCTGCCCAACTGCTTTGAAAGGAGACTGGTGTAATGAATGCAAACTTAGCCTGGGATTATTGCTACCCTCAGGAAAATGACCTCCCTTGTGTACAGACCAAGGACTCAAATATGAAGAAAGCTAGCCCCACAGGCAGCCAAACATCCTGATTCAGCAAATAAAGCACATGTTTATTAGTTAAATTATGAAAAGGCAAATCATATATCTGACCAAACTCTAGTAATAAAACAGGCCACTCATGGGCTTAATTTATTACTATTGATATTAATCAAACAAGCTTCTTATTACTATTCTACTTGCTTTGGAAGTTATAGATATAGTTGCATTGCAAAGTATTAATGACTTCAAGAAAGTAGTGGGATCCAGGACTGTCACATAGGAAACAATAGGCAATAATGCAAGGCCTCTAACTCTATTAGAGGGAAATAGGAAGCAGTGAAATATTTTAAGCTGGGAACAGGAGAGGGGTTGACCTAAGCTTTAAATAACCTTGGAGGTAGTGTGGAGGAGGCAGAGGGACACTTGCAGAAGTGGAGATGGAGCACAATTTGGAGGCTATTATAAGACCTTAGATGACTTAGCAGAGGCAGAGGGAATGGAAAGAGCACAAAGGATCCATTCAAGAGACAAATTGAAGGTGGAACCACAGGAAAGAGTAGCCAATTGTTTCTGAACTAGAGAAAGAGGAAGATTCAAGGGTATCTGTGATTTCTTCTTGGGGGAAGGATCTTGACCTGAACTACGCAGTTTATGTAATTTGGACATGAAACTTCAGTCTGAAGGAAGGTGCTTTGGGTGTTAGGAAACCTACATGACTACTGTGACTGTAGGTTATACAGAACTCAGGGTGTCAGGAAACCTACATAAATACTGTGACTGTAGGTTATACAGAACTCAGGGCTCAGTTGACTGCAGGTGATACGTGTACAGAAGTGAAAAGCAGGTGCTGCCTGCAGTGTTTTCACCATCCACCTGCAGAAAAGGGAGCCCTAACATTCACTCTGGGGTTCAAAGACTTGATACTAAGCTACCCTTCACATTCATTTCTGCAGTAGGATGTGATCCTGTTTCTACTCTCAGAATACCTGCTCACCCTTGGGCTTAGATTCAATGATGCATCCAGCCCTTCAGGACCAGAGCCTCTAAAGCAGTGGTTCTCAACCTTCCTAAGGCCGTGACCCTTGCATACAGTTCCTCATGTGGTGATGACCTCTAACCATGAAATTTTGCTACTGTTATGCATCATGATGTAAATATCTGCATTTTTCGATGGTCTTAGGCGACCCCTGTGAAAGGGTCGTTCGACCGCCCCAAAGGGGTCGCGACCCACAGGTTGAGAACCGCTGCTCTAAAGGCATGCTCTCTAATCTGCTTCTGTAGCTCCCTGTTGTTTTTCTTCATAGCACTATCATATTGTAACTATCTGCCTGTTAATTTGCTTATTGTCTTTTGTGTAATCATAAATTCCTTTAAAGTAAAGAGATGATTGGATTTTATTTGTCATTGTATTTCCATTATGGACTCAGTTTCAAGGATGTGAGAAGTGCCCAATAATATATGTTGAATGAAGGAATGACTTACCCTTTTCTGTTCCATTGTTTTCCATGCTTTGAGTGCCTCTGGGACACTGCCTCAATTAGCTGGAATTTGAAAGTCAATCTTACGTGATTGGAGAGGAAGTGAAAATAAAAGAAAGATGCGAAAATATAAGTGAATTTACTGTCTAACTAAATATAGGAGATGGAGAAGGAAGATGTCAGTGACTCAAACCTTAGAGATTAGAAGTATTTTCTCTCTAATCTCATATTCTTGAGGAAGGCTATACTGCTGGCTATAGAATTAGGTTCTCTTTGGCATTAAGTTATAGCTACACTCAGATTCAAATTACAAAGTGATCAATCATATGATAATTTTATTTTTATTTTTTACTTGCTTTATTGATTCAGGTATTGCATATGTGTTCTTATTCTCCCATTATCCCCCCCACCTTCCATTTATGCCCCCACCCCCCTGTTGTCCGTGTCCATTGATTAGGCTTATATGCATGCATACAAGTCCTTTGGTTGATCTCTCCTCATAATTTTATTTTTAATTGTTAAAAGAACCACCATAACTTTTCTATAGCAGTGGCATCATTTTCCATTCCCTCCAACAAAGCACAACACAAATATACTTAAGGCTCCTGAGTTGTACACTAAAATATGGTTACAATGGTACATTTTATCTTCTGTTGGTTTTTTCAACCAAAATTTTTTTTGATGTGAGGTTGAGTGCCCACTAGATGCTGCTGGGCACATTGGTCATCTCAGCTGACAGATTCCATAGACAATACCGGCATCTCTGAAGTCAAGTGTTTCTGTGAAAAGCTGGTGGGGAGAAGATGGAGTGTTGGATAACAAAGCCATTCTAACTTTATCACATACCCTGAGTCTTTATTCAGCAGGATTCAAGTTTTCCCATTGTTCCTAAAAACCTGAATATCAGTTTTTGAATTGACTGTGAAGTAGTACAAAAAAAAAAAATAGGAAACATTATAAATTTTATTCAGGCCTATTTTTAGCATTTACAATTTTCTTTTCATTAAGCAACACCAAGCTAAACTTGAGATGATTTTATCCTCTTTTATAATTTGTTCTTTCCTTAAAGTGTCCTGGACTCTAATTATTAATATTGATGGGGATGCTGGTAACTCAAAATTTTCTAAGAATATTGACCTCTGATACCTCTCTCATGTTTCTATGCTCTTTTAAAAGAATCCAGAGTACATAATATGTCCTGAACATAATAAACATACTCTCCACAATAGACATATCACATTTATTCTTTGTGGCTTAATATATATATATTAATATATATATATAGGTATGTATGTAAATGCACATACATGATTTCCCAAGTGCAGAAGATTGAGAGTGGGAAGATGAGGAAGAGCCCATTCAAGTCCGAGAGATAGAAAAGGCAGAGGTTATTCATTCAAGAGGCCAGCAAATTGAATTCTTATCCCTTATTTTTAAAGAGGAATAAGATAGAGCGTATTCTGAAACCTGAGGAGAGAGTCAGAGAAGGGCCAGAGGAATTGCCCCCTCAATGCTGGGCTGAGATTCTAAGATGTAGTAAAGTCTCCTCTGTGTGTCTGTCACTTAAAGGAGATCTAGCAGAGCCTTTTCTGAATCCTCCCAGTGCAGATAGGGAGAGAGGATTTCCTACTTTGCTGACGAAGCCTTTTCTGTGCTGAAATCAGCTTTCTCCACAGGCCTACTATTCAGTACTCAAGGAGGCTCCAAGAGTGGATACGCAGGAATTTACAAAGCCTTGTCCCTGAAAAAGTGCCCACTGGTTTTCCATCCTACTAGGCGGAAGACCCACAGCACACTATAGGCACCCTGCACCCTTTCCTGTTGCCCCACCCCACCTCATCCTGAGCACACATTGAGAAACCATTCTAAGAATGCTGCAGTCATTCAAGAGTACTCACGCTGTAATGGACAGTGTGTTTTCAACTTCGTCCTTGCTCTCCACTTCTATGTCCTACGCTTCAGGGTGATCCTCTTAAATTGAAGTCCAGGAAAACTATAATTCTCAAGAGGATTCCCCAGTCAGATGTTTTGTTGTCCCCTACCCCGTCACACAGAGAATGTGTGTGGAAAGGTTACTATTAAACAGTGACATATTCACAAATACACATATTTCAAATTGTGAATTTCTAAATATTGAGTTTCTAAAATTGTGAATGTTCAATATTAGGTATTGAAAGAAAGTTGGTACAAAGTATTCCAGTCTGTCAATAACTACAAAGCCAAGCCCATTCACGAAAGGTGTAATTTAGCAAAAATATATAGTAATGGTCTTCAGTTTGTCATAGATAGATGTGTGTGTACTTTAACTTTAGTATAGCAAGCAGCACCTCTTCCCCTCCCGCAACTGTAATAAATTATGTCATATTATGTGAATCTAGTACAAAACAAAGTAGTGTAACATAAAGATATATGGCAACTGAGTCTATTGAGTAAATTTGCCTATAAGTCATTGCTTTCTTTAATAAAAATATATTTTATTGATTTTTTACAGAGAGGAAGGAAGAGAGAGACAGAGTTAGAGACATCGATGAGAGAGAGACATCGATCAGCTGCCTCTTGCACGCCCCCTACTGGGGATGTGCCCGCAATCAAGGTACATGCCCTTGACCAGAATCGAACCCGGGACCTTTCAGTCCTCAGGCCGATGCTCTATCCACTGAGCCAAACCGGTTTCGGCAGTCATTGCTTTCTTAAAATAAAAAATTCTGATACTAAATCCGAAGGTCAAACAAAAAACTTCTGAATGTGTCAGAATTGAAATGCCACAAAATAGCCACATATCTGGAATAGACAAGCCAATGTAGAATGTGTTGTGTAAGGGTGTGTAAATTTATCAGATACATAGGTCTTAAAATGGGCCAGATATTTAGTTTGGCTAAAAATAATTTCAAGACTCCCACTGCTTTGCCTCTATAAATGCTAAGGTAACTGCTGATTATCCCTGGTACTTACAAAGTGATAGCAGATAAGCCTAATAGGCTTTGAATTTAAGTAGCTGTGGTTTTCCCCCTCCCACCTTCCAGGTCTGTGAAGTGGAAATTTTGCAGGCACCAACAGAAAAGGCACACTTTCCGACTTAAGGCATGTCCTGATGTGCAAGTACACTTACCATACAAATCCTTCGAGATCAGATCATAGTATAAAATTAGGGATCAAGCACCATAGTAAGCTGTACAGAAACCTAAATAAAAATGCTATCCACTTTGTTATAATAAGAATTTCTTAACAGCAGTTCTGAAAGTAGTGCTTCAGATCATAGTATTAGGAGACACAGTAATCAAAGAGTCTATTGGAATAATGATCTGATTCTTGAAAAAAAATGCTAGAAAATTCCAAATGCTCAATTATTAATATATCACACAACCAGGATGAAATTTAAGGTGGAAGAAAGAATAGAGAAACAGAAAGTGAGCACAGAGGTTAGCTAGCATCTTATGGATCTCACTGAGGATTTGAGCTTTACATATTTGCCCTTGTTGCCAGGCCTAGGGATTTTGAACTTCTGTTTTGATAACCTAATGGGGAGAGAAGAACAAGTGTCTAAATCCAACCTCACCTAAGGAGATTCTCCTACTATTCTGCTGAACTACATTCTCAACATCTGAGCAAACCAGAAGTAAACCTACCTCTTCTAATCCCAGAGAACTACAAGAGAAGTTGCCTTAGTTTGAGCAGAGAAGAGAGGAAATATCCCAAGTTACAATCATAAGCTGGCTCTATTCCATTTTCTGGCTTGGATGGTGACTTACTGATTATTTGGAAAACTATACATAAGTGTTTTAGACATTTTTCTTATATGTACATTATATTTCACACTGTTTAAAAATGCAGGGGGAGATGTTAGATTTATACATTCATTTATTCATTTGTATAAGTACTACCTTTTTATGGAACTTAAGTATGAGATAGACAAAAACAATCAAATGAACAAGATAATTTCAGAGATTAATAATTGCTATGGGGAAAACAAAATAAGTTGATGTCATTGAAAGAGACTGGGGATGGAGGATTGTTTAGTGGGAGAGTGGAGATTGGGCTGTCTTGAATGATCTCATTGTGGTGATAGCAATAAAACTGGGACCAGATGGAGAAGAAGATAAAGCTGGGAAGGGGCACAGGAGCTAGCATTTTGTGGGTTTCAGTAAGGATTTTGAGATTTACATATTTTAGGAGCAATAGAAAGTCATTAAAGGGATTTACACAGAAAAGAGTCATAATCAGACAAGGTGCGAAAGTCTTACTTATGACTCTAAGAAGAGATCCATGGCATCCAGAAAGATGCAGGCAAACCAATGAGAAGACATGAAAGATCATCAAAATGAAGACATAAAACTGGATTCATTCAAGTTATACTGTAGACTTAGAAATGAATATTCCTTACATATACTTCTGTCCTCTGAAAAAAATCAATAATCTCTAGGTCCTATCTTTTTGGCTACAATGATTGAGCCAATGACTGGCAAATTACTGAAGCTGGATTGGTAAGAATCCTTTCTCAGTCCCAGCAAGAGTGGCTCAGTTGGTTGAGTGTTGTCCTGTGCACTGAAAGGTTCCTGGTTCAATTCCCAATCAAGGCACATCCGTAATTGTGGATTCAATCACCAGTTGGGGCACATATGAAGAGCAACTGACTGATGTCTCTCTCTCTCTTTCTTCCCCTCTCTAAATATATCCTCAGGTGAGAGTTAAAAAAGAATCCTTTCTTGGGATTTTCCTAATGGAATTAAAGGGGAACACTCTCCTTTAGTAGAATGTTATAAGGGTACAACGTCAAAACTGTCAGTGGTCTTGTTTGAAGTTATTTGGATAAAGGCCAAAGGAAGAGGATGCAGCCATGCAGAGAAAACAAAAATGGAGAGACATTGAGATAAATTCTGGTGTGATAGAATCTCCTGGTTGTCTATTTGACTATTGGAACTACTCCAGGATTTTCCAAGTTACACTGATCACATACCCCCTTTCTTACACTTTAGCGAAGCTACTAGACATTTTAAAAGTACATATGTGACTCACATTCTTTTCTACAGGTTAGCTATTATTTTTTCCTTTATTAAGTTATTACATATGTGTCCTTATCCCCCCATTACCTCCCCTACTCCCCCACTCATGCCCTCATCCCTCTGGTGTCTGTGTCCATTGGTTAGGCTTATATGTATGCATACGAGTCTTTTGGTTGATCATTCCCCTTTACCCCCAGCCTCCCCTATCTTCTCTCTGAGGTTCAACAGTCTGATAGATGCTTCTCTGTCTCTGGATCTGTTTTTGTTCATCAGTTTATATTGTTCATAGTATCCACAAATGAAAGAATCATGTGATATTTATCTTTCTCTGACTGACTTATTCAACTTAGCATAATGTTCTCCAGGTCCATCCACGCTATCGCAAATGGTAGGAGGTCCTTCTTTTTTACAGCAGCATAGTATTCCATTGTGTAGATGCACTACAGTTTGTTTTTGTTTTGTTTTTTTAATCTACTCAACTGCTGATGGACACTTAGGCTGTTTCCAAATCTTAGCTATTGTAAAGTGTGCTGCTATGAACACAGAGGTGCACATATCCTTTCTGATTGGTGTTTCTAGTTTCTTGGGATATATTCCTAGAAGTGGGATCACTAGGTCAAATGGGAGTTCATTTTCAGTTTTTTGAGGAAACTCCAAACTCTTCTCCACAGTGTCTACACCAATCTGCATTCCCACCAGCAGTGCAGGACATTAAACGTTGGATATTAAACACTTACCAGCGATAATATTGGCAAATATGTTCTCCCATGCAGTAGGCTTTCTTGTTGTTTTGTTGAAATGGTTTCTTTTGATATGCAGAAGCTTTTTATTTTGATGTAGTCTCATTTGTTTATTTTCTCTTTGTTTTCCATTGCCCTAGGAGCTGTATCAGTGAAGATAATGCTTCAGCAAATATCTGAGATTTTGCTGCCTGTGGATTTCTCTAAGATTTTTATGGTTTTCCTTCTTAAGTTAGAGGAAGACATAAACAGATGGAAGAACATACCGTGTCCATGGATTGATAGAATCAACATCATTAAAATGTCCATACTTCCCAAAGCAACCTATAGATTCAATGCACTCCCCATTAAAATACCAGTGGCATATTTCACAGACTAAGAATGAACTCTCCAAAAGTTCATCTGGAATAAAAAAAAAAAAGACCTCCAAATGCTGCAGCAATCCTGAGCTGAGACAGAAGAACAAAGCAGAAGGGATCTCCATACCAGATATCAAGCTGTATTACAAAACCACTATTCTCAAAACTGCCTGGTACTGGCACAAGAACAGACATATAGACCAATGGACTAGAATAGAGAACCCAGAAATAAACCAAAACCACTATGCTCAATTAATATTTGACAGAGGAGGCAAGAGCATAAAATGAAGTCAAAACAGTCTCTTCAATAAACGGTATTGGGGAAATCAGATAGATACATGCAAAAAAAAAAAAGGAAAGAAAGAAAGAAACTAGACCACCAACTTACACCATACACAAAAATAAACTCAAAATGGGTAAAGAACTTAAACACATAATTGTCTTTTGCATTTAGCTAGCTTGAGTTGGATTTCTGTTAATTGTAATTGAAAAAACCTGACCAGTATAATAGGTGATGGAGCTAGAGGTGCATTTTGGGCAATAGATGTGCCATTGATTAAAATGATGAAATCAAGATGACAAGCTGGCTCAGGAAGGAAGAACCAAAGTTCTGTTCAGGACATGAGAATTAGAAATACCTAGGAGATACCAAAGTGGAAATATTAAGTACTCAGTGGATATTTGAATTTAGAGCTCAGTCAAGAAGAATAAATTTGGTATGTTTGGGCATCGCTGGCATAGGGATGGTATCCAAAATAATACAACATGAGATGAGATCATGAGGAAGACATTATCCAGTGGAAAGATAAGAAGATTCAGGACCAGGTCCAAAACAGTTCTAAGATCTGTGCACCTGATACCATAGATCACATTGATGCTAAATTTTAATAAAGGAGATGGTCTGCAACCTGCCCACCACTTCCCCACCTCCATACAGCTGTAGTTTGTTAGCTGGATGCGGTTAACAAATCCTCCAAGTTTAACTTTTATTGTCATCTGTCTAAAAAAGGGGGGATAGTTTGTGTGAGGTGTGTGTGTGTGTGTGTGTGTGTGTAATTGTGTGACTAGTACTGAGACTGATTTTCTACTGTGACCCATAAACCTGCTTTGTAGGAATTTTGAAAAAAATATCTTGATGTTAAGATAAACACTTATACTTTGGAACTTGTTAGGCATTTGGATTATAAAAAGCCTTTTGTGTGCATGAGTCATTCCTCCATTATTTATTGATTATAAATTTGGCAATGGAAAAGTATACTAATGGCCACCAAAGAATAATTTTTTACATTACATCGAATGCACATGGAATATGGTCAACACTGCCTCTGTTTAGAGAGCATTTTGAATAAACAAGCTGAAAGTTTAATGTTTTTTAGTTTTTATTTCTGTTAGTCATGTTGTTAACTAAGTCAGAGGACTACCTATCAGTATGACATACATTCTGAAATGCATGTGTGAGTATGTCTTAAATATAATGTCATCTAAAATAAGTCTTTATCTATTCAGATGTGTATAAATTTGTTAGGTTATTAGCCTATATACAGTAATCTGTTGGGTTAAGAGTCAAACCATATATCCTCATTAGGATATGTAGATAATGATGGTTAGAAGTTGTGTTTTCAGCAAATAAAATTACCATATTTTATCATTCATTAAGTGCTTCATGGACAACTTGAGAAATAAAATTTAAAAAATTCTCAGTTAAAAATATAAAAATATTGATCATTTTGTTAAGGTCAAAAACAGTTCTAACAAGGTAGGAATCTCCACAATGTTTAGTCTCTACAGATTAGCTTCTGAGCATTATACTGACCTATTGGGATGCTGTCTTCTTTTATATTTCTTCTAAAGTCTTTTTATATTTAAGTGAACTCAGAAATATGTGAAGATCCAGCTGTTGTTTTCTTTCAATAATAATAGAATTTATTCAGGGAGGATCAACAATTTACAAATTTATGAGATTGCATAGAATATGATTACTAAAATTTTATATTTCTACATCTATGTTTCTAATACTTTAAATTAATAATCAAATTGAAAATGTTGGACTAAATGTGTTCTTTATATATTCTCTCATATACTTTTTTATACATTCCTTGGATGGCCTTGTATAAATGAATATTGTATAAATAAATAAATGCCATACGTGATTCTTACTAATAATATACAGATTGTGTGAAAAGTCTAAAAACATGGGGAAGATATTTTACCGATTGTGTTTTTTCAGAGTAATAATTGGCTTAAATTTAAAAATGCTTCACCCATAAAAGAATTTGGGTAGTAAAGAAAACTACATCCACATCTATTTTATTTAGACTTTACATGGTGGAACTCAGCTGCTCAGAATTAGACTAATTATAATATTTTGTTCATGTCATTCTCTCATCATTTGTCTAGATATAGCAACTTTTATTCATTTAAAAAATGATTTAATTATTTATTTTTTCATAGTAGAATAATCATCCATAAATCCACTATCCAAAACAAAAGCTAGGACTCCAGCAACTGCCCACATCCCACCCGTGGCTTCCCCACCAATTTATTCCCCCTCCTCCCTCTCACCCAAAGGATCCATCCATCACCTAGAATCTCATGTTCATTGTTCCTTTGATCTCATTTTAATGGTATGTAAATCAGCATAAAGTAATTAATCACAAAATGGTATATCTTACTTTGAGCTAATTTTTTTTCTCACTTTTTTCTCATATCATTGTAAGCATGGTTAGGACCGTGATATGTAATCATTACAGCCACTGTGTTCTCTTCTTATATTCGACCTCCTTAGGCAGGATATCAGAGTGTTGAGATCATGTATTTACTCTAAGCTCTCCAGTCATTCATTCTTCCTTAATCTAGGAACCTCATCTCATCCCCAGTGATTTTAAAAATATCTAAAAGATTTCTATTGACTACTTAGTTTATAAAATGTTTTATTTTATTAAAATATTCAATGCTATATGGACACATTTACAAACACATAATCATTAGATTGCAAAAGCATACAGAACTGGCCCAAGTGATTAAGTATTTTTTTTAATATATTTTATTGATTTTTCACAGAGAGGAAGGGAGAAGGATAGAAAGTTAGAAACATCGATGAGAGAGAGACATCGATCAGCCGCCTCCTGCATTCCCCCTTCTGGGGATGCGCCCGCAACCAATGTACATACCCTTGACCAGAATCAAACCCGGGACCTTTCAGTCCGCAGGCCAACGCTCTATCCACTGAGCCAAACCGGTTTTGGCAATTAAGTATTTTTAAAATCCATTCAACTAGATTTCTGGATTTTCATGTTCCTTTCTCATAAGACATTAGTTACTTAATTAAAATGCAAATTCATGTTTAAGGTTATTCTCAGACATCTAAAATGAATGACTAATGAATATCCTTTCAATTGGGAAAGAGCGAGGATAGGAAAGAAATTCTGAGGCAAAACTCTTCAGTGAGCAAAAACAAGGTAAGTGTGATGATGATTTCTGGTATTTACTATCCTTTGTTAAGATACATGGACTTTGTTAAGAGGAGAAAAGTGAGAGCAGTGGTAAAAATGAGGTGGGAACATACAAATGTGATCCTGAAACCTTCCTTCCTCTTCTTCCTCCTCCTCCTCAGTAACTTGGACAGCACCATTCAGAAAAACAAAGTGAGTTTAAAAATGTGGTATGTATTATTCATGGAATGGCAACTTTCATTCTGAATATAGATATTTAAAAGCATCATCCATGTTTAAGAGGGCTTACTTGAAACTCTATGTATTTCTAATTCCAACGTTTATTTCTCAAAATGATGTAGAATTACTGAATTTGCTAACCAGAAAATTCTTTCATAGACAGTGCAGTGTTTAACCTTTCCTTTCTTCACTTGTCTTTAATTCCTACCCACTCTCAACTGAATTGAAGTGTTTATATTTAAACAGAACACCCATTGGAACTCTAAAGAAATTGACACACTCACTTTTTAAGTTGCAGAGTTTGGTATTTTTTTTCAATATTGAATATGCATTACAATGTTATAAATATTTTCATTTCTTTAGTAGTGAACTCTAGTGACCCTTACAGGTGACTTTTACAATGTAAAGGTGCAAATATTGACACTAACTAAATCATAGGAGAAAATAATGTGAAATAGTTCAAGGATAAAATCAGAGGTGGAATAGTTGTTCTCAAACATTAATACAGCCATGAATTCATTTTCATATAATCTATAAGCTGGAAGAAGGTATGAAATAATACAGTGAGAAAGAGCTAACAACCTAACAAAGACCTATAGCCTTTTTCCCATTTGGGCCTACATTTTTCCTTTCCTCAATGAGCCAGCATAGGCCATTTCTAAGAGAAACAAATGGAAGCGAAAAACAAACGTTTAAGGCAAGTGCTCACTCAAGAAGCAGACCCCTCCCCCCTAATTTAAGATACCCCAAAGGAACTCTGATTATTTTACTAACGGAACACCTTAGTCTTCTTTGATAGAACAGAGAAGCAGAGCCCAGCGACAGACCAGCGGTTAAATAGTGCGGCCTCTGGTGAGGAAGAGAGATGTTTATATTTCTCACAAGTTTTTGCCCCCTTAGTCGCAGGCCTAATGGAAGCTGGAACTCTCTACCAATTGTGATTCCAATTCTAAGGCTCCGGATGAAGCACAATGGGCGGGAGTGGGCCGGGAGCAAGTTCCTCTTCTCCAGCCCTTCCTGTTGGTGTTCACCAAAGTGTTAGGGGATTTAAGGTCCTCAACGCCCTAAACTCTCCCCCTCCCCACCCCCACCCCGAAGTATCGAGTTTCTTTCCCCTCCCCTGCTCTTAGCAGGGTGTTTGACCTCCTGGTCGACAGCGTTCCCTGTGCCCCGCGCCAGCTGTGCTGCTGACCCCAGAATAAATCAAGGCTGCACCGGTCCTGGCAGAGCTCTCGGCACATTTCCTGTCTCGGCCTAAGGGAAGCCTGTTTGTCGCCAGGACACTGGTGGGGATTCTTGGAGGTTGGGGGTGGGGGTAGGCGGGGGAAGTAAGGGTAGAGCCAGTTGTGGAGGGCGGTGACCGCGCTCTAGGGACAGCTCGGAGCCCTTGGGCCGGACAGAGCCAAGTTGGGAGCAGCTGTGGGCGCGGGGCCTCCAAGATGAGGCCGGCGCTCACCCTGTGCCTCCTCTGGCAGGCGTTCTGGCCCCGACCCGGCCGTGGTGAGCACCCCACCGCCGATCGCGCGGGCTGCTCTGCCTCGGGGGCCTGCTACAGTCTGCATCATGCGAGCATCAAGCGGCTGGCGGCCGAGGAGGCCTGCAACCTGCGCGGCGGGGCGCTCAGCACGGTGCGCGGGGGCGCTGAGCTCCGCGAGGTGTTCGCTCTCCTGCGCGCAGGCCCAGCGCCCGGAGGGGGCTCCAAAGACCTTCTATTTTGGGTGGCGCTGGAACGTAGGCCATCCGAGTGCACCCTGGAGAGCGAGCCGTTGCGGGGTTTCTCCTGGGTGACCCCCGACGTCGATGTCGATGTCGATGTCGACGGGTTGGAAAACGAAACGCTGCCGTGGGTGCAGGAGCCCCAGCGCTCTTGCGTTGTGCGGAACTGCGCGGCGCTCCAGGCCGCCGAGGGAGTGGAGCCCGCAGGCTGGAGGGAGATGCGCTGCCACTGGCGCGCCCACGGCTACCTGTGCAAGTACCAGTTCGAGGGCTTGTGCCCCGCGCCGCGCCCTGGGGCCGCCTCTGACTTGAGCTACCGCGCGCCCTTCCAGCTGCACAGCGCGGCGCTGGACTTCAGTCCCCCCGGGACCGAGGTGAGTGCGCGCTGCCCCGGGCAGCAGTCCACCACGGCCACCTGCATCGTGGACGGGGTCGGAGCTCGCTGGGATGGGATACCCTCCGGGGCTGTGCTCTGTCCCTGCCCCTGGAGGTACCTCCGCGCAGGCAGATGCGCAGAGCTCTCCGACTGCCTAGACGACTTGAAAGGCTTTGTCTGTGAGTGTGCTGCGGGCTTCGTGCTGGGGAAAGACGGACGCTCTTGTGTAACCTACGGAGAAGGACAGCCGGACCCCAGGGGAACCATGGTGCCCACCAAGCACCCACTGGCTACTGCAGCCAGCCCCATGCCGAGGAGAACGTGGTCACCCAGGGTCCCTGAAAATTCAGGAGAGATGTCCCAGGTCCCCGGACAAGGCAGTCCAGCAACATACATTTCGGAGATTCCTGGGAGGGGAGCAAAGAGCACGATGCCCACCCTTCAGATGTCCCCTCAAGCCAACCCAAAGGCCACCATCACTCCTTCAGGAAGCCTGATTCCCACATCTAATGCCACGTCTTCCTCTGACAATCCCCGGGCCTTGGACTCCTCCTCCACCGTGGTCTTCATACTTGTGAGCATAGCAGTAGTAGTGCTGGTGATCTTGACCATGACAGTGCTGGGGCTTTTCAAACTCTGCTTTCACAAAAGCCCTTCCTCCAGGCCAGGCAAGGGGCCTCTGGCCGCTCCCGGGGTGGAGAGTGGTGCGCAGGCCACTGCTCTGAGCTCCAATTCAGCGCACTGCGCAGTGGGGTGAAGTCCAGGCCACAGGACAGAGCAGATGGCGCCTCACCCACCGGGTCCTCTTTTGAATCCATAGTCACAGTCACGTAGTGAAAGGGGACAGTGAGCACTTGTTCTGAGAAGTTTTTCACTCTCAATGAAAAGGGGAACGAACGGAATGGAGAAGAGGGTCTTATCTATGGAACTGACGGTTTCTGTAGAAGTTCCCTTCTCCCAAATTCCCTCTACTCCACGCAGGAGCTACATCTGAACTGGATGCTCCTTTTCTAACACGGAAGAGGTGGGAGTGCCTTAGGTGGTACTGAGCCCAGGATGCTACCGGGGAGAGGGCTTTTCTTGTGGATTTGAAGAAGTGATTGAACTTTTTAAGATAGTGAAGTTTGGCTCAGTGGATAGAGCGTCAGCATGCGGACTCAAGGGTTCCAGGTTCAATTCTGGTCAAGGGCATGTATCTTGGTTGCGGGCACATATCCAGTGGAGAGTGTGCAGGAGGCGGCTAGTTGATGTTTCTCTCTCATCGATGTTTCTAACTCTCTGTCCCTCTCCCTTCCTCTCTGTAAAAAAAAAAAACAAAAAAAAAATCTATAAAATGTATTTTAAAAGATACAATATTTTACACGATGCAAAGAAAAACTGTTCAGATTGGGAACATACTGATTTAAAAATCTCAGGCAAAAATAATAAATAAAGGATTGTTAACCAGATTCAAATGTCATTGGTTTCCTGGAGGAGTACTTACTTATAAAGAGTGACTGAGGAGCGTGCTGGACATGGCAACAAGAGTACATCCTTTCTTTTAGGTTGAGGGGGGTAATTTTAAGAACTAGTAACTTTTTCCTTGTTTTCTTTTCTTTAAATATATTTTGCTTTCAAAGTTACTGTTATGTGCTCTGCTTTAAATCTAAACTGCAGCATTGCCAAATTTGCTGGCTCTAGAAGCAAATTCAAGTGTTTGCTCAAGTAAACAAAAGATTTGTTTTGCTCTTCCAATGTTTGTGTTCTCCAGTGCAATGACCTTCCCTACCAAATAGCTCTCTCCTAAATATCAGGATGCTGATGCTCACTTCCAATTATAGCCATGTTAATTTTCAATTAAAACATTAATGCTAAGTATTGATTTGAAATCTTCTGGGTGCATTAAAGCAAAAGTAAGCCGATTTCCTCTATAGTTGCTGGTTCTTGTGCACTGTTTAACCCATGGAAACACTTGAATTCCAGACCATTTCCTTCCCCACTTAATAAAAGCATGTGTAGTGACCATACATTTTCATCTTGGAGTGATTTCAAATTAATAAGAGTCTACAGGGCAAAAGCATGACAAACACCTTTCCATAAGAATTAGTAGTATAAGCATAAATGGTAAATACAAGTATCTATCATCTTATTATAATGTGGAGTATTAGAAAGTAATTTAAATGAAGCATTCTTCCAAAAACAATTAAGACAATAATAATCATCATCTAGTGGAATTGAGACCTCCCCCTCTAGAAAATATTCCTCTTCTACTAGTATAACAAATCTTTAAAATTAAATGTGTGGAGATTGGTGAATGGAGACAGATAGAGAAACAAGCTTAGCAACCATTAAGTTTACACTATATTTTCATAGGACAATTTTTATGTTCTTGAGTGTGCAATGTATAAAATATATACAGAGATGGGCAAAAGTAGGTTTACAAGTATGAGTTCACAAAACAGTTTATTATTGTATTATTTACTTATTTATTATAATATTTATTATTGTTATTAACCTACTTTTGGCCACCCCTGTATATATAATATATATGGTGTTATAATATTAAAGGAATAAAGTAACAAGCTATTTGCTTCATATGTTAAAGATTTGTCTAAAAAGTTGCATTTAAATAAAATCACAAATGCATTAGAATTAACAACATTCAAATGGATTTTAAATAAAATCATTTCACAAACAAGTGTGAAGAATAAATTAGTGTTAGCTCAATTATTCTGTTCTTTTCTCCTTGCAAGTAGATCAGAAAACTCTTTCATATTTGATTTCCTGAGACATAGCAATTGCAGACCAAGCTTCATGTAATTTCCTTTGATTTCTAGCTCTGAAGTCTTCCATAAAATTTTGAATCAAGCCAGCTAGGCACAGTTCTTAAGACATATTTAAGGTTAAGATCCACGTCCTTCCTCTGTACTACTTCTTCACTATCACTTCATTAATTCTCCAACCTCTTTGAGGTTCATTTCTTTCTTAACTTAAAGCCCTCTTCCCTGACACTCATTTCATAGATGTCTGTTCAGTTATTTCCTTACAAGAAAGACTTGGAACCTAACTTACAGTCTTTCTCTCCAGCCTAAGTCCTGCCATCGTCTTACACAATCTCAAAGTCCTCAATTATGACTCTTCCAATGTTGTGCATTCCTGTTCCTTACTTCCTGGCTTCCAACTACCTTCACTTTATTTCAGCTATTCACTCCAATGTTTGTGCTCTCCAGTGTAATGACCTTCAGCCACACCTTGGCCTTTCAGCTGATTCTGACACTGCTGTACATCTGAAAACACAAATTCAGGCATTTATGCTTGTGCAAATAAATGTGTACATGTTGAAACCTGTATATTAATGAACTTTTCCACTGATTAGAAGTAAACCATTATTGTTGAACTTTGAGATTCCTTCTTTCTTACAATGATAAACCTTGCTGTGAATGAATAGTAGCCTTCCATGGTATCATTCTTTCATTTTTCTCTCTCTCTTTTTTAAATAGTTTCATATATACAGAAGTAGTGAGTACAGTAAAACATTTTTTTTCTTGAATTATTTTCGAGTAAACTTCAGGCCTAATGCTCCATTACCCCTGAATACTTTAGTAATTACTTTTAGGTTATTTAATTTGTTGGCATAGAATTTCCATATAATTCTTTTTTTCATTTCTATAGAATTGGTAATGATTTCCTCTCTTTTATTTCTAATTTTGGTAATTTGAATATTTCTTCTTTGAGGGATGGGGTCAGTATGCCAATTTTGTTGACCTATTCAACTAACTTTGGGAATCATCTATTTTTCTCTATTGTATTTCTAACATCTGTATCATTTATTTATTTTTCTAATCCTTATTATTCCATCATTTTCTTTGTTTTGGGTTTACTGTGTTATTTTACCAACTTTTCAGAGTGGAAAATTAGTTAATTGATTTAAGCTTTTTCTTTATTAATACAGATTTTTATAGCTATGTATTTCCCTCTAAGCACTGCCTTAGTGGCACCCATTAAATTTGGCCATCTTGTGTTTTCATTTTCATTCATCTCAAAGTATTTTGTAATTTTCCTTGTGTTTTTTAAACCATATTGCTTATTTAGGAGGATGTTGCTTAATCTCCACATATTTTACACCTTCCCAACATTCCTTCTGCCTTCTGTTTTTAATTTGATTTCATTGCAGTTAGAAAACATACTTTGTATGGCTTCAACCCTTTTTAACTTACTGAGGTCACTCACTTTTAATGTTGAATTATCTATCTCTACCTTTAGTTCTGCCATATTTTAAAACAATATATAACCGAGACCGGTTTGGCTTAGTGGATAGAGCGTCAGCTTGCGGACTGAAAGGTCCCAGGTTCGATTCCGGTCGGGGGCATGTACCTTGCTTGCGGGCACATCTCCACTGTGGGGTGTACAGGAGGTGGCTGATCGATGTCTCTCATTGATGTTTCTGACTTTCTATCTCTCTCCCTTCCTCTCTGTAAAAAATCAATAAAATATATTTTTAAAAAAAGTACATTTAAAAAAAATATATATATATATATGTTGGACTCTGTTGTTAAGTACATATATGCTTATAATTATTATATCACCAGATATATGGGCTCTTATATCATAATAAATTGTTCTTGTTTATCTCTAGTTACATTTTTTATTTTAAAGTCTATTTTGCATGATATATTGGCAGAGCAACTTCAGCTGCCTTGTGGTTGCTTTTTGCTTGGTATATCTTTTTGCAGTCAATATCTTTCAACTATTTGTATCTTTGAATCTAACATGTCTCCTGTAAACAGTATATAGTCAGACTATTTTCTTTAATCCATTCTCCAATCTCTGCCTACTGAATGGATGTGAAATACATTTGTCATTAATGTACTTATTGATAAGTTAGGTTACATCTACTATTTCCTATTTGCTTTCTACATATCTCATTTTCTTTTTGTTCCTCTGTTACTGTTTTCTTCTGTATTAAATAGTTGATAGAATGCCATTTTAATTTTCTTATTGTTTCTTTTACTTTCATAAATTTTCTTAATTGGCTACCATGGAGATTACAATTAACATCTTAATTTAAAGACTGCATAATTAGAAGAAATACCAACAAATCTTAATAGTATACCACAATTTTGCTCCAACATAGCTGCTACATCCTCTTTTGGGGATGGGGTCAGTTTAAGTAAAGGTCCGCTATCTACCTTCTACTTTGTGTTATTATTGTCAAAGGAATTACATCTTGATATTCTATAAGCCCATCATCACAGTTTTATGATAATTGCTTTATTATACAGTTCTTTTAAAATCATATAGGAGAATAAAAAGTTATAAAGAAAAAAATACATGTATACTGTATTTGATATTTACCTATTTAGTCACTTTTACCAGTGCTCATTATATCTTTGTGTGGTTTTGTTACTGGCTGATATCTTTTATTATCATTCTGAAGGACTTCATTGTGTTTTCTCACAGAAAACGTCTGCTGGCAACAAATTTTCTCAAATTTTGTTTATTTGAGAATGCTTTAATTTATTCTGTATTTTTGAAAGATACTTTTGGTAGACAGAATTTTTAGTTGATATTTTCTTTTTAATGCTTTGCTTAAGTCATCATACTGCCTTCTGGGCTCCATAGTTTTTGATAAAAATTAGTTTAATTTTGGAGAACATTATGCTAAGTGAAATAAGTTAGTCAGAGAAAGATAAATATCACATGATCTCACTCATTTGTGGGATATAATGAACAACATAAACTGGTGAACAAAAACAGATCCAGAGTCAGAGAAGCATCGATCAGACCATGAAACCTCAGAGGGAAGGTAAGGGAGGATAGGGGTAAGAGAGAGAGATCAACCAAAGGACTTGTATGCATGCATATAAGCCTAAGGGACACAGACACCAGAGGGTGAGGGCATGAGTGGGGGTTTGGGAGAGGTAATGGGGGGATATGGACACATATGTAATACCTTAATCAATAAAGAAAATTTTTTAAAAAGTTAGTTCATTTTATTGAGGGTCCTTTGTACATTTTTAGTTGTTTTTCTCGTGGTACTTTTAAGCTTCTTTCATGTGACTGCTTTCTTGTTTCTTTGTATAGATCATGCATTTTGTTGAAACTCAGATGTTTTAAATAACATAATGTGTTAGTTCTGTAAATCCATCCCCCAATAGCCGCACCACAGTTCATTATTGCTGATGTTTGTTTGGTTACTTTTCCTGATTAAATCCCTGTCATGTATAACCATTGAACAAAATTCCCTGCTCAGTTGCTTAATGGTCAGCTAGTGATTAAAAAGAAAGTTATTTAAATGATTAGATCAATAAATTTCCTACCCTTTGTGGAGGGGTTCTGTGTGTGTTGTAGCAGGACTTCAATGATCAGACAGTTAAAAACTCTTCACTTTTTGCTTTGACAGGGCCTCAGCATTTCTCTCAGAGTTGGAGAAATTAGGGCCTTTTTAAATATTTCCTGGCAGGTGCACCACCTTACATTAACATTATTCATGCCTTCCTAGATTCCCAAGAATGTACTAAAGCTTTGCAAAGCCCTCTATGGACATCTCTTTCCCCAAATCTTCCTTATTAGTTTTTGTTCAATCTCTGGTTTGCCACACTGGCATCAACACTATGGCTACCGTAAGTTATTGCCACAAACTGGGTAGCTTAAAACAGGATAAATTTATTCTTCCACAGATTCAGAGGTCAGAAATCTGAAATCAAGCTGGTTAGCAGGGCCTTGATCCCTCTGAAGTTTCTAGGAAAGAATTATTTACTACCTCTTTCTAGCATCTGGTAGTTGGCATGATCTTTGGTGTTTCTCGGCTTGCAGCTGTATCACTGAAGTCTCTACCTCTATTGTAATGTGGCCTTCTTGCCTCTGTGTGTGTCTCTTATTTGTCTTTGTGTCCAAATTCTTCTCCTCTTATAAAGACACCAGTCATTGGATTTAAGATTCACTCAATTCATATTACTTCATTTTAGTTTAATTTAACTTGTAAAGATAATATTTCCAAATAAGATCATTCATAGGTATTGGAACTTAGTTTTAAATATGTATTTTGGGGAAACACAATTACAGACAGTTAGTGGTACTTTTCTGTGAGTGGGCATTTTTAAAAGTTCAAAACCTGGTTTGTCTCTCTCAGTGGCCAATAGGCTGTTTGTTTTCATAGCTACTCTGCTTGCAATTCTGGTTTTCAGGGCATCTTCAGGGCTGGGGATGGAGAATGAGAATAGGAAGAGATGGGAACAGTGTTGATCATCTGATGGGCCTCCTCAAATTATAGCAATTAATTTTCTGACATAGGTTTGCCTTAGTGGCAACTTACCCCACCTATGGTTCCTATACCTATCTCACCATCAAAATTATCTGTGGTGATTTTATATACAGTCATTATCCGTATATTGTCCAGGTCAAGACTTCACTCTGGGCTCTAAGGATCTCACTGCTATTGAATCGGTCATCATTTCTAGGCCTTTTCAGAGACTAGAACTAGAAAATATAATAAAGTCTAAAATAAGATAGAATTCTACCACAAAAGAAACAAATATGTATAAATGCAATAAAGGTAAACATAGATGAGTGTCCCTAAGTGGGAATTTAAACTTGTTCACCTTCTCACATGGATGAATCCTCGGTGTGATGGTTGAAATGGTGATAGAAGCTGGAAAGATTGGGGGATAATGAGTATAAAGGAAATTGACACCCTACTTCTGAGGGCATGAGCCAGTGAAACTAAAAAACCTCTTAAAGAACCACAGTCACTTATGGCATTGCTATTTGTAAGTAGCAATCTTCAGATGTATCTAGATGAAACGACCTGAGGGAAGCATTGAGAGAAAGAGAAGCTAAAATTTATTTTGCCTTTGTGGATTTTTTGAAACCTTAGGGTT
Source organism: Lasiurus cinereus (assembly GCA_011751065.1). Lineage (NCBI taxonomy): Eukaryota > Metazoa > Chordata > Mammalia > Chiroptera > Vespertilionidae > Lasiurus > Lasiurus cinereus. The sequence goes on along the minus strand of JAAGEH010000032.1, from coordinate 4,077,759 downwards.
AGAGTTATCATGACAACAAATAAACCCAAAGGGATCCAACACACAAAAATCAAAGGGGAACTTGTACCTTACAGTCACAGATGTAGACAGTCAAAAAGTACTGGAAATTGTATGTGCACTGTAAACCAGGTTGGACAGATCTAGTGACCAAAAACCATGGGACTGGACATCTAGTCCTAATGCCAGGGAAATATGTAAACTTCCTAGAACTTAAATCCTCCCTTTTTCAAGGTAGACAAAGATGGAATGCCTAACCCTTTCCTTTAGGGTCTTAACATTTCCCTCCATAATTTGAGACTTAATTTTTACCTTTAATTTCCCTGTACACACTGTTCTTCGCTTTGGGCTATATATCCATCATAAATGGCTTCCACAAGCAGAAATCTCATTACTCTGTTTTGTTTTTTCCCCTTAACTCTTCATCTCCTCTTCCTGGTGATCTACCCAGCTTGGTAACAAATTTATCCTCCTCATGTGCTACTTTATCATTCAATTATGCTGCTCAAAAGAATCCCAAGTTGTCCCATTATGTTAAGTCTACACTCATAAGCCTGACTCAGGCCCCTCCAAGTCTTTATCAAGTTAGTACACACTCATCTCATACTGTACCCTGTGTTTTTGCTGAACTAAGTTATTAAATGTTGTGTTATTGTAGCTCCATAATTTTAATGTAAATCTTTCTACCTGGGATGCCATCCATTACCATCTGGAATGCCAATATGTGTTTATACCACAAATCCCATTTAAAGGCTACCTCTTCTAAGATATCATCCCCAGTTACCTCAGATTCAAACCAATTCTCTGAAATCCTTTATCACTGGTGCATATTTTTTCATCTCTACAACCAATGCATGAGGCTGAAGTGAAGAACTATACCTTAAATATTTTATAAAAAACAGATTGCATTTAAAGTGCAAGATATCAATAGATCTTTTCTAAGTAAATTATAATTAGGCATAAATGATAAATTTATGAGCATTTTTTACTCAAATGAATGTTCATTTTTATACTGAACAATCAAATTCTCCTAGGGCAAGCATGTCAAACTCAAAGGATAACACGGGCCAAATAAATGAGGCATGTGGCCCCTGGGCTGTGAGTTTGACATGCTTGTTTTAGGGTCTTGACATTCCCTCTATAATTTATTTTTACCTTTAATTTTCCTGTCTGCACTGTTCCTCCCTTTGTTTTAAGTCCTTAAAATTATTTAGTAGCTATATAATGCATGTATACCTTGTATAAGTTTTCATTTCATGACATATAAATATAGTAAGACAAGTATTGAACAAAGTTCTTTTGCCTGTACCCCTGAAAGTCTAACTTCCTTTGTGCTCACAGGTACCCTCCCACATGCTTAGAACTGAGACGTTCTTCTTTCCCAAAACTATATTTTTCTTACAAAAGCATCCTTAAATAAGATATCTACATAGAATCTTTTTCTTCAAAATTCTATGAGCCACCTCCTCTCTCTGTACTACTCAAAGGCATCCTCTCTGAAGATCAGTGTCAGATGACCTGACAACTCAAAGCAGTAGTTAGATTTACTGGGCTGCCATTGTTTGGGGGAGGGAAGTTTGGGGCAAATGCAAGGCAAGCAGTGAGCTTTAAGCTGAAGGACACATGGCCATGGACTCTGCCCCTGGGAATAAAATTGCCCAGCAGAGGACTTATTCAATAGGACAGCCCCTCATTCCCTCAGCTATAACTTGAGAACAGGGTCTCTGGGCACACTGGCTTCTCTATTTAGGAGTATGTGGAACTAGGACCTCTAGAGGTTCCATCAGGAAAACAGTCCAAACTGCTATACAACAAATGTGTGATCCAATGGGTAGGGGGGGGAACAGGAGAAAATACAAAATAAATTTAAAATAATTCACAAGGCTACAGTCCTTTCCCCCTCAGCCAAAACCTCCACTATTACCATAATTTTCTTGATAGCCCACTTGTATCATCATTCTGCCATCCTTAAGTCTTGAACCCAAAGACTACAGGCTGAAATTGAAAGCAAGTGGGGAGAATGGGGGAGAGATATTCTTAGTCAAGCTTTTACTCTCATTGAGTTAGCCTTTTAGACTACTTTCCTGCACTGTCAGAGCAAGTGAGGTGAGAGGAGCTCCTAGTGTACATGCTCAGGCCCTCCTCTCAGATGAGCTACTTCAAAGTGTTAGTTTACTCAAAACACTTCTTGCTTCTGTAGATCTTTGCCTAAACTCTCTTATTTTGAGTAGACAAGATTGATAGAATTAAGAGTACATAGTTCTGATCATCTCTATCATCTTTAATATGTAGGTCCTCTAAAGGCAGAGACTATATTTGCCTGATTCTTTTCCATGTCCAGTATCTGGCACATAAATGGTACTACATCCTGATTGAATAAGTGGAGAAACAGGTAGGTGGTTTGAAACATACCTGAGGGGCAAGGTTGGGGGGTAGAGACACTTTGCTGATCTTTTCTGAATATATATGTATTTTGCTGTATACACACAGAGAGAGACATACATATCTCTACCACTATAGCTCTATAGCAGTTGCCTGGGTGCCTCTGCTCTGGACTGCCATACTTCCCAGTCACACCATTTTTCCTGGAATGCATTCCTTCTATCACCCTCTGTCCCTCTAGCCATCCTCTACCTTACCCTTCCACTAGATGATCTGGCATCTTTCTTTCCCTTATTGTACATTAATATGTACAGATGGCCCAGGGGCTGGCAGGGAAAGAGTCCACAGAGGGTAAGGCCCACTTGAAAATTGGATTGAGAATTGGTTCTGTTTACCTTAACATCTGCTGGAAAAGATAAGAGCTGAGCAGAGGTCTGTTCAGGTCTTGCATGTCCACAGAATGAGGCTCCCAAGGCTACATCTTCATTACCAACAATACCTATTCTCCAGTCCTCAGCTGCCTGCTCAACATTCCCCCATCCCTCCTGCACAGTAAATACAGCATACCTCAAATTACACTCATCACAGGTTCCTTTTGTAATCTCTTTGATGGTATGATTCTCATTCCAAAATTTCAGGCTGGAACCCTCAATTGCCCTTTTATAATCTTTTTTTCCCTCTTAACCTTTATATTCTATGTCAATAAATGTCCAGTAGATTGATCCTTTTTTACTGAGGTTCACTTTTGCCTCCCAACCTAGATGCTCATCATCATAATCATCCCTTAGTTATCTTCTTTACTTTAGTATTTATATCTAAATCTACTCAGCAAACCAATTTAGTCTTTCCACAGTAACCTCCCTTCCTTTTAGTTAAATAGTGTACGCTTCTCATTTTCCAGCACATAAAAGTCTAAAAGAAATCCATGACTGACTTCTCAAAATCTGGTCCCACCCTATGTACTGATCCAAACTATGTCTTAAGAATCCCCAACACACTCCTCTCAGGCCACTTGCCTCATGAAAATAAAGACATTTTTTTAAGTTAACATATTTTATTACTAATTTTTTATACATATCTCCCCATTGCCCCCCCTCCCTCCCAGGCATACCCCAACCCCCCCAGGGTCTATGTTCATTGGTTATGTTTATATGCATGCATACAAGTCCTTTGATTGATCTCTTATCTACCCACCTAACCTTAATCTTCCTGCTGTAATTTCACAGTCTGTTTGATGCTTTACTGCCTCTGTATCTATCCTTTTGTTCATCAGTTTATAATGTTATTATCCACAAATGAGTGAGATCATGTGATGCTTCTCCTTCATTGACTGGCTTATTTCACTGAGCATAAGGCACTCTAGTTCCATCCAGGTTGCTGCAAATGGTAAGAATTCCTTCTTTTTAATGGCAGCACAGAATTCCATTGTGTAGATGCACAAAAGTTTTCTGATCCACTCATCTGCTGACGGGCACCTAGGCTGTTTCCAAATTGTATCTATTGTAAATTGTGCTGCTATGAACATAGAGGTGCATAAACCCTTTCTGATTGGTCTTTATGATTTCTTAGGATAAATTCCTAAGAGTGGGATTACAGGGTCAAATGGGAGATCCATTTTTAGTTTTTTGAGGAAACTCCATACTGTTCTCCATGGTGGCTGCACCAGTCTTCATTCCCACCAACAGTGCACAAGGGTTCCTTTTTCTCTGCATCCTCGCCAACACTTGTCGTTTGTTGATTTGTTGATGATTGCCATTCTGACAGGTGTAAAACGGTATCGCATTGTCGTTTTGATTTGCATCTCTCGGATAATTAGTCACTTTGAACATGTTTTCATGTGTCTCTTGGCCTTCCTTCTGTCATCTTTCGAAAAGGTTCTATATAGGTCTGTTGCCCATTTTTTTATTGGATCGTTTATCATCCTTTTATTAAGTTGTATAAGTTGGCTATAGATTTTGGAGATTAAACCTTTATCAGTGATAACATTTGCAAGTATGTTCTCCCATACAGTGGTCTTTCTTGTTGTTTTGTTGACGGTTTCTTTTGCTGTGCAAAAGCTTTTTATTTTGATGTAGTCCCATTTGTTTATTTTTTCTTTAGCTTCCATTGCCTTTGGAGCAGTATCCGTGAAGAAGTTCTTTTGGCATATATCTGAGATTTGCTGTCTGTGGATTCCTCTAGTATTTTTATGGTTTCCCTTCTAATGTTTAAGTCCTGTATCCATTTTGAGTTTATTTTTGTATTTGGTGTAAGTTGGTGGTCCAGTTTCATTTTTATGCATATATCTGTCCAATTTTCCCAACACCATTTATTGAAAGGCTATCTTGGCTCCATTGTATGTTCATGCCTCCTTTGTCAAATATTAGTTGAGCATAGTGGTTTGGGTGGATATCTGGGTTCTCTATTCTATTCTATTCTATTGGTCTATATGTCTGTTCCTGTACCAGTACCAGGCTGTTTTGAGAACAGTTGCATTGTAATATAGCTTTAAATCTGGTATTGAGATCCCACCTATGTTATTCTTCTTTCTGAGAATTGCTGTGGCTATGCGTGGTCTTTTTTTGTTCCAGATGAATCTATGAAGAATTCTTTCTAGGTCTGTGAAATATGTCGTTGGTATTTTAATGGGTAGTGCATTGAATCTATAGATTGCTTTGGGTAGTGTGGACATTTTAATGATGTTGATTCTCCCAATCTATGAGCATAGTATGCTCTTCCATCTGTTAACATCTTCCTCTATCTCTTTTTTCAGTGTCCTGTAATTTTCTGCATATAGGTCTTTTACCCCTTTAGTTAGGTTTATTCCTAGGTATCTTAATTTTTTTGTGTGTGATGGTAAATGAGATTGCTTTTTGACTCTCTCTTTCTGTAATTTCACTATTAGTGTATAGAAATGCCACAGATTTCTTGGCATTAATTTTGTTTCCTGCTACATTGCCGAATACATTTATTAAGTCAATTAGTTTGGGGATGGAGTCCTTCGGGTTTTTTATGTACAGTATCATGTCATCTGCAAATAAGGACAGCTTTACTTCTTCTTTTCCTATTTGGATGCCTTTTATTTCTTCTTGTGGTCTAATTGCAATGGCTAATACTTCCAGTACTATGTCGAACAGGAGAGGTGAGAGTGGGCATCCCTGTCTTGTTCCTGTTTTTAGGGGAAATGGTTTTAGTTTTTGCCCATTGAGTATGATGTTAGCTGTGGGTTTATCATATATGGCTTTTATGATGTTGAGGTATGCTCCTTCTATTCCCACTTTGCTGAGAGTTTTTATCAAGAAAGGGTGTTGGATTTTGTCAAATGTTTTTTTCTGCATCAATTGATATGACTATGTGATTTTTATCTGTCAATTTGTTATGTGATATATCACATTTATTGATTTGAGGATATTGTACCATTGCTGCATTCCTGTGATGAATTCTACTTGGTCATGGTGTATGATCTTTCTGTTGTACTGCTGGATCCGATTTGCTGGAATATTGTTGAGGAATTTGGCATCTATATTCATGAGAGATATTGTCCTATAATTTTCTTTCATTGTGTTGTCTTTATCTGGTTTTGGTATTAGGCTGATGCTGCCTTCATAGAAGATGTTTGAAAGTGGTCCTTCTTCTTGAATGTTTTTGAATAGTCTGAGGAGGAAAGGTTTTAATTCTTCCTTGAATGTTTGATAAAACTCTCCTGTGTAGCCATCTGGTCCCGGGCTTTTATTTGCTGGAAGCTTTTTGATGACTGCTTCAATTTCTTCCATAGTTATTGGACTATTGAGATGTTTAGATTCCTCCTCATTGAGTTTTGAAAGGTTATATTTTTCTAGGAATATGTCCATTTCTTACAGGTTGTCCAATTTGTTGGAATAGAGTTGTTCATAGTATTTTTTAACAATCCTTTGTATTTCAGCTGGGTCTCTTGTTATTTCTCCTCTTTCATTTCTGATTTTGTTTATTTGGGTCTTCTCTCTTTGCTTCTTGGTGAGCCGGCTAGAGGTCCATCAATCTTGTTTATCCTTTCAAAGAACCAGCTCTTGGTTTCGTTTATCTTTTGAATTGTTTCTTTGGTCTCCATGTTGTTTATCTCTGCTCTGATCTTTACTATTTCCTTCCTTCTGCTTACACTGGACTTTTCTTGTTGCTCTCTTTCTAGCTCTTTGAGTTGTAGGGTTAGGTAATTTAATACCATTGTTTCCTGTTTTTTGCAGTAGGCTTGTAGGTCTATGAACTTCCCTCTCAAGACTGCTTTTACTGTGTCCGATAAATTTTGTATTGTTGTGTTGTCATTGTCATTTGTTGTCATGATGTTTTTTTATTTCTTCCGTGATCTTTTTGGTTACCCAGTCATTGTTTAATAGTATGCTGTTTAGTCTCCATGTGTTTGATTTCTTCATATTGTTTTTATTATAGTTGATTTCCAGTTTTATGCCACTGTGGTCTGAGAAAATGCTTGATATGATTTCTATCTTCTTGAATTTGAAGACACTTTTCTTATGACCCAACATATGATGTATCTTTGAAAATGACTCATGTGCACTGGAGAAGAATGTATATTCTGTGGCTTTGGGGTGAAATGTTCTGAAGATGTCAATTAATTCCATCTGGTCTAGTGAGTCATTTAGGACTGATGTTTCTTTACTGATTTTTTGTTTAGAGGATTTGTCCAGTGGTGACAGTGGGGTATTAAAGTCTCCTACTATGATTGTATTGCTGTCAATCTCTCCCTTAATATCCTCCAGGATTTTTTTTTATGTATTTAGATGCTCCTATTTTGGGTGTGTATATGTTTACCAAAGTTATTTTTTCTTGTTGAATTGTTCCCTTTAGTATTATGAAGTGGCCTTCTTTATCTCTTGTTATGTCCTTCACTTTGAGATCTAATTTGTCAGATATAAGTATTGCAACCCCAGCCTTTTTTTCATTTCCATTTGCCTGAAATACCATCTTCCATCCCTTCACCCTGATTCTGTGTGCATCTCTTTTCCTGAGGTGGGTTTCTTGTAGACAGCAGATATATGGATCATGTTTCTTATCCAATTGGTTACCCTATGTCTCTTGATTGGAGCATTTAATCCATTTACATTTAAAGTTATTATTGATAGGTTCTTATCTGTCACCATTTTTAGTCTTTACCCCAGAGTTCCTTCTTCTCTTCCTATTTCTTTTTATTACAGCAGACCCTTTAACATTTCTTGCATTGCTGGTTTGCTAATATATTCCCTTAGTCCTTTTTTGTCTGTGAAGCTTCTGATTTCACCTTCAATTTTGATTGAATGCCTTGCAGGGTACAGTATTCTTGGAGTCAGACCCTTCCTTTGCATGACTTTGTATATTTCATTCCATTCCCTTCTGGCCTGATGAGTTTCTATTGAGAAATCAGTAATTAGTCTTATGGGGGTTCCTTTGTAGGTAACTTTCTGTTTCTCTCTGGCCGCTTTAAGATTCTTACTTTGTCGTTGGTCTTTGTCAATTTAATTATAATATGCCTTGGTGTCAGTTTTGTGGGGTTCATTTTGCTTGGGACCCTGTGAGCTTTTTGGATTTGTGTGGGTTTTTTCTTTCCTATATTGGGGAAATTTTCTGTCATTATTTCTTCAAACAGGTTCTCTAATCCTTGCTCAGTTTCCACTCTTTCTGGAAACCCAATTATGCGGATGTTTTTTTGTTTCATGTTATCCAAAAGTTCCCTTAGGCTCTCCTCTTGTTTTTTAAATTTTTTTTCCTAGAAGCTGCTGTACTTGGGTATTTTTTCTTACCATGTCTTCTAGCTCACTGATGCGGTCCTCTGCTTCTTCTAATGTACTTTTGATGCTTTCTATTGAGTTCTTTAAAGCAGTGATGTCATTTTTCATTTCTTCTTGTATTTCTTCTTGCTTCTTCATTTCCTCTTGGGTCTTCTTCATTTCCTCTTTGCTATTACTCACATTGTCAATTTTGTCTTCCATTCTTTTCATCCACCTTATCATCATTTCTCTGAACTCTTTCTCTGGCAGGCTTATTTCTGCTTCTATTTCGTTTATTTCCTTTTCTGGTGATACCTGCCTTTCTGTCGTATGCGGGCTGTTTCTTCTTCTGCCCATGGTCTTTCTTCTCTGGGTGTCTGATTATGTAGGTCTCTCTCCTACGTTGATTCAAAGGCACAAACTACAACACGACCCGGTACAACACACAAGGCACTGAACAGAAATGTATTCCCGATGTTAATAAACACAAATAAAGTGACCACCAATGAAAGATATATTAGGGATAAGTAGAGAAAGAAGAAGACAAAAATGAGGAAAAAAGAAAGGAAAGAAGTACCAAAATCAAATTGGGAGAGAGAGAAAAAATAAATAAATAAATACATACATACATACAAACATACATACATAAACATAAAATAAAATAAAATAAAATAAAATAAATATAGGAAGAAGAAGAAAAGAGAGAGAGAAAATGTCAGAGAGAAAAGAAAGAGGATAAGAAAGAAAAGGAGAACAATATATAGATGTCACCGAGACCGGTTTGGCTCAGTGGATAGAGTGTCAGGCCTGCAGACTGAAAGGTCCCAGGTTCAATTCCAGTTGGGGGCATGTACCTTGCTTGCAGGCACATCTCCAGTGTGGGGCGTGCCGGAGGCAGCAGATCAATGTCTCTCTCTCATCTATGTTTCTCACTTTCTATCCTTCTCCCTTCCTCTCTGTAAAAAATCAATAAAATATATTTAAAATATATATATATAGATGTCAGGAGAAAACTGTAAAAGAACAGTCACTAATCCCAATAAAGGCCAGCAACCAGTACCTGGAGATTAATACAAACTACAAATAACAACTGGTATCGAGGGAGGCGAGGGAAAAGAGAGGTAAAAAACAAACCAAAACAGAGGAAAGAAAAAGCAAAATAAAACAACTAAAATAAGCTAAAACAATCTCACAAAAAAAGTACAAAAAATTCCATATAATCACCATTCAGGCAAATAACAACAAAAGGACATAGAGAAAAACAACTTTTTGGATAGCGAAGACAAGAAGAGAGAGGTTTGTATGAACTTGGAGTAGGGGATTTGAAATTAGATATATAAGTGGGGTGAAATTTTAACCAGCTAAAGAGAAAGAATAGGGAGAATCTAAAGTTGGAAAAAGGAAAGAGAAAACAAGACAACAAAATGGGGAAAGTTAGGAGGAAAGTGTTGGCATAAAGGTAGAGTTGAGATGAAGTAAAATTATGCTAAAGGAAAGATGAAAATAGAATGTAGAATTCTAATCCCGAAGTAAAATGAAGAGAAAACAAAATGACATTTGTTTTTTTCCAAAAAGGTAAAATAGTAGTAGTAATAATACTAGTTGAAAACAAAAATGTAATAATAGAAAGGTAAAATCAATTGAGGAGGAAAGAAAAAAATAGTTTTTTTAATTAAAATATGCAAAAATGAAAAATAAAATAAAATTTTTTTAAAAAGAAAAAGAAATAGAATGGTCATTCAGTTCCACTATTGTTCTGCTTGGCACTCCTGTTTCTTAGTAGGGAGGGTATTGCAGTTCCCTGTGTTCCACTGCTGGTATTTTAATCTCTTTATTCTTTTGTGGTTATGCGAGAGTCAATTTGTGCATCATACATTGGGTGGCAATGTTTCGGAATCGACCTGTGAGACAAAGCACAGGACCCCTCTAGGCTGTGCTCAGATCCTGCTACTCTGTGGTTCTCAAAACCGGTTTCTGGGGATTTTGCAGCTGGGACACTGTAAAAACCCCCAGGCTGTCCTTCTGCCTCAGATCAAAATGAGTTGTTTTCTAGAGCTCCCCTCTGCCAACAGCTCCGAGAGACCGCTTCCACGCTTAGGGATCACGCCCTGCCCCACATCCACGGACCTCTCCAGAGGCAGCTTTCCCGCAGCCTAGTTCCCACAGTGTGCGAGGCAGGAGACCTCACCTTATCCCAGGCGAAATCTGACCTTTCCGTGTGCTGTGTGGATCACCTCCGAGTCTGCGTGTCTGTGCTGATTGGAGAGCGGTGTTCTGGGTCCCCCAGCTGTTTGGTGAGTGCTGCAGCTGCAGCTTTCAGACCGCCGCAGACCTCCACCTCCCTCTGCAAGATGGCGCAGTCTCCGAGTTTGCGCTGGTGGCTCCAGCAGACAAAAACCCCTGTGGCAGTAGGGCTGCCTCATCAGGAGAGCCCATCCAGCGGTCCCCTACCTTCTTCTGGAGGATAACTGACTCTTAACTTGCCCGCAAACACTCCCAGTGCCACTCTCAGCTGCTCTCTCTCCCTCTGCCCAGCGACAAAGCTCCAGAGGCATCCATCTATTCGGCCACCATTTTTCCTCCCAAAAATGAAGACATTTTAAATGCCTATTTTGTGCCAAACTCAGTGAATTGACACTGGTGATAAGACAGAATCCAAGACAGATGTGATCCCTGTCCTCCTGCATCCTACAAACTGCCTCAGGGTTTTCTCCCTTCCTTTATCCGCCAATAGTGCCCTGTCTCTTAACATGTGGTTGCATGCCATTATATTACTGACTTTTTTATATACTCAACCACAGATTGTGTAACTTAGGTAGGGGTCCTATGCTAAGCAAGCTCTGGATGTTGGAAATTATGTCACCATTATATAGCCACTATCAAGCACAATGTCTGGAGGTAGGTAAGTAGTTCATAATTTTTATTTAAAGGAATGAGTCACTTAATAAAATGTTATAAACAATGAGCAATTAGAATTTAGAGGAGAGAAATTGGAATGTTGAGGAGTTTGCAGAGAGCTATGCCCTGGAGTATGTGTGTGCTATGCACAGACTGAGAAGTGGGAGGAGGACGTTGCAAGCAGTACAACACTGGAATGTGAGGCACGGAAATGAGGCCGACTAGCTGTGCCTCTCTGTTTCCACAGTAATGGAGCATCAACACCCCAGCTAGCCCTTGAGCCAGGATTATCCACGTGACCATGTTCTCTCTGGTAAAATGTGGGCGGGAATCATGTGTACGATGTCCACACCATCTGCTGTACTAGTCAGAACAGGAAAAGTTACGTTGTGGCATAAGCAGCACAAGTTTAGTTCTTGCTCACAAAAATATGCTGCAAGCCCTAGCGAGGGACTTCTTTCATACACTCAGGATTCCTGCAGTTTCTTGGTAACATCAACATGTGTTTTGTGCTCATCTTGGCATAAGAAGCAGGGGCTGCAGAGTCAAGAAGAAACAAAAATGTGAGAAATCAAAGTCTACCTCTAACTCTACCAAAGACACAAGAATATCTGAAACAGAGCACACAGCCTCCAAACTGAGAAGGACATACGTCACCTTGACACAGAAACATGTTTAAAGAGTCAGTCTCCTAACGGAAAAGAAAGTGATACTTACTTAGGTGAAAACCTCCATTGATCCCTTGCTCCTCCAAATGCACAATGTGAAATGACTTTACCTTTTGACACCAACAGAGAAAAAGTATATGTCTACATGGAAGGCACTTTTGTTTGTTTGCTCTTTAAGTGCTACTTCTTCTGCTATTTGCTTAAGTTGAAACAATAGAAAGTGATTTTTTCTTCCCCTTTTTTTCCAGGATAACCAGAGAAGGTAATGGTTTCAACAAGTAAGGTCACAATCACACCCAATAATACTCGATTTGAACATGGGAAAGGTCCACCTGTTGATTCATTAGAAATATTATATTATTAGTATTACATTATAGTAGTTATATAGCAAAATACAATTCTCTTCTTAATCATGATTAACTGAAATATACTTTAACCAGAAGAGGGTAAATATTATGATCTGATATCAATATAAATGTCAGAGTGAAATGATAGATTTAAAGAGTCTACGTGAAACAATATAAAGTAAAATAAAAACTAGAGAAATGACAAAATAAGTTAGAGAAAAGTAAATACAAACATGTGGATGGTAAAAATGCATTTTAAACTCATGATGAGATATTTAGATTTATCTTATTAATCTGATCTGTACCTAGTTTTTCTAATAAGTTGGTTCTATAAACATTTATTTCATTAGCCTCAAAACATGATCATGGTGAAATCATTATAACTATATCTTTAACCCAACCCTGCCTGGGGAAAGCATGGATTAGAAGACAGTTTTGTCCCCGAAGCTCTGGGTCAGGGAGGTGCTGACTGTAGTAGACATAGTTCAGAGGTGGCTGAGAAGGTAGGTGTAGTGCTGCTGGCTGAGGTAAGCGCGTTGTTCATGGGAAATCAGAGCTGGTGCTCAGGAAGATTAGACCCTAATTTTGACAATGACCAACTGTGGAGCTTTGGTGTTGAGCTATAAGAGAACTATGTGCTAACTAAAACAGTAAGAGGAATCAGAAAATTATTTCCTTTAAAACTAATACAAATGTAGATTTAAGAGAAGAGCCAAGTGTGCCAGCACCATGGCACTGCAAATACCAAATCCAGAATGTAGGCAAATCTGGCCCACTAACCCCAGTCAGAAACTCAACTAGAAAGCTGTAGCCCTCCCTTCTCCCATGCCCCTTCCATAGGGAACTGCCTAAGCCTGAAAACCTGGGTCAGGGAGGAGCAGTGCTAAATATGCATGTCTTGTGGTGGATCCCTAAGTGAAAGGGCCTGAGGGGCTGAACCCACATACCTAGTTTCTCTCCCAAACTCAGAATCATCTAACTCATACATCCTCCAAAGGGAGGTAAGGGCCAAGGAGAAGTTTAGGGAAAATTCCCTCATCAGGGAACCTAGAAGAGTAGAGAAATGACTCCCACCCTCAAGGTAAATCTCTTTTGCTTGATAAACCTGAAGTGTCCCATCTGGAAGCAAATATCTCCATTGTAGCTTTTAGCTCTAATATTTATTATCTTAAAAAACCTCTCAGGACTGATAAAAAGAGAACAGTGATCCTGGGGCTCACTAACAGCCACATAGAATGGAAAAGGATTTCCTGAGCTAAGTGGTATATGAGCTCCTTGCCAGCAGAGTAATTTTATTCTATCATGTTTCAACAAATATTTATTGTATACCTTCTGTGAGCCAGTGAACAGAGTGATAAACAGATCAGCTCCCCACCGGCCTTCCTAAAGCTTACACTTTAGTGAGGAGAGACAGTAAATAACCAAGCACATGAATGTGCAATTACCAAATGCAAGAAGAGATTGAAAGTAAGGAAAAGTAAGGGGAGGGGTAGTTGTAGCAATAGGAAAGGAACCACTTTCCAGGCATAAGGAGAAGCATGTGCAAAGGCCTGGAGACTGAAAGAAACACAGCATATATAAGGTGTTAAAAGGAAGCTCTGGCTGGAGTGTAGTGGGTAAGGCATGAATCATATGAATCAACTACAGAGGGATCAGGCAGGCAGGGCATTTAGAACATGGAATGTATTACAAGTGAGTGAAAATTTGAAATGTATTACAAGTGAGTGAAAATCCAATGAAGAGTTTTGAGCTCAGAAAAGATATGATCTCATTTATGATGTTAAAAAAATGACTCAGTTGTGAAGATAACAAGTTTGGGGACATGGAAAATCAATACCTCCATGAGGTAATGTAAGCCATGAAGGCAAATCCACTGAGGCAAACAGAGAAAGTGTCCCAGGCTGCTGGAATCTAGCCCCAGAGTTCCTGTGTCGCAGTCATCACTGGTAAGAGCTTCTATTGCTTACGTGGGTTTTTAGAACCAAGTTTGTCAAAACCTAATGGTTGGATGTGATGACATTAATCTGTCATCCTACCTAATAAAAGGGCAATAAGCAAATTAATCATCACTCCATCACAAAGATGGCAGTGTCTATAGGCACAGGATGGCAGCCCCACCGGAGTCCCCCAGTCTCCCGGGGTGGGAAGGGGTATGGAGGCAGCTGCTGCGAGTGGGCTGCGTGAGTGGCATGGTGGAATACTTGCCTTGTTGCCCTGGTGAGGCAATGATACAATAATTAATTATTAATACAGGAATATTAATAATATTCCGCACCCACCTGCAGATGGGCCTCTGGGCCGCAGAGAGCCTCTGGGCAGTGGGCATGGAGCAGCCAGGCCCCACAGAGAGCTACTGGTGCACAGATTCGTGTACAAGGCTACTAGTTTTATATATTAATGTAACATAATTTAGTGCTTAGTCCAGAGGAAAAAAAGTGAATTTCTGTCCAACAGTCCCCAAAATACAATTTATTCCAAACACATGCTTATAATTGTTTCATCAAAATGGCATTTTCATGCTCTTTGCACTTCCAGCCCTCAGAAAGATGCATCTGAAATATAGATTCTCAAGTCAAATATTCTCAGATAGCTCCACACCAGTCCATGTCCCCAGGAATCCAGAATAAACTACTCAGCTAGTTTGTGTTCACTATGGAGCTGATGACAATGGGGTCTTCTTGGTTGTTCATATAATGATTATGATAATACCCACACCCTCCATACCATAAAATGTTTCTTAGGCCTCCATATCTGAGAGAAGTGGATTGGGTAACCAGCCTCTGCTCAAAAGAAGAAACACTGCATGACAATGATTTAGCCAAGCTTACAGAGTCTAAAGGTAAGCTAAAGATTTACATGCTTTAGAGAAATTTTGGAAAATAGAAAGGCAAAACTGCTCCTTTTATTTCTGATCCCACGAAACACTCTAAAGCAGTGGTTCTCAACCTTCCTAATGCCACCTCCCTTTAATGCAGTTCCTCATGTTGTGGTGATCCCCAACCATAAAATTATTTTTGTTGCTACCGAAAATAATTTTATGGTTGGGGATCACCACAACATGAGGAACTGCA